>JALGBA010004195.1:2177500-2740961 GCA_023970755.1 Azemiops feae
ATAATCAACACGGTATAAATCATAAAATAAGATTAAAAGGCTACAGTAAATTCTATCCAAATAGCTGAAATTTATTCTCATCTATCAAATCTAGAAAGTTACAATATTTAGACTTTCTATTAAGAGAAACCAAATTTTGGGTGCGACTCACGCCCGTTTATAGAATTATAATCCAAAAATGGTTCCCCACATGAGTTCTGTATCAGATTTATTTTTGAAATACAAACTTATTTTAGACATCAGTGTGTCTACTGGCATAATTTAGCCATTCAGCATGTACTTTTCAATAATAAACAGAATATCCTTGTAGCAGTTACCATGTTCAATGTTAGTTTATATACTTTGGGGAAATATAGTAAAGGTTAGCAATATTTAACAAAGGTTTGCAGTTAGAATTGTTTCATTCTAGTATAAATTATTTCCCAAAATTGTTTACAACATTCCAACCAAATATGAAAAAAAAAATGGTCCAACAAAATCATTACATTTCCAACAATTTTTTAGAGAATGAATTGTCAATCACTACTGATGTATCAGCAACAAAACATCTTATAACTTACAAGTGTAATAGAGAATGTGAATGTGAATGTTTTTCGTCCATTCATTGCATATCAATCATCTATATACAACTAAAACTGTCTTGCCTGTCTGTAACCTTCAATTACCCAAAACAATGCAATCATAGGGCAACAGTTTATGAAGCAAGGAATCTTGAATGGGATAACTGAAAGAATGCATTCAAAATCTGCGATCAGTGGAATTGAAATTTCAAGGATCTTCAGAAAGCTTGTACAGGTAGTCCTCGACTTACAACAGTTTGTTTAGTGACTGTTCAAAGTTACAACAGCACTGAAAAAAGTGACTTATGACCATTTTTCACACACATCATCGCTGCAGCAGCCCCATGGTCATGTGATCAAAATTCAGATGATTCATATTTATGACGGTTGCACTGTCCCTGGGTCACGTGATCACCTTTTGCAACCTTCTGACAAGCAAAGTCAATGGGGAAGCCAGATTCACTTAACAACCGTGTTACTAACTTAACAACTGCAGTGATTCACTTAACTGAGGCAAGAAAGGGGCATAAAATGGGGCAAAACCCACTTAACAACTGTTTCACTTAGCAATATAAAGTTTGGGCTCAATTGTGGTTGTAAGTCGAGGACTAGATGTGTTTGCAGACTTGTGGGTGGGTGCTGCAATGCTACTGTGTTGCTGCAATCCGCCATGGTCAGATTATCATGATTTTCAATGCTCCCTGCCAGGTTTCCGCAATCAAAGTGATAGGAAAACCGCTAAGAAGTTGAAAATCATTCCCCTTCCTACTGATTTCTTGCCCGTCTGTGGTCAGTCTACAAGGAAATATATCTGAAAGGATGACCCAATGGGTTATGATCTTCTAGCTGCATCAAAATCCTGCATCCATTTAATCATACTATCTTTACATGTTCAGTTTCTCGGTCATATTTCA
Source organism: Azemiops feae (assembly GCA_023970755.1). Classification (NCBI taxonomy): domain Eukaryota; kingdom Metazoa; phylum Chordata; class Lepidosauria; order Squamata; family Viperidae; genus Azemiops; species Azemiops feae. The sequence goes on from JALGBA010004195.1 coordinate 2,178,975, forward strand.
CCAACAATTTATAAATGAGGCCCAGCAATCACTCTGAATTTGGGGTTATATTGTTTTTAGAATCAGTCAAGTCTCTAAGCATTCCCTCTTGTTTTCTCAGTTCTTTTCATTACAATGGTACTTATTTCAAGGTATTGAAACCAACTGGGTGGCTCTAGCCTTTCCGAAGATAAAGTCTCTTGTCTCATTAAACACATTTTACAGTCTGTACAATCTGTTATCTCTCTGCTGAGTGAATAGACTATTGCAAAGATGTGTGAGGACGTGCTGCAGTAGCTAGCCAGCTTTGGCTGATCTCAGAAAACTAAACATGGACAGACCTGGTTAATACTGAATGGGAGATTATTGAGAAATCTTAAAGAGTTATAGAGGTAGTCCTGGGGTTACAACTGCTTTTGGGACTGGGATTGCACAGTGAAGCGATGTGTTTGTAAAGCACAACATTATGTGATCACATCACTTAGCGAGAGCAATCCCAGCAGCCATCGTAACTGCAGAATACACAGGTGGGAAAAGGTGGGAGTCTCAGGTAAGGAACACAGGGGCATGCAGGGCTTAAGGCGTTCTTCAGGAAGATTAGAGAACATGGGAAGGCCAGTAAAGGCTTCAAGGTGGCCAGCAAAGGCCACAGGAGGTTCTGCAAGTGGGACAGAGGCTGCTTTGGAGTACAAGATCCTGGGGTCTCAAATTTTATAGTGGGTTCCTTGGGAGAAAATGGGGAGGGCAATCTACTGGGGTGACTTGTGAATGGCAATCACATAATGTAGCTCATTGCAATGCTATAATCGTGAGCCAGGCTCCCAAGCACCTGGACTGTGAACACATAACTGCAGAACACTGCAATGGCTGGAAATTCAAGGACAGTCCTTTTCAGCACTGCCATAATTTTGAACAATCGCTAAATGATTGGACATAAACCGAGGACTACATGTAGTTCCAAATGTCTTAGGCTTAAGGACTTAAGAACAATGTCCAAGCCCTTCTCTTGCTCTGAAATAACGCCAGATCTTTCCAAACCCATAAATACGCTCCATCTGCGTAAATAAAATCAACATTTTAAATAAAAGCAAAACATGAAATGTTTCTTCTGAACCCAGCCTAATGCAGGCTTAGGAATCTGGGTCCTCCTTCTCTCCTCCCACTCCCCAGGATGCCCCAGTAAAAGACTAGAGTTAAGTCTTCAAGAGTCTTCAAAGGCAGCTCAAACAGAGACTGCATCTCTCCAGCAACAACAAGAAAATAATACCTCTAAGAGCCAGGAGAGAGCAAAAGCTTAAATTATCCTGTCTCATCACTGTGAGGCTGTCACTGCTCCGAGACCACCCACACTCAATGAAGTGCAATGTATTTTGTTTTTATTCCAGAATTCAAAATGGCCATATAGAAAGCAGCAGCCTGTTCAGAACTATGAGAAAACAAAGGTGGATAGTGAAAGATGCACCCTGCATTGCCTGCCATTAACCATCAATTTCAAGCACTGGTGCGCATTTGCTTTAGAGAAGCAATTCACTGGCTTTTCCCTCTAGAACAGGGGTGTCAAGCTCACAACGTCACGTGATGTGTCGCGACGTATCGTGACTTTTTTTGCCATTGCCGGCAATGGGGTGGGCACAGTTTCGCTAGGATGCATCCAGCCCGGGGCCGGCAGTTTGACACCCCTGCTCTAGAAGTTCATTTCTACAGATCATTCACCAGAGGTGAGCATTAAAAGTGGCTCAGAACTCAAAGTAACACAAAAGTTTGTTTCACAGCTCTATGTCAGAACTTGGTTTCTTGGTTTCAGCTTCGCATGTTGTACCAACCCAGACATTGTGGTGTATACACTCCAGTTTAAAGGTTAGCACGTTGTATGATCCCAGTCATCCATGGTTTATTTTTGATTATGATAATGATTTTGATCATTCTGTGTGGGAATTCAGCACTTGTAGATCACCCTGGGTTACATAGACATAGACCAATGGTCTGCCCAACCCATGGCATCATTGTTCTAACTCAGTGATGGCGAACCTTTTAGACACTGAGTGCCCAAACTGCAACCCAAAACCCACTTATGCATCGTCGAGCGCCGGGTGGGTGTGGCCCATTGCCTGGGCGTGGCCAATTGAGTGGGCGTGGCCAATTGGGTGGGCGTGGCTGCGGTGGTAACGGCAGACTGGGTGGGACTAAAAAGTTCAATCAATCAATTCCAACTTTGCAAGATCTTTTTTTTCCCACGAGAAGTTGAAATTGATTGATTGAACCTTTTTTTTTTTTTGCACACGGTGGCGGAGGCCTAAAGCGAAAAGGTTTTATAAAACCCAGCTGAAGGCCTAGGACTGGGGCGACGGCATGCGTGCCCACAGAGAGGGCTCTGAGTGCTGCCTCTGGCACCCGTGCCATAGGTTCACCACCACTGTTCTAACTAATGACTTTAAAATAAAGCAAAACATCAACTCATAAAAACAGGTAGTCCTTGACTTACAACCATTTGTTTAATGACTGTCTGAAGTTACAACAGCACTGAAAAAAGTGATCCTTGCAATTACAACTGTTGCAGCATCCCCTTAGTTGCATGATCAAAATTTGGGCCCTGGGTACCAGCATGGTTGCAGCATCCCAACATCATATGATCATCATCTATGATCTTCCCAGCTAGCTTCTGACAAGCAAAGTCAGTGAGTTTAATAACTGCATGATTCTCTTAACAACTATGACAAAACAAGTTCTTAAAATCAGATGCAACTCACTTAAACAACTGCCTTGCTTAGCAGTGGACATTCTGGTCCCAATTAAGGCACCAGACTAGAAAGTGGGAGATTGTGAGTTCTAGTCCCGTCTTAGCTGTCTTTAAGCCAATCACTCAGCCCAACTTACCTCAGAGGATTGTTGTTGTGGGGAAAATAGGAAGAGAAAGAAATTGTGTTGGATATGTTCACTGTCTTGAATTATTTGTAAAAAATAATAAAGGCGGAATACAAACAAACAAATAAATAAAAATAAAATTCAGGTCCTTAGTCAAGGACTATCTTTGGTGTCCATAAAGGAGAACTGTAAAGCCAACGCCAAAGTAATTATGATCTTCTTTCCTTAATGGGGTAAAAAAAATCTCCATGCATGTAAAAAAAAACTTGAAAGAAGTTGCAGGTAAGATTTTTAAAGAAGTATTGAAAAACATTAAAAAGCTGGAGACTGCTTTCTGCAACTTTAAGTCATATGGGAATTTCTGTGCATTCTACCTCCACACAAAAAAAATGTAATACACAAGATACCCAAGGTTGCATTCACAATTATTAATCCTGAAAGGACTAGATTATTAATCAGAAATTTCTAATGAGTCTAAAGATTGATAGAAGAAGCCACCTGAAAGTCATAAACTCTGACAAGTAAATTTCATACAAATATGAAAAGCAGAAGTTGCTAGCTAACTGAAACCGCAAGTAAAAGAAACACAAAAACTAAGGATAAAGTTTAGAGCTTAAGGTAGCAAAGGTGTAACCGCAAACAAATATAGAGATAATTATAAGAATTGAGCTTTCCAAACAATCCCACTGAATTCTGAATTCTGCTTGAATTTCCTCCATAAGTCCCACATCCAAGAGTATGGCCCTGCAAACTTCATGGCTTCCTCAACAGCCAGCTGCTGTTTCCTAATTACAGAGCAGTCGGTAATTTTATCCATGTAAACATGAATAATTCAAGATCAGCAACAGAAGGGACATTAAAAATAAAATGCATAAAGTATATTTTTTGAAAATCCAAAGCGCACATAGATGTAAATTGAGAAGTGGATTATGCATCTAAAGCAGAATATCAGCAAATAGCCCGAGTCTGCAAAGATGAAGTGAGGAAAGCTAAGGCTCAAAATGAATTAAGGCTTGCGACCAAAGTCAAAAATAACAAAAAAAAGCTTCTTTCAACATGTAAAAAACAAGAAAAAAGTGAAGGAAATGATTGGTCCATTAGTGGGGGAAAGTGGCAAGAAGGTGACAAGCAACAGGGAGAAAGCAGAACTATTTAACTCCTTTTTTGCATCTGTCTTTACACAAAGGGAAAAAACAGACCAACCTACCAAAAACAGCACCATAAAAAATAGATTAGAAACACAAGTTAAGATAGGCAAGAAAATGGTAAGTGAGCACTTATCCAGCTTAGACGAGTTCAAATCACCAGGACCGGATGGATTACACCCCAAGGTTCTGAAGGAACTGGCAGATGTGATCTCAGAACCACTGAACTATATTTTTCAAAGATCCTGGAGCACTGGGGAACTACCAGAGGACTGGAAAAGAGCTGATGTAGTTCCCATCTTCAAAAAAGGAAAAAAAATGGATCCAGGAAATTACAGACCTATCAGCCTGACCTCAATACCTGGGAAGATTCTGGAAAAGATAATCAAACAACGAATCAGCGAACACCTAGAGGCAAACAAAATCACTACTAAAAGCCAACATGGGGTTGTCAAAAACAGATCATGCCAGACAAACCTTATTGCATTCTTTGACCAAGTGACAAAATTAGTGGATCAGAGGAATGCTGTGGATATAATTTACTTGGACTTCAGTAAGGCATTTGATAAAGTAGATCACAACCTACTACTCGATAAGATAGAAAAATGTGGGTTAGACAGCATCACCACCAGATGGATTCGTAGCTGGCTGACCGGCCGTACTCAGCGTGTGGTCCTCAATGGAACCGCATCTACATGGAGGGAAGTGTGCAGTGGGGTGCCCCATGGCTCTGTTCTGGGGCCAGTGCTCTTCAACATCTTCATCAACGATTTGGACGAGGGGATAGATGGGGGAACTCATCAAATTTGCGGATGACACCAAGCTGGCAGGAATAGCCAACACTCCAGAAGATAGGCTTAAGATACAGGAGGATCTGAACAAACTGGAACACTGGGCGCTATCTAACAAAATGGAATTCAACGGTGAAAAAAGTAAAGTTCTACATTTAGGCAAGAAAAACCAAATGTACAGGTATAGTATAGGTGGTACCTTGCTCAATAGTAGCAATTGTGAGAGGGATCTCGGAGTCCTAGTGGACAATCACTTAGATATGAGCCAGCAGTGTGCTGCAGCTGCCAAAAAAGCCAACACAGTGTTAGGCTGCATTAACAGAGGGATAGAATCAAGATCACGTGAAGTATTAATACCATTTTACAATGCCTTGGTAAGGCCACACTTGGAATACTGCATCCAGGTTTGGTCACCACGATGTAAAAAAGATGTTGAGACTCTAGAAAGAGTACAGAGAAGAGCAACAAAGATGATTAGAGGTCTGGAGGCTAAAACATATAAGGAACGGTTGCTGGAATTGGGTATGTCTAGTTTAATGAAGAGAAGGACGAGGGGGGATATGATAGCAGTGTTCCAATATCTCAGGGGCTGCCACAAAGAAGAGGGAGTCAAGCTATTCTCCAAAGCGCCGGAAGGCAGGACAAGAAGCAACGGATGGAAACTAATCAAGGAGAGAAGCAACCTAGAACTAAGGAGAAACTTCCTGACAGTTAGAACAATTAACCAGTGGAACAACCTGCCTCCAGAAGTGGTGAATGCTCCAACACTGGAAGTTTTTAAGAAGAGACTGGACAGCCATCTGTCCGAAATGGTGTAGGGTTTCCTGCCTGAGCAGGGGGTTGGGCTAGATGACCTCCAAGGTCCCTTCCAACTTTATTATTATTATTATTATTATTATTATTATTATTATTATTATTATTATTATTATTATTATTATTATTATTATTATTATTATCTCTGAGGGGAATTGCCAACACAAGTGTTTTTTTCTGCCTTTTTAACTTTTTAAAACTCTTTTAATAATTTCATCTTCACCTTTTTAATTCTATTTTTGATTTTGTTCTTATTTATGTTTGATATTATGGTATTTGTTGTATTGTAAATTACATAGAATCACTTAGGTGAGATGGAGTGGGTGGAAATGGGATGAATAAACAAACAATTAAGACAGAATCCTTTTTAAGGACTGCCCAGAGAACAAGGCCACCCCCACCCTGTTGTCCCTAGCAGGAAATTGGAAGATAAAGACATGTGGCCTAAATTAAGAGTCAGTCATAACATCCACGCTTCCTCTGCAATTTTCAAATTATGCCACAGTTCTCAAGAAAGTTACTTTGCTTGCCTGTTTTACATTTACTGAAGCTTTCCTCAGCCTCTTAGTGACATCAACATGGCTTCTTTGTTTCTCAGAACTTGTTCAGATCCATTTGTATGTTGAATCTTTAATTATAGAATACAATATTTGAATCACACGTCTATCATTTTGCATTGCTTCCAACAGAAAAGAAAATTCCCTTGAGAAATTTATAAATAGTCAACAATTTATTTGCCCTGTTTATCCTCAATTCTGTTTTCTAAGTATTACTGCTTTGGCACATGGAAGTTCTACACAAATAGTTCAAGTACAACAAGAGGCTTTTTCATGGGAGAAAAGCCAGGGTAAATGGAATTAACGGAATGCAACACACACTGGTTTCCAAGCTTTTGGGGAGCCTCAGCTTTACTAATATATACTTTGAAATAAGCTCTCCTAACACTCCCTAATTAGAAATGAAAAAAACCAGCTAGGAGGACCATAAAGGACTTGAAAACAGAGAACAGAAAATCAGAACCAAAATCAAAAACAATCCATAATAGGAATGCCTACCTTTCTTAGGGTGGCCTGTTCTGTATCAAAGAGGGAGAAAGAAAGAACGAGGGAATCCAGGAGCAGATTGTGAATGACTGATTCAGATCTTTGCTATCCTTCCTTCAGACAGTCTTAGAGCTAAATTTATAGCCTACATTGATCAAATGCCTTCATGTCAAGGGATATCCTCTGACACAGCAGAGAAACCAGATGTATAAGTAGTCCTCGACTTACAACAGTTCATTTAGTGACTGTTCGAAGTTACATGGCACTGAAAAAAGTGAACTTACGACCATTTTCTCCATGATCACGTGATCAATGTTCAGATGTTTGGCAACTGACTCATATTTAGGAAAGATGCAGTGTCCCGGAGTCATGTGATCACCTTTTGCAACCTCCTGACAAAGCCAAGCCAGATTCACTTAACAATTGTGTTACTAACTTAACAACTGCAGTGATTCACTTAACAACTATGGCACGATAGGTGGTAAAATGGGGCAAAACTCACTTAACTCACTTAGCAACAGAAATGTGGGGCTCAATTGTGGTCGTAAGTCGAGGAATACCTGTACTCGGAGATGAACCAAGAATCTAAAGTGCCAAAATATAGCCCAAAAATTGGATTCAGCTTATCTGTGGATGAGCTTATCCACAAGTAGATAAGGTAACACTTCCCATATACAGGTAGTCCTTGACTTAACAACCGTTTGTTTAGCGAGTCCCAAAGGTGCTTTTTCAGGAGGCAACTGGACTTTTTTTGTTTTTCTTTGATGATGTTTCGCTTCAACTCTGACTAGATGATGGGGAGTGGAAGGATTTATACTGCTTGAGGACAGGTGGTCATTTGCATTCTTTTAGAGAGTCGTTGGGGCCATCAGGAGGTTTACCTGTGTCCTCAGGGTCACCTGAGTGGTGCAAATGGGTGTGGAGCCTTTTTGGCTGCAGGATGTTTTCTGCCCTGTGTCCCTTCACTGTTGAAGACAGGCACAGGCTGTTGGGGATGAGTCTGTATTGTCTGCATCTCAAACTGAAGCGCAAATGGTTCCCGTAGTCTGCAATGTTTTCTGGAAATCCATTCATACTCCCTCACCATTTGAAGGGTGTTCATCCCAAAGTGCATAGCTAAATGTCTATGGAGACATTTAGACATCGACCCTCTAAAAGAATGCAAATGACCAGCTGTCTGCAAGCAATATAATCCTTCCACTCCCCACCATCTAGTCAGAGAAGAAGAAGCTTCTTGGATGAGAAGCGAAACATCATCAAAGAAAAACAAGAAAGTCCAGTTGCCTCCTGAAAAAGCACCTTTGGCACAACCATGACCTGGATGACCGAGAATCTCCATAGACATTTGTTTAGCGAGTGTTACAACGGCACTGAAAAAGTGACTTTCGACCTGTCTTCATATTTACTACCATTGCAGCATCCCTACGGTCACATGATCAAAATAATAGGGCAATCGGCATGTATTTACTAGGGTTGCAGCATCCTGGGGTCACCTGATTGCCCTTTACAACCTTCCCAGCTGGCTTCCGACAAGCAAAGTCAATGGAGGAAGCCGGATTCGCTTAATGACTGCATGATTCACTTGCCGACTGCAGTGATTCACTTAAGAACTGTGGCAAAAAAAGATCGTAAAATTGGGTGAGAGTTAAGCTAAGCCTCGCTTAGCAACAGAAATTCTGCTCCCAGTTGTGGTTGTAAGTCGAGTAATACTTGTAATATCCTGTATGGAACTGTGCACATTTCCATCTGCGGATAAGCAGACCCTCAAATTTTTAACCAAAATAGCATGAAAGTTACAGGTCAGCTTATCCGCAGGTGGCACATTTTTCATGGCATTTTGGTTCAAAATTCGAGGATCTGCTTCTCCATGGGTGGGCTTATCTGCAAATCTATACAGATTATAATTTCCAGAGCAAAGACTGGACAGAAGGTAAATCTGCATCTGTAGTATACAGGTAAATCCTTGACTTATGACAACACTTGAGCCCCAAATTTCTGTTGCTAAGTGAGATGTTTGTTAAGTGAGTTTAGCCCCATTTTACAACCTTGCTTGCCACAGTTGTCCAGTGAATCTGCAGCTGTTAAGTTAGTAACACGGTTGTTAAGTGAAGTTGGCTTTCTCGTTTACTTTGCTTGTCAGAAGGTCAGAAAAGGGGACCACATGATCCTGGGACACACTGCAACCGTCGTAGGTATGAGTCAATTGCCAAGCGTCTGAATTTTGATCCTGTGACCCTGGGGACGCTGCAATGCTCACAAGTGGGAAAAATGGTCATAGGCCACTTTTTTTCATCCCAATGTAACTTTGAACGGTCAGTAAGTGAACTGTTGTAACTCGAGGACTACCTGTATAAGCAAAAACTGCAAAGAAAAACCATCATAGAAGGGTGTTGTAGCCTCAGCCTACGGATCAGAGGAAAGGCAATGGAGGACTAAGATGCCTACAAATTATTTCCTTGATATTGCCTGGCTTCCTGTTTCATCTGACTTCATTTTTATTTTATATTCATTTCATCCTGACGTCTGCAGAGTGAACGTAGACGAACACTATACGGAGGCTCACACCACATATATATTTCTCTTGGCAAGAACAAAAAACAAAACACCACACTTGAAATAGAGAATGTATGCAAATCAATGTAGCCCATCATCCTGCTTTATTGCCTGATAAACCCTGGTTTCTCCAAACAGTATAAAGCCATCATCTCCTCTGTGAAAAGAGAAGCTTTAATAATTTCTGCCAGGTTTTTTAAACCTGAAATTATTGCTTAAAATGACATATACATGAGGCGTATTTCTTTCCTGTTTAATTTTCTTTATGTTTTATTTTTCAGCTGACCAAATATTTATTTAAAAGGTGGGATAAAAATATAATAATATATTATAAAATCACACTTATTATAATCAAGTTAGTCTCTGCCTGATTTATTCTGCTACTCAATAAGCCAAAAGCTTATTCTACTTCAGTGAAACCGGATAAAATTTGCTAAGGTCTACAGATCACTCAGCCCAGTACTGCTCCATTTTAAAATAGTGATTTGATTAAACATTACAATTAAAAAGATTAAAGCAAGTAACACCAACTAAAAAAAAAGAAGAAAAAAAAGAAGAAAAAAGGCTCCATTGTCAAAGGAACAACTGTTTCCCTCCCTGCAGGAAGAACAATTGCTGCTACAGACGTTTGCCCGACTTGCTCTAATCAGCATGAAGGCGGCTGCTTAAACAAGCAGCCATACAGTCTCATTTCTGCCTTTTTGATTGTCCAGGCATGGCCCTTTGAACTGCGCGATCCAGTTTCCAATTTCATAGATCAAAAAGTGGGCTAGGAGGCAATTTAGAATGATATCATGTAGCAGAGGTCCCCAGCCTTTCGGGCACCAGGGACCGGTTCTGTGGAGAGAGGTTTTTCCACGGACCGGAGGGGGCGTGGTTTCCTGTACTGCCTGCATCCCGGGGATGGGACTTTGCTTGTCTGCGCGGCCCGGTTTTTGGCATGCCGCGACCCGATGCCGGTCCGTGGAACGGGGGCTGGGGACCCCTGCCCTATAACAAAGTAAATAGCAATAGCGCTTAAGACTTATAAACTGCTCCATAGTGCTTGATAGCAATTTCTGAGCAGTTTACAGTGTCAGCATATTGCCTCATTTTACCGACCTCGGAAGGATGGAAGGCTGAGTCAACCTTGAGCCCCATCACAATCGAACTTCAAACTATGGGCAGAGTTAGCCTGCAATATTGCATTCTAACCACTGCGCCACCCAACAAGCAAACAGAACTTTTGCTCTGGATTTTTCTTTCTCCTGCCTGGAAAAAATGCTGTGATGAGTTTGGGACATGATGTTGAAAGAGACAGTGGAGTCACACCTAGTAAGAGCCTACTCCATAAACATGCAAAGATATCTCGGACCTCAACTCATCTAGCATCAGGCCCTTTCCAACTTTGCTCCTCAAGTTCTTCTTCATAGCCTGTGGGGCTGAACCTGAGATCTTGGACATAAATCACTGAAAACCATCCTCACTGGTCTGTGGTAATGTTTCTGAGTCCATCACGCCACCATGTAGGCAAGTCTTACTGCATGGCTGACTTGCTTATAGTGAATCTAAGGTCTCCCTGGCAGAAGAGACAGGAAACTTGCTCATGGAAAGGTCTATGTACCATCATACGGCACCCAGAAAGAAAGGGAGGCCCTGCCAAAAATATCCAAATGTATATATAATATTTGCATATCCTAACTTACAGATACAGTTGTTTGTTATCTATTTTACCCAGTGTTTTAATGCTCATATTTATCATATGCCGCTTTATTTTACTATTTTATTGTAAAATGTTTTGAGATTTTTTTTAAATGGGAAGCAGCACAGAAATGTTTTAAAGAAATAATTTTCAACAGCATACAAGTAGTGTTTTCTTAATGAATATAAGACAGCATATCTCATCATAAATTCACAAGTAATTATTTGGGGGGGAGAAACATAATTAATTTTTTATGCCCTCAAAGTACATCCTTTCTCTATACATGCCGGCTCACTATTCATACTATTTTTTAACATAACCATGTCTTTTATGTGTTCAAGGATGAGGGGTTTTGCCTTTCTTTCCCCTAGTGCCAACGGTGAATTTCTAAAGGAAAATGGGAATGACAGTCAAAAAATCCTAATCAACTTTTCCCATTCAAAAAAAATTAAGCCCCCAAACCATCCCAAAATATCACTCATTCAAGAAATAATAAAAGGAACTTACAAGGACACGATCCCCAAGTCTGAAGTCTTTATCCCCTTTTTTCACCGATCCGCTGTCTGAGAGGTTGGATCCAGATTCATTTCCAGTCTTCATGGTATTGTTGAGAACGCTCTCCCGTAGAGGAATGACGCGAGTGGAGAGAGGTGGGGTGGAGGTCCCGGAGTGCAAGGACAAGTTCTGAGCTGTCAGAGACTCCACAGAATGAGCATCACTTCCTGAACCCTCCGTCATGGGTTGGCGGGTCAACTTGGAAGGCCTTGTGAAGATACCCTGGAGAGGCTGACATTCAAAATAACGTACCCCGCCTACAGAACCATCATTCTTCCCAACTGGGTCATCTAGAACAACTCCTGCCCATTGTCCAGGGGCAAACTGGGTCTCTCCCAAATACTGGATTATGCCTGGCTTCACTCCATTCACCCAAACACGTTCACCCATCACGAAGTCCCCCAGGAAATCATCGCCCACCTCGGCAATTTTTGACCCTGGCAGCTTCTCGGAGGCACCTGTGGAAGATGTGGAACCCTGTTTGTGCAGAGGTGATCCTGTAAGAAGAAGCAAAGAATGGAGAGAGATCTGTCAGAACAAACAAAGTCTTCGCAAGAGACAAGACTCTGGACTTTGAACATTTATGTTCAAATACAAGCAGCAGAAGAGAAACAAGTAATTATTCCCAAGGATTAAAGGCTAAATGGAAAAAAAAATCTTTGCTTATATGCACTAATCCATGCTGGATTTCATGATCAGATGCTGGAAGAGTTGTTAGGGATCCCATACAGGAGAATGAGCAAGATGGTCCCTTTGCTGAAGTGGTAAACACATTATTATAAAATCAATTAGTTAAATTACTTCAATGGACCCACTGGAGAAATTAAGCCCAGCTTGAAGCATCTGGCTGGCCACCTGAGAAAAAGAATGCTAGACTAGATAAGTCTATACTTTTATAAGTAGAGCTTCTCTTATGTTCTAACAGATCAAACTGGTTGGGCCTACTGGAAATTAGCTTAGCAACATCTGAATAGCCCACCCGGTTCAATCATCTACTAAGAGAAGTTCCTTTAGATGAACTGGAGGTTCAGAATAAGCATCTTAGCATCCAGATGCTGAACTGTGTTGTGTTTGATCTCTGTGCAGATTCACAGAATCTACACAGATGGTTCTGTTTTTTAAAAAGCAGACTGTTCCATTTCCTGAGCCTTCTGAACATTTAATAAACTTGGTCTTCCACTGCTAACTTCAACCATAGTTTTCCCCAGTTCTATAAAGGAGCTTCAAGGAGTCCGATATGTCCCTCCATTTAAATAAAATAAAAATGCCTGGAGAGCAACAGCGACGTGTGTTACTCTCCAAATGGTACCAACTGTCTTTAATGAAGTTTCAGTTCATCCAAGTATCAGAGAAGTGATTTAAAAACACAGCTGCCCTTTTTAAGTTTCAGTTGGCAGCTGGCAGCATGTGGTCAGAAAACACTTTGCCATCTGAAAAGATGAGGGGCTATGGCAGCTTGAATGGCGTTTGTTCACTTTTCTCTTTCCCACTGGTTTGCAGAATTTGATACTTAATCGAGTGACAGGCTTGTGCCAAAGCAGCCAGCTGTCAGGAGGAGCAGTAATGCAAGAATGCTGCCCTGTTTCCATGGTTATCTGGTAAAAGGAGGGGGGAAACACACACGGAGAGAAGCACAACAAACACTTCCAGACGGTCTCGTGGAAAGCCAAGGGGTATGTGAGCCCTCTGAAGACGCAACTCTATTTCATTTATAGGCACTCATTTTGCAAGTAGTGGAGCCTTCCAGATGTCTCTGAATGCTCAGCGTTGTAATCCCACCACAACTGAGGACACCGGGCTGAGGAAAGTTGATGAGAGGTTGGACATCTGATCTCCTGTATCCATGATAATCATGATCGTGATGATGATGATGAAGTCATTTCTCCAGGAAGCATAAAGCAACAGCTGGCTGTCGCAGTTATATTTTTACTTTCAAAACAATCTTATGAGCTAGGAGAGAGAAAGAGGGAAGAGAAACTGGCCCAACATTTTGTAGGGAGACTGAAGACTGATTAGGTGTCTAGCTTGAAGCAGCAACTATAAGAGCCCTTGCAAATGCATGGTGAGGGACACTGTATCTGCAGCCAAGATGAGGACAGTGAAAAATAGGAAGGACCTATCTACTTCCTTGGGAAAATCTTGATGTTTCTGGAAGATCCAAGAAAAAAAGAAGGGAATAGAATTGTAACAGAAACAGAGTGCAGAAGTAAAGCAATCAGATGAGGATGGATCAAGTTTAATACAAAGCAGAATGATAAGATGGTCAAGAAAGAGAAAACTCAACAAATACTCTGTGTGCAGCAGGTTAAGTGCCCAGGCTTAGGTAAAATAACTGGTTGATATTCTGACCAAGAGAAAGCTACTACATCTTGCTGCAGAGTGCATAATATTTCATCTGTCATTGACTTTTGTGATTAATATCTGGAAGTGCTCACAATCTGGTAGGCGTCTGATTTAATTTTAAATTATTGCTACGTGTCTTAGAGGAAAAAGGCCAAACTTCATTGACTTGAATGCATGAACTAAATAAAAGATGATCCCGCCTCACTCCACTGTGCTTCCCACAAATGCTACCAACGTGCATTTGTGGGAAGTACATAAAACTGATGCTATGATTTAATATTAAATAACTTTTCATGTTCAAAGAAGAGCACCAGGAATTGCAAAACGTCCATTAAAGGCCTATTTTGCAATAGAAACAGTATCTCTTTTTTTCTGGTGGATTATTTTCTTTAAGTTAAACATCCCAAAGCCGAGTGGAAATCCATGTGTGCAGGCTCGTGCACGTGTAAGAAGCTACGGAAAAATCTGGCCAGCAGGTACATTATCAGCGCCTGCCTTACAGCAGGCAGCTTTGTGACAAGGATAACCAGAGGGTTTTTAAGCAGAAGTACATTAATGAGCTGGAGGAAAACAGCAAATACAAAGGAGGGGTGGAGATAAAGGATGGGGTAGTCTATCAATTGAAAGCTCACCCAGGCACCCTGAAGGATAAAATGCATGCTTTGAAATCTCCATGCCCATCCATTAAATCCTCTCTGCGGGACCAGTCTCTCAGCTTACAGCTGCACTGTTTATATGGGGAGGGTTTGGCTGAAAAGCAAAAATCTTCCACCACAGGTACTACCAACCACAGCATGAGTTGTACTTATTCTTTTTTGTGGAGGGTGGGAGGAAGGTCAATGTTAAGCAGAGAGCTTTCTCCAGCATGGTACCAGCATACTTTCCAGCATGGTTACGGGTTACAAAGTACAGTACGCCCCTCACCAGTACACTTAGACAAAATAAGTGTGTTTGTGTGTTGGGGGAAGAGGCAGGAGAGGATCATAAAGATAAGAACTATATAAAACTATGGCGTTTGGAACTTAAGACTGGTTGGTTTGATGAAAATGGAGGTTGAATACATAACCAAACGTGATAGGAAACCACACTCAATATTCTTTTCTAAAATCCCCAGTCTGGAATATCAGAGATCTGCAGGAGTAATACTTCAAGACAAGACAAATATCTTCCAGGAGGAAATGCATGCTATGTTGCAATTAATTCAAATGACAATTGTTTCAAATCATGATGAGATTAAAAATAATTTTGATGATATAAATGAGCACTTCCTTGACCTAAACTTACAATTAAAAAACTCTCAGAAAATGATGACAAAGAATGGAGAAATAAACAAACAAACAAACAAATAAATCAGACAATAGAACAAAAACCAGAGGAAAGTGATCCAAAGATTGAGGCTGCAAACGAAGAAAATCACACAAAGAAAAATCTGCAAGATTTTGCCATAATATTGGAAATGGAAAAGACATTTTATTATTTTTCAGGACTTCAAAACAAAACTGAGGATAAGAAAGAAGATTTGATAAAATGGACTATGGAGCTGTCAGGCGAACCACTAGAGTTTGGGAGACAAAAGATGAAAAGAGAAATTGAGGGAGAAGGAAAGTGGAAGCTTCTTAACGAATATAAATGGGCGAAACTCCCCCTCAAAAGCGCCTTACTCAACTTGTCTTTTCCATTTTTAACAACACTTATAAAAATACAGGAAGAATCCCCTGGCAAGCTGAACATACTGATTCAGAAAGCTGCCTGGCAAAAGAAGAAGGCGAAAGCTAGACTCAAGAGAGATGATTTGACCAACCCTCACCATCTCCTCTTTTAGGCCTTTCCAATATTGGTGTTTCCCAACATTTCCCAACTTTTACCACTTACTGTCAAAAGTGATGAATGGTATGAATAGTACTAAGCCCTAGAGATTGAAACTGACCCTTGATCTCTTCATATTTTTGACTCAAGATATCAACTAGTCCATTTCGTGGTCCTTATTGTTGGACTGAATTCAGATTAAGCTATAGCATGATTTCTTTGACTTTGGGTTAGCATGTTGTTTGAATCCAGCCATAAAACTAAGATTTATGCAACACTTTCTGGGCTGAGAGCCTTTCTTGACCTTCGAAGTCACACTCTGTAAAGTCATGGGTAAGGCTGAGAAAAGCTAATGTCAGAACTGCCATCCTGAGCTTCAGCCTCGCTTCGCTAGATGCCAGACTGCCGTAAACTATGGGGGGAGGGAGCTGTGGGAAGAGGGAAAGAGAAACCACTCATCGTGCTGTCCTGAGACATCGGCTCAGCAACCCAAGGCCACAGGCCTGGGAATGGAATATAAAAGCTTACCATCCAGCCAATGTTGAAGGGACCGTTACTAAAACAACTTCTTTGAGTGTAACTGGACAATAGGGAGATAACAGCGGGGTGGAACAAAAAAGGGAAAATTAAATAGAGAACCTTCACATGCGAACCCTTAGTTCTGGCTTTTGCTATACTGTAACCACTTGGCTTTTAGTAAAAGTATATTCTTCGCTACACATGGTGGAGTTGAGAGTCTTTCTTTCCTAAGAGACCAAGCTAGGGCAGGACTGACAGCTAAACTTGATTCAACATTATTTACATTGTTTCTTAATTAAAATTAAATGTAGAAAATAATTAATATTTTCTATTCATATTTAAAAATTTCAAGAAACTAAAACCTCAGAAATTACAGGTTGGAAACAAAGTCCCCATAACACAAAAGGTGTTGAGGGTCATATGCAGTCCCAGAGTCTCAGAATGTACACGTTATGTAAATCCAACTAATTAAAGCTTAGTCAACTAACCAAAGCTTAGTCAACTAACCTGGTTAAATGCATTATATGGCTCTGTCTCTGAACCGGTGATGGATCTCCCAATTGCTAAAATATTTTTTTTAAATAATGAACATGGACAGATGCCACCAGACCAGAATCTACATGAATCCACAATTCAGGCTATGACTCAGACTTATGCCAAATAAATATTGCAGGAATCACCCAGAAGAGTCTAATGAGGTCATCCAGGTTACTGCCAGAATTCTCCACTTGGTGAAACATGCTTTGCTTTCAAGCAGCTGGCGATGGGGCCTAACTTAGCTCTGAAGTCCCACAGAGGGGTTGGGAAGACTTTTTCAGGCCTTTTTCCCCCCTGCACCCACCCAGCCAGATGCAGCCCATTTTTATATTCAATTATTCTTTTGCCGTCTTCTCTTGCATAAAACGTGTTCCCATTCTGTTCATTTTTTAGACAGCTATCCTGCTAATGGATAAGCAGAGAGACCTGAAACCTTTACATAACTTCTCTCCAACATTCAGTTGGGGTGGAAAGAATAAAAAGAGCTACAAAAATACCCAGCACATCGGCTGATAATTTGGGGACTAATGGATAAGCAGAGAGACCTGAAACCTTTACATAACTTCTCTCCAACATTCAGTTGGGGTGGAAAGAATAAAAAGAGCTAAAAAAATACCCAGCACATCGGCTGATAATTCGGGGACTCAAAACAAACTAGACAGAAACCAACAGCTGGCAGGCACCCATTTAGACCAAGGCAAAGTAGCCAATAAAAAAAGAGTATTTTTTTTTAAAACACCAGATACTGTAAAAGAGGCACTGTACATTATACTCAATAAAGGAACAAATTGTTCACGAATCAGTTCACACTCTGAGAATCAACAGTTTTCATTGTACTAAATGTTTGCTAGAAGGCAATTGGTTTCTGGGGTTGGGTAGTTAGAAAGAAAGCTCTCCTTAATTCAAAAATACTGGCATGCTTTTTAAAAAAATCTACATTATAATGAGAAAAAATGTATAATTTTCCCTTTCTCTCCTCTCAGAAACTACAACCTAGCTGAAAAATTCCTTCAGAACAGGCAAATCCCTGTTCATGTTGCTGCATTTTAAAATGCAGGTAGTCCTCGACTTACAGCCATGACTGACTCCAAAATTTCTGTTGCTAAATGAGATATTTGTTAAGTGAGTTTTGCCTCATTTTATGACTTTTCTTGCCATAGTTGTTAAGTGAATCATTGCAGTTGTTAATAACCTAGTTCAGGGGTAGGCAACCTTGGCTCTTTTATGACTCGTGGACTTCAACTCCCAGAATTCCTGAGCCAGCCATGCTGGCTCAGGAATTCTGGGAGTTGAAGTCCACGAGTCATAAAAGAGCCAAGGTTGCCTACCCCTGACCTAGTTGTTAAGTGAATCTGGCTTCTCCATTGACTTTGCGTGTCAGAAGATCACAAAAGGGGATCACATGACCCTTGGGACACGGCAACTGTCATAAATATGAACCAAGTGCCAAGCGTCCTAATTTTGATCATGTTACCGTGAGGATGCTACAACAGTCGTAAGTGTGAAAAACGGACATGAGTCATTTTTTTTCAGTGCCGTTTCCCCTTTGAATGGTCACTAAATGAACTGTTGTAAGTCAAGGACCACCTGTACCCAATTTTATAGGATGACCTTAATTTCTAGAACCAACGGAAGGAGGTTGGGGATGCCTCCAACCTCCAGGGGATACGAGGGGATACCCCTCCGCTAGAAAAGATGGGCAGTTGGACTGCCCACCTAGAGGTCCTGATGCCCTTTTAATGAAACTTCTATAGTACTTCTCATAGCAGTAAATTTTTGAGATCTCTTGTGAGAAAAAAAAGGGGGCGTCATACCAGAAGACCAAGGCAGTGTTCACCTGCCGATCTTCATCGTAAGAGAAGTTTCAACTGGTTCCATCAACACAGGAATCAGCTATCTGGTGAGGTATTAAGATTGCTGAGAGCCAGTTTAGTGTAGTGGTTGATGGAACCAGAGTTCAACTCTGCCTTAGGTACAAAATCAGTGGGATGACCGTAGGCTTGTTCTTCTCTCTTAACCTTAGAAAGAAGGCAAAGACTGATTCTCAAAATCTGGCCAAGAAAACTGCATGGACTCATGCAGGCAGTCGCCAGTAGTCAAGGCTGATTTGAAGGGACCACAAAAATTAAGACTGCTAGAGAAAAGGAGATGATCTCACTAGGGAAATCCCTTTCTCATAGAATGTCATTCCCTGCCAGTTCATCAATCATCTCCCTGGGGGCAACTGTCTGCACTACAGACTATACAGGCAGCTGTTACAGCCATATGCAGCCACAGATTAAACCCCGGCTCCCCTATGCTCATGGCAAAGCAAATTAGCTACAACAAGGATATATCTCCCTCCCCCTTCTGTCATCCAGAAATTACAATTAGGTATCAACTCCTTGATCAAACAAATCAACTCAAGAGTTCTCACTTGAAACACAAATGACCAGGCTCAAATTAACCTACTTCAGACACATTATGTGAAGACCCAGAATGCTGGGAAAGGTGGAAGGAAAGAAAAGGAACAGGACGACCAGCATCGAGATATATGGATTCAGAAGCAATAGGTGCATTGTTGGAAGACCTGAGAACCAGACTGAGCACTGATCTTTCTGGAGAAAAATGATTTACATACTGCTTACCTTCCTTTGTGGCACTGCTGGTTGTGGAAGCAGTTGCTGCCGTCCCACCAGGACGTCCCACCGGACTGGCATGCTTCCCGGTCCTCCCAGGAATTTTAAGTCCGCTTGGCTTCAACATCTTTGCCCAGGTTGCACCTCAAGGTATGAGAATCCTTTGGTCCTATGATTGGTTGCCCAGTGTCGCAGCTTCAAGCATCTAAGTGATACGCCCCTTCATCTATCTTTAGAGACCTGAAGAAATTGACCAACATCAAAACAGAAAATATATATTTATATAAGTAAACTGTTTGCAGCAAAAAACAACAACAACAAACACACCAAAAAAGGAAACCAAAACACTTCACTTATAAGCTCTTGCTTGAGACTGGATTGAATTATTTGTCCCAAAATAGAGTAAATTATATGAAATTAAGACTATATAAAGAGTGGGGGATTGTCTTATTTTGCAACAACCAGCCATAAGTTAGCTACAGATTCTGGATGACACTTCCATTATTTAATCTTCAGCAAAACAAAAGACATGTTTTTCTAAAAAAGAAAATCTCGTTCATTCCCGTTATGCTGTTTTTGTAAGCAGATATTCCAAAGTATATTAATCTCCAAATGGACCTCACCTATACTATACACAGCAGGGGTCCCCAACCCCCGGCCCGTGGACCAGTACTGGGCCGCAGCATGCTAGCAACCGGTCCGCACAAACAAGCAAAGCCCCATCCGCGAGATGCAGGCAGCACACAAAACAACATACCCCCTGGTCCGCGGAAAAACGTCTCTCCACGGAACCAGTCCCTGGTGCCCAAAAGGTTGGGGACTTCTGCTATACAGTATCTGGAACTTTAAAGTTTGGAAGTGGAACACCTTTAATAATAAAATAAAGTCCTAAAAAAGGCAAGCTTTTTTTTGAAATTTACTGTACTTGCTTTATCATTTGATCTGGCCTGTCCAGCTTTCTGTACAAACATGCCATTAACTGGGAATCCCACCAGGAGTTTTTCTCACGACAAGCCAGCCTATATTCAAATATTTGACTCATGCTTTAATTGCTTCCTGTCTCAGCTACTGCAGTCCCTGCCTTTGTGACATGATGAAATACTTGGGTAACTCCACATTTTTCTCCTAATTATAGGAAAGTCTTTATTGCTACATTTCCCAAGCTTTGTATAAGGCCATAATTTCTATTTTTTTCTGCCCCTTTTCCAGGGTCCTTAGCCATCACTGAATTTCTCTCTATATATAGAAATATATTTTTATTAAAAAACATTAAAAAGGAAGACAAAAACTAACACAAACTAATACACAGTAGCATATGAAAAAGAAAAGAAAAAAATAAATCAAAGAGAAAGCCAAAAGTGCAAGAAAGGGGGGGGGGGTAAAAGAAAAATAGGAAAGAAAAATGATACAAAGAAATGGCTTCTGATCTCTTTTACAGCAGTATAAGACAGTGGTGGCGAACCTATGGCACGGGTGCCAGAGGCGGCACTCAGAGCCCTCTCTGTGGGCACGCGCGCTGTCGCCCCAGTCCTAGGCCTTCAGCTGGATTTTATAAAACCTTTTCACTTTAGGCCTCCGCCACCGTGTGCAAAAAAAAAAAGTTCAATCAGTCAATTTCAACTTCTCATGGGAAAAAAAAAGATCTTGCAAAGTTGGAATTGATTGATTGAACTTTTTAGTCCCACCCTGTCTGCCGTTACCATCGCAGCCACGCCCACCCAATGGGCCACGCCCATTCAATGGGCCACACCCAGCCAATGGGCCACACCCACCCGGCACTCGACGATGCATAAGTGGGTTTTGGGTTGCAGTTTGGGCACTCAGTCTCTAAAAGGTTCGCCATCACTGGTATAAGATTAGGATAACTTTTATTGTCGTTTTCCCGTATACACAATAGCACACATGAAAATGAAATTCCGATGCGCACTGCTCTCAAAAGAGGAAATGCCACCCACCAATGTCATCATCCCAAGGATAACAATAATCACAACAGCAGCAGCATCAAAAAAATGCCAAATTATACAAATACACACACACGTACACACACACAAAGCTACACATAAACACATTACACACACACACAAAGCTATCACAGAATCCAGGATACCATGAAGCTTCCTCCAAGAAGGCAACATTGAAAACGGGTCATGGAGAGGATGTGTGGAATCCCTGAGAATACTGTGGACCCTGGTCAAGCAATGCTTACATATAGATAGAAGGAAGTGAACTCCAATAATCAACTTACAACAGTTTGTTTAGTGACTGTTCAAAGTTACAATGACACTGCAAAAGGGACTTATGACCATTTCCCACACTTACAACCACTGCAGCATCCCCATGGTCATGTGATCGAAATTCAGATGCTTGGCAACTGACTCATATTTATGACGGTTGCAGTGTCTCGGGGTCATGTGATCCCCTTTTGTGACCTTCCGACAAGCAAAGTCAATGGGGAAGCCAGATTCACTTTACAACCATGTTATTAACTTAACTGCAGTGATTCACTTAACTGTAGCAAGAAATGTCATAAAATGGCGCAAAACTCACTTAACAAATGTCTCGCTTAGCAACAGAAATTTTGGGCTCAATTGTGGTCGTAAGTTGAGGACTACCTGTATTGGTACAATTACATTTATTTCTTACTTTACGTTTACAACATAACTCATTTATTTCTACAGCATATCCTGTCTAATCATCAAAACCATTGTTTTGTTTCATAATTTTAGAATTGTCAGCTGCCCAGAGACATTTGGTTGAGTCGGGCAGCTATAAAATTTGAATTTAAAGAAATAAATAAATCATAAGTTCATTTTTTTTTTCTGTTTCACATAAAGGGTCTGTGAAGGATTTCCAGTCAGCAATACATGTAGATATTGTCTTTTCTCTGATCAAAGAAGCCAATTTAGCCATCTCAGCAAGTTTGGCTGGCTCAGGAATTCTGGAAGTTGAAGTCCACAGATCATTAAAGGGACATTATTCCCACTCCCACTTTAAAGCTACTGTTCCACAAACTGACCTAAGAATCAGGAAAATAGCATCCATAGAATCCAAATTTAAATAAATAGTAAAAAAAATTAAATGGTAAAATTTTGCAACGAGTTCAGAACCTTATGAGATGTAATTATCTAGTGAGGTTGAAAAATGTAATACAGGTAGTCCTTGATTTAGGGAGCCTGCCCACTATGGTTGTAAATTGTGATGGTTGTAAAGCAGGTTACCCACATGACTGACCAAACTTTGCAACCTTTTTTTTTTTGCAGTGGTCATTAAGTGAACACTGCAGTCATTAAGTGAACTGTTTGCTATGAGCCAAAAACCAGAAGTGACTGCTGGTTTTCAGCACAAACATAATAAGATCCAACTACGTGCCATGTGGGCCGGTTGCTATGCACTCAAAGTGTGGTCATGTGACCATGCGGAGGGGAGATTGGCTGTCAGAACTGGGTCACAAGTACCTCTGGGGAGGTCCATCATAACTTTGAACGGTCGTAAGCGACCGGTCGTAAGTCAAGGACTACCTGCAGTTGTAATGGAAGAGAAGGCACTCATACTATTGCATTTGATCAGTGAATGACTTCATGACTTCCAGAATGTAATGAAAAAGTGCCACAGTTTATGGTTCACAACTAAGTTGGTACATTTCTTCTGCATTTATAAATCAAATACAAATATTACATTTAACAATGTTTAATCCAGTTTAAAATAGTGCGTGCTCTCTCTCTTTCCTCCTCCACCCCTTTCTACTCAGAGACTGGACCATCTGAGTGTGTCACAGCAGGTAAGAAATCGAGCCAGCATATTGATGTAGTTACTAATACGATATTTTCTCCAGTGGCAAAAACAGAGGTATGCCTATGTCAGGAAGAAGATATGGCTAAGGTCTTAACTTGCATATTATCATCGTCGTTTCTTATTTTTAACTCATGGCATAATGCAAAATCACACCCTAGTACCTGCCACATGAAAAGGCTGCTGGCCTGCGCCGTGTCTCCTACCAATAAAAGCTCCTCAGTGCAAATCATAAGAGCTTTGTCCTTAAAAAGAAAAAGGGCAGCTTAAGGAAGCAATTAACAAGGAGATATTCCGCCTTCTACGAAATGTATCGCCAGAGATCACTGCCAACAGAAAGTGGGTCTGGCTTGGGGAAGCAGAGCAAGAGCTAACAAACAGCCCGTTCCTTTTACAAAGTTCTGCTTGCTGTTGAGAGGAAAGCTAAAGAAAGATTGCATGCTTACTTAATGTGGGAGGCTCAAATGCACTGGGGTGATATTACTCAACATCTCAAGAACCTCAAAAGAAATGCCCTCCAGGCACTTGCTGTTCCTTTTTCCCAGACGTCCCTGATATCCAGCATGCATACGCTACATGGAATCAGTTGCGCTACATGGAATCAGTTGTGGGAATCAACCAACTGCAGATCCATTTGGATGCTTGCAAGAACAGTGGATTTTTTTTTTTTTGGCTCTCTCCTTTTATAAACAGGAAATGGGGATGATGCAAAAAAAAAATTGATGTCAAAATAACAGCAACAAGACTTTGGGAACTTAAGCATTTGCATAGACATGTCAAGGGAGAAATTCTAGTTTTTCTTTCCCAACATTTAAAAAAAGAATGTTTTAAGGCAGAACAATAAATGCCCTGTAAGAAAGAGAGAGTATAGAGACCATGCTGACAATTTGAAAAATGGGTTATATATTGTTACAGATTGCTCAGAACAAATTCAACATCTGTCTCTTTAATACTGACTTCTAGATATTTTCTTTTAAACACGAAGAGAGAGCTCCTCCTTTGCCAATGACTCAGTGCTAAATTCGGCAGGTCTAGACAGGCTTAAATCTTTCTAAAAAGATGTTGATTTTTCTGTTGTTTTCTGTTGTAAATCTTGTAGAATCTACTTTTTTTTTTAAAGAACTACTAGATGGAAGAACAAAATTAATTCACAATTTTAAAGCCATTATCACTTGTTATAAAAAAAAACCCAAACTCCCGTTATAAATTGCTTTTCTCTAGTCCTTTTGTAGGAAGCAAATAAAACAAACAAGAATTTTTTTAAAAATTACACACCCAGCATAATTAAGATTTTGGGAAGAGGGTCAGGGACCCATTTAAAATGAACAGAAAGTTTTCTAAATAACAGAAATAGCATTTACTATATTTTAAATCGGGAACATCCTCCAACATAGGCTACTAAGCTCAGAATTTTACGTGATTTAACTGCATCACCATAGTCAGGTTTTACTTCAGAATCGCCAATAAAACTTTCTCATCCGCAAGATTAAAAGCAGACTTCTATAAATCAGTCTCCTAAATGTTTTAAGATGATTCAGAAGAGCAAATTCTTTTGACTTAACCATCATAAAAATCACTGACTGCTACTTGTTGTTTCTATTTCTTCCACTACTTTTCTTTAGCATAAAAAGAAGGTGTTAAGAAAGAAATAGCTGCACATGCTGCTTTTTCATTCATAGTGCAAAGAGCAAATGCATTATTTAGCTGACCGATCAGGAGTCCTCTCCTTTTTTTAAAGTATTACTCTTAATTAATAAGTGACGATACCTTAATCAAAAAAGTATATAATATACTAAAAATAACTGAAGGGCAAAATAATTTACTAAAAAGTGAATTATCCTATGTAAACAGCAAAGTATCCTATATTGCAAAATCCGTTGTCTTGGGTTCTAAAAGGTGTTAAATAAGCTTTATATGATTTAAAAAGATTGGCTAGCTCAGCAGAGAAGAAATAAATACAGGTAGTCCTTGTTTAAACAACCCTAACTGCAATCTGAATTTCTATCACTAAGTGAAGCAGCCATTAGATAAAACATTAAGTGACCTCACTACTTTGTGAGGGCAGTTCCAGTAGTGCCAGGTGTGGTTGTCAGGTAAGGAACTCATGCTTCTCTTCCTCTTCAGCACTCGTCTCAGCTTCAACAGTTGGCAGTATTCTTGGTCACGGCTTCCCGGCTTTTTTCAATAAATATAATTTATCAGAGGTTTCTGCATTTCTTGTGAGCTTGACTGTGTGGTTCAGTTCTGGCAGCAGTACAAAAGTAGGCAGGAGTGTTTGGGCGCTTGGGAGAAGACCTTTGATTTTATCATGTCAGAAGACGTTTTTCGATCACCTTCTGAATCCTCTCTATATAATGGATTATTAGCCAGTCCCAAAATCAGAGCAGAAGAAAATCTTCTCTTACCCCTCCTGATCAAGGAAAGACTGCCAAGAGAAGCTGCACTGCGACATCATCAGGAACAACTCACTGCTGGGAAGGCTTCCAGAGGTTACTTAAGAAAAGAAAAAAAAGCTGGGAAACTTTTCTTTCAAGAAAGCCATTGTAAATTAACAATGTGCAGCTTCTAGTATCCTTCAGAAATTGCTTTGGTTGCAGATACAGCTGGGTTCATTCAGAGTGTTGAACCATCATCCTATGTTCATTCGATTTAAGGTTCACCATAGAGTTCTCTTTTCTTAAATTGCTGTTTATGGCTTAGTATTAGCCCATTTAGTCAAGTTTTTAACAATCCTCTAATGACAAAAGTGGGGCTTCAACTCATTGTGGTTCTTGATCAATCTTCTTGGCATTTGGAAATTAAGGAAATCAAGGATCAACAGTGGATGGGAAACCACCAGAAAATGTCAGGTTGTGGGCTACCCATTGCAGTAGATAATAGAAAACCACTTCTGTTTCATTGCCAGGAAAACTACATGATATGTCCCAGAAGAGAAGTTTGACTGAAGAGTTTAGCCATTGACTTGGAAACGAGTCTGATGAAAAACTAGCTTCAACTTCTTGAAACAAGATGCTGAACTAAGAGGTAACAGCTTGCTTAAGGCCTACAATAAACTATATGGGAGATTTGAACCATAACCGTATGTTTGTGCATTTATTCATCAGAGATGCACTTACTTAGTACAAGGAAATTCCAGTTCTAATCATCACAACTAAGATGATAAGAATATTGCTAGATCACAATGAAGTTTCATCTAGCTCCCAATTTTAACTCCCACAGAGAGGAATCAGCTGATTCTGCCATCCTACAAGTTTTCTTCTTAGAATTTGCCAAAAATGAACAATTTCCTACACAGATTCCATGCCTTCAAAGAAATTCCATGAACCCTCATCTGTTTTATTATGAGTTTGCACAACATGCTTACCCGTCACTGAATAAATCAGTCAGCTAGGTTCACATAATACATGGATTATAAACATGGAATCAATTGAACCAGACACCCCAAAATTAAATCAAGGTTAAAACTAGCCAAACCTAGAATGTTGTGCAAAGGCATCTACTAGATTTTTAACTGATCTAGTTAAGCATTTTGTATGAACAAGCATTTTGTATGAACAAGTATATGTACTTTAGGGGTTCAGTGGAAAATCTACAGTAGCATACCTAAGAACTCAGAAAGAAATATTGTGCCCTTTCTTATGGGTCAATTTCACTAATATCATATTACTATTTTTAATTGCATAGTCAATTCATGCCATGTCTGCATAGTGTCTGATTAATGACAATAACCCTGCACACATGGAGAAAATAATAATCATTTCCCCTCACCCTATCAATTGAACATCAATTGAAAATTCTGAAAACAACTATTATACGATAGGACTATTCCAAACCTTCATTTCTGACAAATTAGCATATTCAAAGCAGCTAATAAACAACAAATTAGTAATTCATAAGTACTTATAGTATTCCAAAAAGATACAAAAACTGCAGGACACAAACTGTTCATATTAATTTATTTCAAGTGTAAAAGTGATAGGGATTTGCTTGTCTAATCTGATACCTCTTATTGTTACTTATAATTTGGGTCCTGCAATTACCACTTCTATTGGTCTTCATTCCATCTTTTTGTCCATGCTTTGTTCCATCCTGAAATATATCAGACTCAAATAAATTCCCTCAGAGGGAATTTATGTATAGGGGAAAAAATGTACCTTTAGACAAATTGTAGGCAAGTTTAATTGCAGCAAGAAATATTACAGCTTGCTGATAGCTGCCTACTTCTACAATTCTGTAGCCAGGTGGCTGCTGTGGAATTCTAGGAGCTGTAAGTCCGCAAGTATTAAAGTGGCCAAGGTTGAGAGAGATTCCTGTAGAGCAGGGCTTTTCAACCTGTGGTACATTAATGAGTGGCAGGTGGTACCAGCCCTGCCTAGCCAAGTGTAGTGGGGAAGGGAAAGAGCCAGCACAGGCAAAGACTTACAGTGAGTCCTCTGGAGCTGCAGATTTTACTTATGAATGGAGCCATTTGGGGAGGCTGCCTTAGGCGGCAGCCAGTACTTACATTTTTTTTTCTTCCTTAAGTGCCGGCTGGGCTCCTTACTTTCCTTTCTAGCCAGTAGCTAATTCTTAAAGGGGAAGTGCCTTTTTAAGCTAGTTCACTCAGCAGCTTGTCTTTTCTGCCTCTGGAGGTCTTTCCTTGTTTGATCAATATATATGGAAGAGGGAAAATATGGGGGGGGGGGTTTCAAATTCTTCCTTCAGAAGGAGATGGGAATGAGAAAAAGGAAGGCAGGGGAGGAAGGGAGGAAGTCCTGCCTTAGCACTTGGCCACCAGCAGCCCTGCCATTGACTTTGCTTGTCAAAAGGTTGCAGAAGGGGATCACATGACCCTGGGACACTGTGACCATCATAAATGTGAATCAGTTGCCAAGCATCCAAATATAAATCACATGACCCTGTTGCTGCAATGGTCATAAGTGTGAAAAATGGTCGTAAGTCATTTCAGTGCAATTGCAACTTTGAACAGGTTTTTTTTTTGTCACCAAGTTTTTGACACCTTGCTAGGTGGTACTCGAATATTGCCATATCCTAAAAGTGGTACAATCGGTAAAAAGGTTGAAAAGCCCTGCTGTAGAGCACTCCCTTGTGCCAATAGTTAAAGTGATTTTCCTTGTTGAAGAGGGGGTCCCTTTTGAAAAGAGCAGCATAAGTATTTAATTGTCAAAGCTTTATTTACACGATGCCTTGACAGTTTTCAAGTGTTCATGTTTCATTTTCTAATTCTGTATTAATTTTATATTGATCAATTTTATTTTGACTGAACATAAATTACCATCGGGAACAAATTTATTATTGGAGAAAAGCCAGATTGAAAATGACAATTCAAGAAGGGACAAACACCAATTAAACATTGTAAATCTACTGCAAATCACATTCTGCTTGGTTGTCTACTCTTCCTGTGGAGACTAAAATACCTCACATTACAACTACTGCCGTTTTCCTAATGCAAATTAATTTCCCAGCAGAGAGAGGGCAATTTCTCGATAATTAAAGGATGCAGTGGTATGCCCCTCCTTTAAGAAGTCATCCCTGAGCCCAAGAGTATTGATCTCTTTCTGTCCAGTCTCCAACTTGGCCTTCTGGAGAAGGTGAGAGACAGATCCTCCAGTCACCATTCAAATCTGAAGCCCTCTCTAAGACCTTTGATGCTTGGAGGAAGAAAGAGATGGACTGTGGCATGTTTCAATACAATAAAAAGGTAGGTGGGTATTTATTAATCAAATTATTGGATTGCCAACTCCATATATAGACTCATGGAGAATTGGTCTTTATTTCTGTTTTGGTGCCCTCAAGTTGGCCTTGACATTTGGTGACTGCATGGACAAATCCATGGTATTTTCTTTGCAACATTTGTCACAAGCTGGCAAAGGGTTCCTCTCTGCCTACCCATCAAGCAGTAGCCATGAATCCAGGAGGATACCTGAGACAATGGACCTATTCCTTTAGTGCTTCCCCTTCAAGAGACAACATTGTAGTGGGCCAAAAGTTTGTTAAAGGTAAGAATGAAGAAAGTTTCCAATCTCTATAGATAGAACCATCTGGGAGAAATGCCAGCCTGCGGGCATAGCTAATGCGTGAAACAAGACATGTAGAAAACTAAATCATTGTCCCAGGTATTTCAAGACTTCCTCTCCCTAAAGGCACCATTGGCCTGCCTAGACAAGTGACCCATTTTTTTGAAGATTCTTGCAAATCTTAGTGAAGTGGGCACAGAAAGACAAAATCAAGTCACCACACTATAGATTTATATATTTCTTTACCTAGCTGGAGTCAAGACTACTAACTTATCTTCTACTATTTGATTTTTCTCAAACTGGTGCACTGAATAGAAAAGAGAGTCAGCAAATATGGTAGTATGGTTTCAGCAATTCAGAGTTATATATTTTTTTTCATAAAGTCTCACTTCCATTTCACCAAAGTAGTGGAAGATCATTAGACCTAAGATCCCAATTAAGAATCTCCAATGTGGACTCCCAACCCATTCAAGTATCTATCTCAAACTCTGCTGGCAAACTGTTTAATGATAGTAGCATGATTTTCCAAGTTTTGTTGTGAAAAGAAAGAGTGTATTAAATATTCAACAGGCTCGATATACTGCATCGATTTTTGTTTGAAAGAGAACTGGAAATTTTGCTCCCACTCATTCTAATGATGCTATGATATTGCCAACTTGTTTCCTGCAGTTTTCAGATTGGGGGGGGGGAATCAATCCTCTCACTGCAAAAAATAAATAAATAAATTCTGATCCAAAAGCCTGATTTGAAGTTTTGCCAAGATGTCTGGCCTTGAACACTGTATTCCTTTAGGGAAGTGACATAATAAAAGGGCTAGATCAGGGGTCCCCAACCCCCAAGGCCACAGCCCACTACCAAGCTGTGGCCTATTCAGAACCGGGCCACGCGAGAGGTGGGGCAGTGCACATGCGTAGCTCCACTTGTGCAAGTAGTGCTTCTGTTCTCTCTTATGTAAGTGGAGCTGTGCGCATGCCAGTCCACCATTCAAATGGCCAGTTCCCCTCTCCCCCCCCCCCCAGCCAGGCCACCAAGCTGCAAAGGTTGGGGACCGCTGGGCTGGATTACAGATGATGAGTAAATCCATTTCTCTGAGATCTTGGAAAAA
The DNA here is from genome assembly GCA_023970755.1 of Azemiops feae. Taxonomy (NCBI): domain Eukaryota; kingdom Metazoa; phylum Chordata; class Lepidosauria; order Squamata; family Viperidae; genus Azemiops; species Azemiops feae. The sequence continues at coordinate 2,209,131 of JALGBA010004195.1, forward strand.
CTCTGTCAACGAAAAGAAATATTACCAGAGTTGTTGAACCAGTGGCCTTGCTAAATATACCATGCCTATGAACTGGGTCAAGAATTTCATAATGGCAAGAAGCAGAATGGAATAGAAGACTTCCTTTGCGTTATAATTTTAACAGTGTCTAATCATCCCCGCCTCTTCCTAATTTTTTTTAACTTTTGAATCCAGATTTTATATTTTAATATTTTATTGTATGCTGTCCAGAGTCCCTCTCTGAGGCAGATAGGCAGTTCAAAAATGGAAAAATAAAATAAATGAAATCTTGTAAGTATTGTACATAGCATGCAACTTACTGCTATAAATAAAACAAATTATCCAGTAAACATGGACAGATGATGAGTACGTCCCGACAGTTATTAGATACGTTATTATCATACTTTATTCAATATTTATTCATAATTAACCAAAACATTTAGCTCTCATTAACTTTAGCTTTTGGCCATAAAAAGATTTCAGAAACTGGAAGAGACATCTTAACATCAATGTGTCAGACCTGCCCCAGCTAGGTCCCTAGGAAAGAAAGACCCTCGACTCCATTTGGTTGGAATGATAGGCTCTTTTACTAAGGATTAGTGGTTGCAGCAAAAGCAAGGCTAGGTCTGAGTATTCCCGCACAACATTACAAGATTTCCCCCTGTTCGTGGCCCTCCCCCCTGACCGGACTGTCAGTGTCCAATAGTATCCCAGTTTGATGTTTTGAGAACCACTTTGATTGTCTTGAACAGGTTTCGCAAACTTTCCCAGGCCAGGAGTCCTTGAGATGGCTGAATCTGGCCATTTACCATCTCTGGTTCCTATCAGTGTTTTCTCTCCCCCCTTACATCCTTCTTCTCCCCACCTGCACAGCTTCCCCAATTTCTTTTACCCCCCCCCCCTCCGTTTATGGCAAATGCCAGCAAGCCTAGTGAAGCGTTGTGAAGATGGTGGAGCTGACACAATGTAAAATATAATGGTCAATATAAAAATAGTTGTAAAAATGACAGCAGCTAAGAAAATGTGTTTTTTTCTGCAAAGTTTGCCCTTTTCTATTGGGAAGCTAAAATTTGGGGAAATGTGAGCAACAGGTTCATCTTATAAATTAATTTATTATGTTATTATGTAGCAAATTGCTCTTCATAACTCTAGGGTAGAATTACTGCAACCTAATTCCTACTACAGTTTCATTTACATTTTAAATCTCGCTTAAAACATAACCTATATTTAACATAAAGCATGTCAAAATTCCCGAGAATCACAATGTCCTTAAATTTGGAAGCCATCTTCCTTGTCTTTAAATATTTGGGTACTGGGTTCTATTCCCTCAATGGAAGGAAGGAGATGGGCGGTTAGGAAATACAAAATATAAATAAATAACATAAATGTTCTGTACCGTAAGCTGGCAATAGCCGTCGCCAGGATCAGGCAGCTGCAAGTTTAGAAAGAAATTTAAACTGCTCCGTTTTGTCTGGAATAATGCCAACATAGCCAACTAAACCTGCCAATTAACCACTGACCTCCAATAAAAAAGAGTATTTTGCCCAGAAGGCACTTTTCCAAAAGCTTGGTGAAATCTGAAGTCAAATATGCTGCAGATGGAAAATATAAGCACCCAGCCCTGCCCACAGACAGACTGATAGAGTCACCTAAGCAGGAGATTCTTTTTCCCCCTGGTTAATTGCTTATTGCAGTGTTTCTCAACCTCTGCCGCTTTAAGATATGTGGACTTTAACTCCCAGAATTCCCCAGCCAGCCATGAAATTCCATTCTTCACTTGAAGGATGTAAGAAAAAATGTACTGGATAAGATCCAAAGTACATTTGGTTCAGTATCCTGCTGGCTGGAGAATTCTGAGAGTTGAGGTCCGCATATTTAAAAGTGGCCAAGATTGAGAAACACTAGCTTATTGTATTATGAGATGCAAATACAGGTAGTCCCACAATTGGGACTAGAATTTCCGTTGCTAAGCAATGCCAAATATTATTGCCAGAAAAACAACATGGACACATCCATGTGGTCAATAAGGGTTAAGCCACTGAGAAGTCCAATGTTTTAAAAAGAGGGATAATGATAGATCAAATAAGCTGTTGGATCAGACTAAAACTTATCCATTTCCTTATAATGGTTAGTGTTCTTGGGAAAATCCAAATGTTTCTTTGATTTACTACCTATCACCAACAAGCTGCTCCTTTGAAATTCCATTCTTCACTTGAAGGATATAAGAAAAACTTTACTTGGTAAGATCCAAAGTACATTTGGTTCAGTATCTTGCTTCTTCTCAGTGATCCCAACAGAAGGCTTACAAGCAAAGCATGAAAAAAATAACACCCATGACAATTCTGTTGCTTCTGTAGAGTATCAGTTATATACAGTACAGCGCCAATCCCTCTACTCCCAAATTACAAGCAAACCTTTGAGTAACCAAAACAATGCTTTTCAGTCACCACATCTCAGCAAACTTGGAGGAACTCTGAAATTAGTAGAAAGTGATTAGAAGCCACAACGGGAGACTAGCACTTTTCACTTGAGGTAGTCTGATCCCAATAAGGATTTTGAAGCAAGTTAAAAACTAAGGAATACTTATTGTTGAGATACAGCTAGAAACAGGATGGGGAGGGAGAAAGAAATGAAAAATTATGTAGCTAGAATTCTGCATAGCAACACTTTGCTGTGCATGCCAATGGTTTCATTTGTTTATATTTACTGTATAGCAACTAAATCTTCTAAAACTTAATCGTTAAATGATCAGGATAGCACTGCCCTAATATAAAGATGAGGATTCAGTAGGGTTACAAGAATCCTGAAGTTTGCAAAAGTACAAAAAGGAAATTAGCAACTCTGAGTAGTAGGGAGAAGACACGGTAATCGAGTAATACCCCTTTATAATGCCTTGGTAAGTTAAAATACCAAGGCATTATTGGTATTTTAATTTACCTGGAATATTGCATCCAGTTTTGGTTACCATGATATAAAAATGATGTTGAGACTCTAGAAAGACTACAGAGAAAAGCAACAAAGATGCTTAGGGGAGTGGAGGCTAAAACATATGAAAAATAGTTGCAGGAATTGGGTATGTCTAGTTTAATGAAAAGAAGGACTAGCAATAGCAATAGCGCTTAGACTTATATACCACTTCACAGTGCTTTACAGCCCTCTCTAAGCGGTTTACAGAGTCAGCATATGGCCCCCAACAATCTGGGTCCTCAGTTTACCGATCTCAGAAGGATGGAAGGCTGAATCAACCTTGAGCCGGTGAGAATTGAATTGCCGAACTGCTGGCAGCCAGCAGTCAGCAGAAGTAGCCTGAAGTATTGCATTCTAACCACTGCGCCACCACGGCTCATAAGGGGGTGACTAGGGGTGACATGATAGCAGGGCTCCAATATTTGAGGGGCTGCCACAAAGAAGAGGGGGTCAACCTATTCTCCAAAGCACCTGCAAGCAGGTCAAGAAGCAATGGATGGAAACTAATCATGGAGAGAACTAACCTAGAACTAAGGAGAAATTTCCTGACAATCAGAACAATTAATCAGTGGAACAACTTGCCTCCAGAAGTTGGAGGTCTTTAAAAAGACATTGGATTATTATTTGTCTGAATGGTATAAGGTTTCCTGCTTAAGCAGGGGATTGGACTGGAAGACCTCCAAGGTCCCCTCAAACTCTGTTACTGTATTCTGTTATTCTGAGTACCCTGGAAAGGGCTTGCTGGCTGCTCTAAATTACAATTTCATTGTCCAATTCACAGAATACACTAAGCCATAAAATGGTGAGTTTGTTTTGCGCTTAGCATGTAGTGCAAATAGTGTTGAAGCCCATGCTTTAAGTTTAACATTACAGCTCAAGATTTATTTAAGTTCTTATAAAAATTCTGGGCTTTTAAATAAGCTGTAGTTACAGTTCATTAATCACACTAGTAATAAAACCTTTCCGTCATGAATACCCAGCTACTATATGGAAAGAGAATCTGCTACTAGCATATTTGTTCAACATCTGGAGAAGCTATAACTATGACAGGCAAAATGGTTTATCTGTAATGCCTTGTATTTTTATGACAATTTTTTTCTAGGTTTTCTTCTTCTTCTATGAACTTCTGAGCCAATACTCAAGGATCATGATGGGATTTTAGCTAGAATTTTCTCTTCACTACAGTCAAAAATGATCCAGCATGAATCATTAAACAATGAATAAACAGTACCACTTTCTTTATCTGACCTTGTTGATAGCATCATGTTTTTCATCAGAGACAACCTATGAAACCTAGTACCAAGACTGTACGGTTGCCACAAACACACTAAAGTTGGTTGGAGGGGAAAAAAATCAACCAGAAATTTGAATCCAAGTAAACAACTACTTGGAATTATAGTCTTAAACCTTGCAGAAGTGAAAACCAAAACTATGGGACTTTCCCTATGGCTCAGTTAAAATGCTATCTATCCATTATACCATTCTGGAAAGGTAAAACAATGGGAAGGACACTTACACATAAGAGTATGCTCTATCGCCGTCTGTTTTAGTTTAATATTCATAGATTTGTTAATATAGTTTTGGGAAAAATACTATTTAAAGATAAGATTGTAATTTTGAATCATATACAATACCAAGTATTTGGCATTTGTCAATATATGAAAAATGGACTTATTAAGCAATGGATACAGCAAAAAAGTTAATTCTGCTAAAATGAAAGTACCGTGTTACTGGATTTACAATCTTGGGTTGATGTTCACTATCCGTTTATTTAAAAATTGAACTTTTTTTGTTTTCCTATCTTTTTCTTTCTTTCTACATAATAAAGTGTTAAAAAAGAAGAGAGTAGAACACATACTGGAGTAAACACATGTAGGGGGAGCTACAAATGTTTGTGCAGTACAGTCATATCTGTACCTATTCAAAATTAAGTAACACCGAGTTCAATGAAGATTTACTTCCAGTTTTCTCTCTTTGGTTATGCTGGTTGGAAGCTGAAGCCCAACAAAAAAAAATCTACAATATTGGTCCAAGGATAGATTTTTAAAGTTTATTTGGAACATTTCTGATCTGCCTTTCATCTCCAAGAAGGCCTAATACAATGTGTGTGTGTGTGTGTGTGTGTGTGTGTGTGTGTTTTCACAAAGTTAATACAATAACATTGAGAAGTACCACTATGCTAGAACAGTAGATTTAAACTGGGTTATTTAAAAATCTTCACTCAACGATGAAAAGCCAGGACCAGTAATTGTAAACAATTATGTTCTAAATACACACAAAAACAGCTCTTAAAATCATGATTTTGGGATAGTTTAAAGATGCAAGAGAAGGAAATACTTTTACTTTTTACAAAATTCTTCAGAATTAGCTACGGTATGTATAAATGTATGTAATGCAATAAGAGTCAAATTGGTGTGGTGTTTAAGGCATCAGGTTTAAGGCGGGACTAGGAGTTCTAGTCCCGCCTTACGCATGAAGCCAACTGAGTGGCCTTGGGCCAGTCATTCTCTCACAGCCCTAGGTAGAAGACAATGACAAGCTACTTCTGAAAAACCTTGCCAAGAAAACTGCAGAGACCTGTCCAAGCAGTCGCCAGGATTCAACATAACATAGATTTGGGGTTCTATAGTGTTTTGGAATCTTTTTTTTAATTTTATTGTAAACCATTTTAGAATTTATTTAGTGAAAATGAAAAATGGTATATAGCCCTCCCTATTTTTAGAAATACTTTCAAATTAAATAATATATTGCAATTATTATCCCATGCACTCTCATGTTCTGGATCAGTGATTTTATTTATTTATATCCCGCTTTTATTATTTTTATAAATAACTTAAGGAAGTAAACACACAAACACACACAATACCCCAGAGGCCTAGTATGCCATGAAAAATAGCATGGCATGTCACTTGACATGTTCATCATTAGCGTTCTAGGAGTATGCAACCTCTGAAAGAATGAGCAAGGTTGGATCTGGTCCGTGTGTGGACAGCACACATCTCAGAGGAACCCAAAATAACCCCCAACCCAATATCTTGTTTAAAAAAAAAAGGGAAATCAAATTTAAACATAAATGGAAATATTCTCATTTACTATAACTCCTGCTGATCAAAGGGTAGGAACGCCTTTATATAAAGCCTGCCAGACTTCATGATTACAGAGTAAATCCTGTTGTAGCAGAAAATCCTTTCTTAGCATAAAACCAGTTTATTGGAGCAAATGTGTCATCTCTGATATTCTTCCTATGATCCTTAGTGATTGCCACAGACTCATACAGTACATCACAATGTAGAAAGAGATCTTGGAGACATACAAGTCAGGAATACTAAATAGCACAATGCTAATTGCATCTGCTCAGAAGTATGTTCCATGAACTTTAAAGTGACTTAGTTCCCCCACCCCCAAAAGATATAAGATTTTATAATCAAGTATAATAAGCAAGGTTTTACAACTGGGCACAAAAAACCAAAGATACAAGTACAGATTAGGCGAAACCTGGCTCAAAAACAGTAACTGTGAGAGGGACCTGGGAGTCCTACCGGTAGTGGATGATCACTTAAAGCAGGGGTAGGCAACCTTGGCTCTTTTATGACTCATGGACTTCAACTTCCAGAATTCCTGAGCCAGCATGGCTCAGCTTGGAAACCTCTCCCTTTCCCCTCAGCATGGCTGGCTCAGGAATTCTGGGAGTTGAAGTCCACGAGTCATAAAAGAGCCAAGGTTGCCTACCCCTGACTTAAAGCATGGGACAGCAGTGTGCGGCAGCAATCAAAAAAGCTAATACAATCTTTAGTTGTATAAACAGAGGCACAGAATCAAAATCACATGAAATATTGGTACCGCTTTATAAAGTCTTAGTAAGGCCACACCTGGTATACTGCATCCAGTTTTAGTCATCACATTACAAAAAAGATGTTGAAACTTTGGAAAAAGTGCAAAGAAAAGCAAGTATAATGATTAAATGCCTGAAGACTAAAACATATGAAAAATGGTTGCAGGATTTGGGTTTGGTTAGTCTAGAGCAGGGGTAGGCAATCTTGGCTCTTTTATGACTCGTGGACTTCAACTCCCAGAATTCCTGAGCCAGCATGGCTCAGCTTGGAAACCTCTCCCTTTCCCCTCAGCATGGCTGGCTCAGGAATTCTGGGAGTTGAAGTCCACGAGTCATAAAAGAGCCAAGGTTGCCTACCCCTGGTCTAGAGAAAAGAAGGACTAGCGGGGACATGATAGCAGTATTCCAGTATTAGAGAGACTGCCACAAAGAGGATGGGATCAATTTAGTTTCCAAAGCACCAGAGGATAGGACAACAAACAATAGATGGAAACTAATCAAAGAGAGAAGCAATCTGGAATTAAAGAGAAACTTCCTAACAGTGAGAACAATTAACCAGTGGAACAGCTTGCCTTCAGAAGTTGTGGGTGCTTCATCACTGGAGGATTTTAAGAAGAGACTGGGCAGTGGTATAGGTTCTCCTGCTTGAGCAGGGGGCTGGACTAGAAGTCCCCAACCTTTTGGGCCCCGGGGACCGGTTCCGTGGAGAGAGGTTTTTCCGTGGACTGGAGGGGATATGGTTTCATGTACTGCCTGCATCCCGCAGATGGGGCTTTGCTTGTTTGTGCAACCCGGTTGCTGGCATGCTGTGGCCCGGTGCCGGTCCATGGACCGGGGGTTGGGGACCTCTAGACTAGAAGATCTCTAAGTTCCCTTCCAACTCTGTTACTCTGTTCTGTTAAATCAGGCTATAAATGCTTCATAATGCAACTCAAATATCTGACGTAAGTCAAAACAGGCTGTACGTAATTTGTTCCCTTCATCTTGCCTAACCAGGCTTCCATGGGTCTGTGGAACAAAGAAAAACACTGACTGAGTAAATTTAGTATGGAGTTTTGATTGTGATTGTTAAAAACTGGCAGCACATGTTCCTATCATTTTGAGGCTAAAGCAAACAAAGGTTTTTTTTTAATAAACTCCAAAATAGGTTAACTTTAAAAAGGTAGAAAAACATTTCAAAATTCTTCAAAATGTGTCACTCACAGATCAGGGTTTGCAATAAGAGCTTTCACATCAAACTGCCACAGTCCTGATGCCTTTATTATTTTATTTTTAACTTAAAAGGAAAGCATACAGACACCCCACGCCGCCTTGAAGAAGTGCACACTCTGGGACCTGAGAGCTGGTCCCTCATTAAAAAATGCAAGGAGGTTTTCTTGCAATAACAAGATGAATAATTGAACCCACCGACACACCAAGCTCACATTTTAAAAGTGGCCAAGGGCCATGCTAGGAAATCCATAAAGGGAAACAGCCATAACATGGTGATTCAAGATATGGCCTTCTTAGAGCAATGCCATGGCAAGAGGAAATGAGGTTAGCTCTCAAGTTGTGCACTTTTAGAGAATAAATAAAAAACAGCCTTTTTCACCCCAACTTTCAGGATGACATTGGCCCATGAGGCTTAATATCTGTTGGTATATCCTTGACTTACAACCATAATTGAGCCCAAAATTTCTGCTGTTAAGTTAGACGTTTGCTAAGTGAGTTTTGTCCCATTTTACGACATTTCTTGCCACAGTTGTTAAGTGAATCACAGCAGTAGATAAGTTAGTAACACAGTGGTTAAATGAATCTGGCTTCCCCGATTGACTTTGCTTGTCAAAAGGTTGGAAAAGGTGATCACATGACCTTGGGACACAGCAATGGTCATAAGTATAAGTCAGTTGCCAAGCATCTGAATTTTGATCACGTGATCATGGGGATGCTATAAAGGTCGTGTGAAAAATGGTTATGTCCCTTTTTTCAGTACCGTTGTAACTTTGAACGGTCACTAAATGAACTGTTGTAAGTTCAAGGACTACCTGTACTCTGCAGGTCCTTTTTACAATAGAGGCCAGAACAATAATACACCCATGCTGTGTTTTGCATGAGCTTTGCAACACCCAGGGCGAAAAGTATGTCCAACACAGCCCCACTTTTATTGAAGCAAATGTTCAAGGGCAACTCAGTCTTGTTCAAGTGACTGCACTGTAGGTGTCCAGGTACAGGTATTCCTCGACTTAATTGGAAGCAGAATTCCCATTAAGCAAGGTGGTTGTTAAGTGAGTTGTGCCCAATTTTATTACCTTTTCTGCCACAGTTGTTGAGCCAATCACTGCAGTTGTTAAATGAATCATGCAGTCATTAAGTGAATCTGGCCTCACCAATTGATGTTGCTTATCAGAAATCAGGTAGGAAGGTTGCAAATGGCAATCATATGACCCTGGGATGCTGCAACCTGGGATGCTGGTTGCCAAGCACTCAAATTTTGATCACAGACTTTGAGGATGCTATAACACAGGGGTCTTCAAACTTGGCCCTTTTATGAATTGTGGACTTCAACTCCCAGAATTCCTCAGCCAGGCACGCTGGCTGAGGAATTCTGGGAGTTGAAGTCCACCAGTCATAAAAGGGCCAAGTTTGAAGACCCCCTGCTATAACAGTTTATGTGCAAGGACTGGTTGTAAGTCGCTTTTTCAGTGCCGTTGCTAAACTAATGGTTGTAACTTGAGGACTACCTGTATGAGGTGCTTTCCGGGTTCCTAGCAATAGCAAGAAAGCATTCTGCCTATGCTCAGAGGGTTGTCATATCTTCTACTTGTGGCTTAAAACCAGCTAGGAAAGTTCAGTCCCATCCCAAATATGACTGAACTATGACTAAATGTCACCCCTCACCTCTCCCATCCCTCTGTTACTGCAAATATTTATTTACAAGCATCCTTAACCAATCTGTCATCTTACAAACACAAAGTACCACTACCTGTGAGTAAACATTTTCAGGAACATGGGGAAGAGGTCCCACTATTGTTTATTTTCATTCCTTTTTTAAAAAAATGCATTCCTGCATTCTTACTCTTCTCGTCCCAGAAGAAATTTAACTATTAATCTCCCTCTTCAAAGCTTTTATATCAGAGTGCATTTGGGAGAAGAATGCTAAAGCCACCGTTCCCTGCTCCACTCCCATCTACACAAACATACCCCCATCACAAGTATGTCAGATAACACACCAAGCACAACGCCAGCTGGTGGTTAAAGGAGGTGTGTGCTCACTCACCGCAAAGGTTGTGCACAGAATCCTCCCCCCTCCCCTCAAATCTTTCTGACTCAAAACCTGGCCTTGGCCCCACAGAAATTGCAGCCAGCTGCTGACCACATGACATCCTCTTCCTCACCCCGTGCTCAGAAGTGGGCTGGGTTGCTGGTTGAATCTTAATTTAATCATGGCCAAGTGCCATCTCCCCCACCACCACACCTCAGACACAAGGATGCACACTAGTGTGGGGGGGGGAAGGACAGCCACTGAACTCTCTAGTGGGGGCACCACCGGTCCCACCCATCCCCTTCTTTCCCCAGAAAGCCGGTGACTCTTCTCCCCCCCCCAACATGCAGTCCATCCGTGACATTTGCTGAAAGGGGAAGGGGCGGAGGCCCACCCAAACGCCAGAACCCAGTATTCATCCTTTCCCTCCCCCTCATTTTGAGACTCCTCTTAGCAATTCTTGCTCCCTTCCATGCCCCCCCCATCCGCCCCCTCCTTTGTTGCTGGATGCCTCCCCCCTCCGCCATCCTCTCCCTACCCCCGTAGCTTTGCAACACACACACAGAGCGAGAGAGCGAGCGAGGTGCCTCCTGCTCTTGGCTTACCTCCTTCCTTTCACCCGGCCAGTCTGGGACAGGAAACCGGTCCGAAGCTGGTCTCTCTCTCTCTCTCTCTCCTGTTCCCGGCCTGACTTTAGGCCATGACCCGAAGCGCCCGGCTCTCTTAACAGAACGGACGCCGGCAGCAGCGCTGATCCGTGGAAGGCGCGCCGGCGCCTGCCACTCCCTTCGGATGCAAAAGGAGAGGCATCCGCCAAGGCAGCGGGAGCAGCGGGCAGGGAAGAAGATGCAGGGATGCCGCGAACGAGGATGCTGAGGCTGCCAAGAGCGGCGCCGCGCCGTCCGTCAGGGCGAGCTTCGCTTGGCGACGAGGTTCCACCGGGAAAGAGAAAGAGGGGAGATCCGGCAGGCACTCGCGGGTCTCGCTGCTGCTGCTGCTGCTGCTTGCAAAGAGCAGCGCCTTCGCCGCCCCGGCCTCCCCGGCGCTTTCTGCTACAGCCTTTGCCTGGAACAAAAGGGGAAGGAGCCGCGCGGGCCCGTAGAGAGGAGAGGGGAGGGGAGGGGCATTCCAGCTGTTTGCATTGAGGCTCGTTCGCCGAGCGTTGTAAGCTTTGTCTCTTGGGTTCTCAGGCCCCGGCGCTGCAGCGGAAATCAGGCGGGAGGGCGGGAATCCTTCCTCCATTCATTCATTCATGCACGGAGGGTGTGTTCCCACAACGGATTTAACTAGGGTAGATAAAGGGCCGTCAAGGGAAAGGCAAATTGCGCTCTTCGCCCCCAACTCCTTTCAACGGCTTTTAGAATCCCTTTAAACTACTGATGGTTTCTGAAGGTCGCCGATGCGGTTTCTTGCTATTTAGAACGTATGAAACGTATGAGACGTATGAAAAGTGTAAATGCTATCACGATTAACAAAACAAAGCGACAAATCGTGTGGCAGAGTCATTCACAGAACGCACTTATCTTGATTAATCTTTTCCGGGCTTACCGCAGGGTGCTGTGCAAACCCCTTTTGTTGGTGTACAGTATTGATCGGTATATTATGCAAATCCGGAAAATGTGTTAATTCAGAAAGCAGCTTAAGTGTGAATCAGGCGTAGTGTGTGTCCCTTAACAAGTTGCAAGCCTCATTGTTTTAGTTGCTATCAAAATCTGAGAAATGCTTAAAGGCAAAGATGCCTTTGAGTTAAGTTGGCTGTTGTTTGAGTCAGCAGGTGCAGCCATGTTACTATCTTACAGTGCGCTGCTGTCTTCCAAGATGTTTTTCAACTTCGGAGGCTTACTAGCAACCTGCTTGTCTTTTGATGCCTCCCATCCAAGTACTAACCAGACCTGACCATGCTTAGCTTATGCACACAGAGAAAGTCAGCCAGGTACTTTTACCTTCTGAGACAAAAGGAAGGTTATAAGAAGGAAAATGATGCACAGCAGCAAAAATGCAGTGGAACAACAACAACAAAAAAGAATATGAAAATAAATAAAAATGACAGCAAGAACACACATGCTCTGAGTAAAAACAAATATATAATACAAATACTGGTGTATCTTAATAATAATAGAAAAATATAACATAGTAAAAATTGGACATAGTATTATTGGACACTCTTCTGATTGACCATGTTTTGTGGAATCAGATTGAAATGCATTGTTTTCTTGTATCAACTTACTTTATTTTATATGTTGTCTATACCAAAGTGTATTCCCCAACTACTTTATATCTTTTGAAGAAACTACTCTTTATTCTTATAACATTCCATTCATTTTACTGAATAGTCTTTTTAATGCATTGGGTTCAATAATGACTCTACTGGGGTCCTCCTATTACTAATCAATTACAAGATTTATATGCTGGCTTTTCTCTTGAAACTCAAGAAGGTATATATAGGGGTCTTTTCATTTTATCCACAGAACACTTGTATGAAATAAATTTGGCTGGAAAATATTGTGATTGTACAACATGGTTGAGCTACCTTGGCCAAATTACGATGTGGTATCTGACAATTTAGGAACCACTGGCTTTCTAGTGTGTTTGCGGAGGGAAAATCAAAACAGACACACCATTTCTTTTGTCTATATTTTTTTCAATACATTTAAGTCGAAATCACCCCAAAGAATTTTTTTTTAACATATTTAGTTTTGTTTGTCAACAAGAATAAAATACAAACCAGAGAAACAGGAAAATGAACATCCAACACTAGCAGCGAAGAAAAAGAAAAAAGGTGTATACAAAAAATGGGGGGGGAGAAAAAAAATCCAAATGTCAAATATATTTAACACTGAACATAAAGAAACCACCCCAGCTAGATGCTGAAAAATAGGAAAAAATGGTGAGTTCTCCTCCCCTTACATTACAGGTCTACAAACAGTTATAAGCTTTCCCATCCTTATTTGACAAAATACTATATTAAATAAACAAATATTCCAGATGAGAAAATGTATCTATCTAGTAATCACATCGACCCACCATCTAATCATAATATATACAGAAAAAAAACCTTAACAGGTTAACCCAAACGTTACACTAATCTTCAAATCCCTGTCAACCCTCTGTTATTGTATTTAACACGTAGAAAGTCCACAAATGGTTTCCAGTCTCTGATAAAGCTGTCTAGTCCATTGTCTCTAATCAAAGCAGTTAGTTTTGCCATTTTTGCCAATTATCCCAAAGAAAAAATATAAGACTGAACCGCATCCTGAATAAAAACTGATATGAAATTAAAAAAAATTACCATTTGCTGTATGTTCACATTTTAAAATGTAAAGGAGATTATTACTTTCCAAAATATCATTGATAAGTTATGAATAATAAGATATATTACACATATCACAATGGGCTAAGAATCACTACTGAATCTGAGCTAAAAAGATTCACATGATCAATACAATATGAATCATTGAATGGAATTGTTCATTAAAGTTCAGTCCATATTACTAAAAATCAGTTTTGATTTACGTATCTCATAATATAGATTTTACACATAGATAAACTCAAATTTTGGACAGGAATCATCATCCTGCTTTTGTTGTTTGTTGAGTTCCCCTATCAAACAAGACATCTTTCTAGATATGTGGTCCAGGCCACCAGAGTGTAATTTGGAAGTGTGGGAGTAGTGATCACTATGTTTGTAACTGCTGCAAAGAAAATCAGGAACATTATCTTTAGCTAACTTCTTTTTCTCATGTTATTGTAACAGCATAACGGAATAAAAGAGTTGCAAGGGACCTTGGAGGGTTTCTGCCTGCACAAGCAGGAGACCCTATACCAGGAGTCTTCAAACTTGGCTCTTTTATGACTTGTGGACTTCAACTCCCAGAATTCCTTAGCCAGGCAAGCTGGCTGAGGAATTCTGGGAGTTGAAGTCCACAAATCATAAAAGGGCCAAGTTTGAAGACCCCTGCCCTATACCATTTCAGATGAATGGCTGCCCAGTCTCTTCTCCTCCAGTGATGAAGCACCCACAACTTCTGGAGGCAAGCCATTCCCCTGGTTAATTGTTCTCACTGTTACGAAATTTCTCCTTAGTTCTATGTTGCTTCTCTCCTTGATTAGCTTCCATCCATTGTTTCTTGGCTTGCCTTCTGGTGCTTTGGAGAATAGGTTGACCTTCCTCTTTTTGTGGCAGCCCCTCAAATATTGGAACACTGCTATCATGTCACTCCTAGTCTTTCTTTTCACTAGACAAACATCTCTTCACATATTTTAGAACGGTTGCAGGAATTGGTTTTGCCTAGTCTAGTTTTCTCTTTCTGTTTTATGTTTTCATATTTCTTTCTTTTTCTATTTTTCCGTTTATGTTTCTATAACTTTTAAATCATATGTAAAATTTTCTTTTAATAAAAATTATATATGAATAGAAAAAAACCAAGATTTGGAAACAGGCTTTGGATGACACTAAGTGGACAACTAAATGGATAACTCAAAATGATATTACAGCACTTAAGCATGTTTAGTCCTTGAAATGGCTGACTCAACACAAATCAGCCTCCTAGTTAGAAAAGTATTTAACTTATGTGCCTCAACATCTCAGAACAATATACCCTTTTTTACTGCAAACTGTACTCTGCATGAAGGGCTGCTTACTTAGATTCTTTTTTAAAAATTAAAACATACTGGGACACCCAGGAGAAACTTTACCATACAGTTCTTAGATCTGCTCTTTAACATCTTTCCACTTATATAGATTATTTCTCATAGAGAACCTCAAAATTATGTTAATATACATAATGAGTTGAAGCCAAAAAAAAAAAAAGGCATAGATGGATAAGACCAAATCATATGAGTCAGAGACCCCTCAATTTTATTGCAGTGCAAAACAAATCTTATGACAACATGCAGAACAAAAGAGGTTTGGAAAAGAAAAGAAAAAAGAAAAGAAGAGAAAAGAAAAATAACCAGAGAATAGTGGAAACCCTACTTCAACCTACTTCACCCTGGTGTCCCAAGATATGTTTGGAATATGGCTCTCAGGTATTCTAGAAACCTTATAGTACCTCCTGCATCAAGCAAAATGAAAGACCGATATTAACTAACTTACAGCCCAGCCTGCTTCAAACTGGTGCCCTTCAAATGTCTTTTATTATAATGGTTGAAAATGATGGGACTCATAGTTCATTGTGGCCAGAGGAAGCCTGTTTAGTAAAGGCTGGTACAGGAAAAATCTGCAGTCTTCTCCCTATTATTGAAACCCATATGCTGCCATCTACCTTACAGCTGCTTTATCCATCATTTTGGGGTCAAGGTCATCCCTGAAGCAGACAAAGACAGTACAAAAAGAACTTATTATTTTGACCCAGTGAGGCCGCAAATCAGTGACCCAGTTCCAAACGAATGCTGCACAATTCTTGCGACAACAGCTTGAGCGACACACAAGGACTTTTGCTTGCTGGCTATTTGCCAAGATATTTGGCATTAATGGTTTGCAATCTCAGCTTCTGAAAAAGAAACAACTCATTCATCATTTTGAAGTTGTGCTGATAGGAAACTGATTTTCTTTTTGATTGCAAGGACAGAGTAAAAAAAAGGAACAGAATGAACTGAATTCTTTCCAATACAATCCAACAGAATCACACACTGCAAAATGATTCTGGCCTGGTTCACTTATTCTTCTAAGCTATAGTTTGCTTAATTTGGTTCATTAAATAAACCACAATTGGCTGGATTGGCAATAATAAACTATAAACCAGGTTTTAGAAACCACAATGACTGCTCACTGAATATATAAAATCAAAGGCATATGGGTGAAGTTCAGTATGCAAACCCAACCAAAACAGTGTTGAGCTGCTATAGGCAGCTGTTTATGATAACCCAATAATTGAGAACCAGGAGCAGAAATCCACCATTTGAGGCTAAAGAATAACTTAGGGTGCAAGAACAGAACAGAGATGAATTCAGAAACATTTTATTGCTCACACAAAATACAAAAGCAACAGAGTCATCCTCCTCCTTCTCCTCAACAGAGGATTCTATAGTCAACATGATGGAACAATTGTAATTCTGTCATTTATTACAAGGTAGAATGTCAACAGGAAGCTCTCCCTTTCTCCTTCCTGTGGAGGGGGAACGCAATGATCAGACCACGGAAAAAAATCACTGCAGGGACAGAACCTCCCTTACGGAAAAAATGCCAATTGCAGTTTTGCAGTTAATCACATGGGGCTGCTATTCACAAATCTCAACAGTTCCCAAGGAGTAAAATTATAATCTTCCTAATATTCTAAGTCCTTAATAACCTGTCAAGTTGCTCAGGACCTCAAAATGTTGCAGCAAGTAGCAATATCCAATCAATCTTGGTTGATCTTGAAAAAAAACCAAGGAGATCTGGATATGATTAATGAAGAGACAGGAGATCACCACTAAGAACTGGGGGGGGAAATCCAAGAAAAAGGCTATAACCATAAGCATCTGGAAGAAGTCAGGACAAAGTCATACACATAACAATGTCATCGCATTAATGACACAAATGATGCAATCTGTGTCATTCATAACATGACACAAGTGATATGGAGTAATTTGCATCTTTTGTGCAATGACACTGTGATGCATATGGTGTTACCTATCCCCTCTTCCTTCCCCCTGTGGCTGTACATGGCTGGGACAAACTGCTTCCATACTGTGATCATGAAAACCACATGATCCACATAATCCCAACAGTGACTATGCTAGGCAAAGGAGTAAAGAAGACTTAGCTAAACATTTAATAAGAGGTGATTTCTCTTTTTGAAGTAGGAGGCCTCAACAACACAAGCAATAGCAAGTTTTGGGCAATACTACTGGGCAATACTTTCCTCACTTAATGCTCCAGAGCAGCTCCAGAACAGCAGCTCTTATTAAATTTATGAACAGGAAAATAAGAGGCATGTGTGTACAATCCTTTTAGAGAGAGAACTTTAGTCCCTTCAAATTCATCGGCTTAAAGGCACATTCTCTGTCTCTCTGTGCTTTGCATATGAATCTCCTTAAGGTGATGCTTATGATTTTATGTTTACCACTCTTTGTAAGCAATGAAGTTGCTGTCATGTGTTGCTGCAAATTAAATTATGTTTACCACTCTTTGTAAGCATTGAAGTTGCTGTCATGTGTTGCTGCAAATTAAATTATGAATATATCTTATTTGTCTTTGCTACTGGGATACCCACAGCCATTGTCACATCTGAATGTCACACAATAGGGTTTACAGAATAATAGTTGGAAGGGACCTTGGAGATCTTCAAGCAGGAGACCTTATACCATTCCAGAGAAATGGCTGTCCAATCACTTCTTAATCTTATTTTTTTTTCTGCAATGCTAATATGTCATTTTGTCCCATGGGTGACTGGGCACACACAGCCATATGCTACTCCTCCCGATCTCCCACTAAGATGAGATGACAAGAAAAAAAAAACCCTCACCTGCTGGATTTCTGCCTGCCGTGCAGCAAGTGAAAGCTTAGAGACACACAAAATAAGAAACTATTTATTTGTCATAGTCATTTTTGGGTTAAATCAGAATCCTCCAGATGGGTTCTAGTATAGAGTCACAGCTTCCATGATAAACATCCAGATTCTCAACCAAACTCCTCTGATGGGCACCAGAAGACCAGGACGCTCAGCGAAATAAGGACAGAATCCACCCAACTAAGGGCAAAAGAAATGACAGCAAGGATAGTGCGAGCGTCAGTTTTTGAAACCCGCATGAGTAGCCCTGTCTTTGCCCTCAGACGAGATGGCCTCCCGCGCATTTTTTGACGCAAATGGGGGCGGGGTTTGGAATCCTTTCGGCGGGAAGCGCTAATGGCGGCAGCCGAGACGGGGAAGTCTCTTGAAGAAGGGAAACAAGGCGGGAGTGCTGCTGATGTCGCATCTACTTCTACTTCTGCCGGGAGCGTCCATTATGAACTGCCCTGGTGAGAAACAGAGCCGGGGAGGAAGAGCAGGCCCACCAAGGGATGTTGTTGAGGGTTGCGAAACCGTGGCAATTGGGTCCGGACAGTTAGGTGAGGAAAAGCCGGTTGATGGCGCAGCAGTTGGAAGCCGGTGTTCTTTTTGTGGGAGCGTTATGATTGTAATTGGGGAAGTGAGTGGCGAGGCATTGCATGGGGGCCTGTTAGCAGACCTGGGCTGCAAAACTCTGAAAGGCCATTAGGCGGCAGCAGAGTGCGAGGGAATGCTAAAAGCGTTTTCCTGCCCTCTAGTGGTCGACCGGGATTTGCATTGGCATTTCTAGATTTTTGGAGCGAAATGAAAGCTACTTTGGTGTAGTGGTCAAGGCGCTGGGCTAAAAATAAGAAGATTGTAGGTTCTAGGTCTCTGTAATGCATGCAAGCCAGCTGGGTAACTTTTAGTCCACCCGCCTTACAGTGTTGTTGCTGTTGGGGGGAATATAGGAGGAAGGAGTGTTAGGTAAATTCATAGCTTAGAATTACACATTTAAAAGGTGGGATGAAAATATAATGATGAGAATAGGTTATTTAAGGGACATAAAATGGATTTTGCAGAGGCATTTCAGAAAGTCACTGTTGGAAGACCTAAAAGACCAGGTTAAGGATAAACCAGATCAATGTGGTCATAACAAGTTGACTTCAGTTGGATGGCACATTTTTATATATAATAAAAAAATATTGTTGAAAGAAAAATGTTCATCAGGGTCCAGTCCAAGCTGGGAATAAACAAAATGGAGACTGCTTTAGAAAGAAGGTTGTAATTTATTGAAGAGGAGAGCCAGACAGAAGCGTGGCTCTGAGAAAGCTGACCACATATAGTAGGGAGTGGTGGGTTTTTATATCTTCTTGGGCTTTTGTTTGGAGTTGTTCCTGTGGCATGAACTTTGACCTGAGTCTGAGTGTGCCTTTCTGGTATTCTGATGGTGGTGGGTTAATCCTATTATGTCCCAAAGGTCATATCCTGCTTCCCTGGGGCTGTGGCTGATGACTATGTCCTGTGTTGGATTTTTTGGTGTGAAGGATTGTTGATTCTAGGGATCTTTGTCTTTCTAATCCCAGTTTCCTGGCTCCAATCTTTCTGACAAGATTATCACATCTGCATTTCTGCAGACCTGGTTTCTGTTTGGGGCAGAGAGACTGGGTGTGTGTGTGTGTGTTGGTTTCTGCCTTTAAGATCCTTTAGGGAAATATAATATTCTGTCTTTTAATATTCCCAAAAATATTTCTTTCTCGGGGGGGGGGGGGGCTGACTTCCCACAATATGTATATATGTATATGTGTGTGTGTATGTGTATGGCTACATATACAGAGAGAGGGGGCGCTTTTCAGGAACCTGTGGTCAGGTTCACAGCATTCACACAACCTACCTTAATCTGCATACTGTGCTGAATCCCTTCTCAGCTAAGTTAAATTCAGCTCCATAGACTACATAGAAGCAGCTTTACAGTTTTCTTGGCAACTGTGAAAATTGTTTGCCATAGATTTGTTCTGGGATGCTGGTTGATTTTCCAGGCTGCCCTTAATCCCTGCAGTTCTCAGATAAACTCCCACAAAAGAGGTCTATTTAGTTTTTTCCAGATTCACCGGCTTGAGTTTGATGCTGCCATAGAACTATCATCTAGCAAGCAGGTTCATTTGTGCAGAATAATAATATTAAATGTATGCTGCCCAACTCCCAGTGACTCGGAGTTGCTGTTAAACTAAATCACAGAAAAACCTGGCCCAGGTTAATACTAAGGAAGCTTTGCATGTTGGGCACAGCAGCTGCTAGATTTGGAACAGATCTGTTTATGGTGTTTTTTTTTGCAAGCAAAATATTACCTAGTTTGGGTAATGAAACGTCTGCAAGAAAACACCAAGCCAGAGAGCACCAATGACTTCTCATTTCAACCCTGAGCTACAAATATTCTCCTTTATTGGTTCTTCCAAGTGTTTTTGGAAATAATTATATGATTTTTACTGAAAATATACTGCAATTAAAAGCTAATAGGCTAAGCATTGGTTATCCATATCTTATGATGTGAAAAATGATGCAGTTCTTGATTTCAATCAATCAGAATAGAGCTGGAAGGGACCTTGGAGGTCTTCTAGTCCAACCCCCTGCTCAAGCAGGAGACCCCTCCTAGAATTTGGCCTCCCCAACTTGAAGCGCTCCAGATATCTTAGACTGCAAAGTAATGTGTAATTTCTAGCCAGCCAGCATGCTGCTGTGTTCTCTGAAAATGATCTCTGAGTTTGCACAACATGGTCAGCATGTTGTAGGAACCAGGTCATCACCACGACATGATCTGGACATAATATGCCATGTGAAATCAGCCATTGTATTTTGTCCTAATCCTCAGTTTAGAATTTAGCTTATTGTATGAACCAACTAGAGAATGAGGTGGCTGGATGGAGTCACTGAAGCAGTAGGCGTGAGCTTAAATGGACTCCAGAAGATGGTAGAGGACAGGAAGGCCTGGAGCATGGGTCGGCCATCCGAAACGTCGGATGAGCCGCACGGACCCATTTAGCTTAAAAAAAAAAAACGCTGGGAGCCGCGCGTTCGCGCACGCGCACCCGCGCATGCACGCGCCGTTCGCGCATGCGCGCGCGCCGTTCGCGCATGCGCACCTGTGTGCGCGCACCCCCCGCACCCGCCCGCGCATGCGTGCATGCGCGCGCGCACCCGCCCGCGCCCGCGCATGCGCTCGCCAAAATGGCGGAGGAGGCTCTGGAGCCGCAGGTAAGGCCTCAAAGAGCCGCATGCGGCTCCGGAGCCGCGGGTTGCCGACCCGTGGCCTGGAGGAACGTTGTCCACGGGGTCGCGATGGGTCGGACACGACTTCGCAACTAACAACAACAACAATGAACCAACTAGATCAGGGGTAGGCAACCTTGGCTCTTTTATGACTCGTGGACTTCAACTCCCAGAATTCCTGAGCCAGCATGCCTAGCTGAGGAATTCTGGGAGTTGAAGTCCACAAGTCATAAAAGAGCCAAGGTTGCCTACCCCTGAACTAGATGATGCCAACTGAGGGAAACCATTTTAGTACTTAAACTTGATTTCTCTTTTTCCTGCTCCCCCCCCCCCCCCCCCAAAAGAAAAACTGGTTTCAAGGCTTCATTTTCTGCTTCAGTTCCCCCAGTTTGCCAACCTCTTTCAACTGCATTTCCTTTCTTTTACTGTTGGCACAGGGAAGAGTGTTAATGTGTCTTGTCTAACAGGGTTGAAAAATACAGGCCAGTGAAGATGTCGGAAATTGTTGGCAATGAAGACACTGTTAGCAGATTAGAGGTATGGAAACCACTTTATTGTAAGAAGAATACTGCTTTCAATGACTGAAATTTTAAGATGTTTTTATAAATGTGGTCTTGTAACTAGGGGAGTTATTTTCCTGTAATGAACTGGCACAGAAATGAAGGAAAGCTGCATTTCTTTGTTGGCTTTAGAAGAGGACGTTATCCAAATATCTGTGTGGAATTCTCTGTTGCCTATGGCTACAGCTAACACTCTAGTGCTCTATGTTGGGCTCACTTCAAATATTGTTTCTAGATCCAGTTTAGGAAATGTTGTTATTATAAGGGCTTTAAATCATTTTTGTTCTTGGCACTTAATCACAGAGGGTGCATCATTTGCTGATACTCTCTTTTATGTCTTTTTGTTCACCATGAGACAAGGCAAAAGGGTAAGAAAAAAAGTGATGGATACAATCCTGTATTTAAGCACTTGTCTGAATGCCATAACTGATGGTACTTATCACCATAAGTGACAGCATATTGCATGGAATTTCTTGTTTGTTATTTGCTCAATACAGATTGAAGATGATTCCTTAAACAAGTTAGCACAGAATGTAAGAGAAAGTAAGAGGTTTCTCTTCTTCTATTACCATCTATAAAATCTTATTTAAAATTTAAAAAAAGAGAACTTGTTTAGAAGACAGGTTTGGAAGACCATTAAGGAAGGCAAAAAGTATTGATAAGAAGGTTGTAAAAGATTTTGAAACACTGATGTGGCTGTATGGTCATAACTCTCCAAAATTTGGAGTACATAGTTTCCAAGTTCAGCAACTTGCATTTCTAATTAACTGTCGCCCTTTTTTTCTCTCTCTCTAGGTGTTTGCAAGAGAAGGAAATGTTCCAAATATTATTATTGCTGTAAGTATTGACAAAATAATTTGTTTTCAAGCTAAGTGCCATCTAAGGTAAAAGAAGCTAGGGTAAAAGCTAAGGTAAAAGAAGGTGGTGATGAGAATCCCGTTATTTATTCGTTCATTCAATTTATATAGCCGCCAGTCTCACTTTTATGTGACTCTAGGTGGCTTATAAGAAAACAAATAAAAACACAAAATACATAAAATAAGAACAAATAAATATAGAAACACTTGGCAGCTGGGCATAACCTAACCTATCATCCATCCACGCAGCTAATCTAGGCTCAGGACTAGCTAAGGTAAAAAGCAAGTTTGAAAGACCAGCAAAGGACTGGGCTAATCCAGAAAGGCCCAACAGAGACTCCACTTCCTTAGGGTCTTGCAAAGAACAGGGTAGAACGACGACTCATGACCCTCTTCTACCGGTCTACTGTCGAAAGCGTTCTCACATACTGTATTGTGGTTTGGTATGCTGGCCTGACAGCCGCGGACAGGAAGGTACTACAGAGGGTGGTGAGCACGGCACAAAACATCGTGGGCTGTTCCCTGACACCACTGGATGACATCGCCAGGGCTCGTTGCCTTGGTAGAGTGAGGAAAATTCTCAGGGATGACTCTCACCCTGGTCGGTACCTCTTTACTCTCCTACCATCGGGTAGGAGATACAGAAACATAGCCAGCCATACCAACAGGCTGAAGAACAGCTTTTATCCATGGGCTGTCAGGCTCTTGAATGGGACATAATAATTTTATGCATGATAGACCCGAGAGGCCGGCGTGCTGTGCAATTAGCTCACAGGGTGTAATAAGTTGGGGGTTTGTAGTCACTGTGAGTTGGGGGGGGGCACGGAGGGAGGCTCAGCCAATCTCACTGTATACATGTTATACTTTGATAATAAAGGTTCATTCATTCATTCATTCATCATGAGGGAATGATGTTCCAAAGGCCGGGCGCCACGACAGAAAATGCTCTCCTGGAGGTTTCCATCAGTCGACACTCCCTAGCTGACTGTACCTAGAGTATGCTCTTCTTGCCAGATAGAACAGGTAGAAACAGTTGGGGAGAGACAGTCCCTGTCAGCATCTCCAGTGGCGGCGTCCTGCCGTCAGAGGGGAAGGGAGAGGGGAGGCAATCCACACCTGTGCATCTAATGGTGGGAAATGGGGAGGGGGAGCAGACGTGAAGAAGACCAGAGCTCTTTGTACCTGTTACGCTGGGCATCTTCAAGGCTGCTTGCCCTGGGTGTGAAATTCCAGCAGCCTAAACAACCCAGAGTTTCCCACAACATCGTGACGATCCCAGATTGGGCGGCAACGGACTGGACATTGGGGGGGGGGAGGAATGGGGAACGTTGGGTTTGGCTCTTTGTATTGGTTAGCGGGAACTTCAATTTCTGCCTCACCTTGCTGCAACCAACATCTTTAGGAAATGTCCTTTTCACTTCAGTCAATTGGAGCCGAGAGTCTGCTTTTCTAAATGATTGCTTTGGGGCAGGTCTGACAATCCCTTAAATAATTATTAATAAAATACAGTTAAGTATTGGCACTTAACTGTATTTTTTTGCGCCAGTAACTCATGTAATTAGCTGTCATCGATTATATTTTAAGTCTGCAAGCTTCTTTAGACTTAAACCTTTAAGGGCGATATGTTTCAAGAAATAACAACTTCCAGATTCCTGGTTGTCCCCAACAATGGGACGACTAAACCTTTCTGGATCTTTTTTTTTCTTTCCCCTGTTTAAGGGCCCACCAGGAACTGGCAAAACCACCAGCATTCTTTGTCTGGCTCGTGCACTTCTGGGCTCTGCATTGAAGGATGCCGTTTTGGAGCTCAACGCATCAAATGACAGGTGAGTCAAAGGTTAGAGGGAGAGCTGGGTTATTTAGCATTTAAGCAATTTTACTCCTTTCTCCAACTGACAAAGACCTCTTAAAATAGCTTGCAAAGTTCATGCTGCGCCCTCCCTCCAAGGTTTAATATCAATGAATAACAAGTAATAACTGAGCATTTTACTTTCAGAGGCATTGATGTCGTCAGGAACAAAATCAAGATGTTTGCGCAACAAAAAGTCACACTTCCAAAAGGCCGGCATAAAATAATTATCTTGGATGAAGCAGACAGGTGGGTAGGTTTTTTTTTCCTCACTCCAACAATCACCTATATCAGGGGTGTCAAACTTCTGGCCCGTGGGCCGGATGCGTCACGCACAGGTCCACAAAGGCAAAAAATGTTGCAATACGTCACATGATGTGGCGAGTTTGACACCCTGACGTATATTGTATAATGATTCATGAATCTGAAGAGTTCTAATTTCACAGTATTTATTTATTTTATTAAATTTATATGGTGCTTAGCTTCCTGTCCAGAGCGACTCTTTAAATACAGAGCAATTATTTAAATACTTGCAAGAGCTCTATTTCTCCATTGTGGACTTCTCAGTTGTGTTATTTGTCTGCATAGTGATGGGATCACCCTGTCCCAGCTCATTTCTTACTGAAACACAAGGCTGGGCAGTTTCCAGCAAAGGAAACTTCCTCCTATCCCTTCCATTTGTGCATTCCAGAAGAACACATCCAGGTAGTCCTCATTTACTAACCACAATTGGGATAAGCAGCTGTTTCATTAAGCAAAACTGATTAAGTGAGAAATCATGTGACTGTGACTGCTTTCTTTTTCCCCACTCCCTTGCCCTTTGGAGTGCTCACTCTAGAACTGGGCTAATTAGCAAGAAGGATATTAATGTTTGTATTTACATTCACTGGAGGGGAAGGGACTATAAGAGAGTAATTAGGCACACAATAGGGAATCTATTGGGCTATCTGTGTAGCATGTTTGTAATTCCAATCCCAAGTGCCACTATGTTTCTTTCAAAGTGTATTCTCCATTGTATGCCTTCTTATTCTCTTGTCATCCCTTCCTCTCCAATCTCTCTGTTCCCCAAAGTGGGAGGGAACATGTTAGGCAAAGATACACCATTGTAATGTTGATCACTGTCATAGCTTTGAATGGTCGCTGAACAAGGCAATCAGCAAGCAAGGTCTACCTGTAACTGCGGCCTATGAAATATGGCAATAATTGTATCTTATGCAGCATACATAAGAAAAATGAATCTGTTTCAACAATTCCTTTAAGGTCAGGCTAAATGAAACAATTTACATTAGTAAACAGCATGTCCTGAACAAGATATATTGTCCAATGATGACAGGCATTTTGGTGAGGTTTCATGGCTTAAATTTATTTTGCCTTTTCTACTATTCCTCCACCAGCATGACAGATGGAGCCCAGCAAGCCCTGAGACGCACTATGGAAATTTATTCTAAAACTACTCGTTTTGCTCTGGCTTGCAATGCTTCTGACAAAATCATAGGTAAGAACCAAGGACCACTTGGAAAGAAGGAGCAGATCTCTCTCACTTATTCCTAGATTGGAAATAAATATTTCTATTATCACAATGCAAGGATCAAAATAAAGATAGAAGCTTAAAGGCAATAAATGTCCCTTTGCTTTATAAGGTTGAAGAGAATTTTTGTAAGGCACAGCCATTATGGGCTGGTATAAAAGAACAGGTGAGAGTCTACATTTAAAACTTATCTCTGCAGTGGACCTAACCTCAGAGGTTTATTCTTGGCTCTAACTTATATAAGCAGACATTCTAATAACAACCAAGCTTGAAAAGCTGCTGTAAAATTGCAGTTGTAGAATGGTCTTGAACATTTTGAAAACCATTGTGTAAATGCTGTGTGAGATTGGATATGTTCTCACCCATGATGGCATTGTTTATAATTATTTGGCACATCACTGAGAGGATCATGTGAGACGCCTCTGTGATAGCCACCTGCAACATGTGCATTGGCAGGAGATCTTCCCACGTGATTCCCTTCAAAAACAGATTGCAGACACTGCTACAGTGATGTGAGATCAACCCATACTATGTTAAAACATTTAATAACATGAAAACTGAGTAAAAAGGTGGAATAATCCCAGAATCTCTGAACCAGAGTAAATAGATGACTGGGCTACAATGTTTGGAGAGGTCTGAAGCCTGACTAATTCAAGCAGTGTGGAATTGCATCTGAACTGTAGGTGGCATTTCCTGGCATTTCCCATCAGGGCTAGATATGATTCCTATTTCAAATCCTGGCAACTGGTACTGGTCACTGTAGACATTTTAAAGATAAATGGACAAATGTTTGATGCTGAATATGATTTTGTTCTAGTGTTCCTAAAACAACTGCATTTAATTTAATGCATTAAATTGCATTAAAACAATTAGGCATGAAAGTCAGCTGGATAACTGGGCCAGTCACACTCTCTTAGCCCAGTTCATCTCATAGAGCTGTTATTGGGGGGGGGGGGGGGGGGAAGGAAATAGTCTTTGACTTACCACAGTTGGTTTAGTGACTGTTTGAAGTTACAACTGCATTGAAAAAAGTGACTTATGACCATTTTTCACGTGACCATTGCAGCATCCCCGTGGTCACGTGAATCAAAATTCAGATGCTTGGCAACTGCCTCATATTTCCGACAGTTGCAACGTCCTGGGATGTTTGTGATCACCTTTTATAACCTTCTAACAAGCAAGGTCAATGGGGAAGCTGGATTCACTTGACCACTATGTTCCTAAGTTAACAATTGCAACGATTCGCTTAACTGTGGCAAGAAAGGTTGTAAAGTGGGGTAAAACTCACTTAACAACTGTCTCACTTAGCAATGGAGGTTTTGGGTTCAGTTGTGGTCGTAAGTCGAGGACTACCCGTATTAAGTATGTTTGGCATTATTTGTAAAAAATAATAAAGGCAAGAAATAACTGTAATTTTACCTCTAAATTCATTGCCCTCTAGAACCCATCCAGTCTCGCTGTGCAGTTCTGCGATACACCAAGTTAACAGATGCCCAGATTCTTATGAGGCTAATGAAGATAATTGAGAAGGAAAACATACTATATACAGACGATGGCCTAGAAGCTATTATCTTCACAGCCCAGGGAGACATGAGGCAGGTGGGCATTGTCTTCCTGCAGCTTCTTTTTCAAATTCTGTCGGCATCCAAAGTTAAGACATGAATTTGCTATTGCTAAAATTAAATAGCTTTGCCATATGGTACTTTCCCCTGTTTTTGTTGGGTGAAACTGAGCACTGGAGAAACAGATGGACAGTGAAGACTTTCGACACTGCTGGTGACATACACTGCAGATAAGAAATTGATGTGGCAAAAACAACAACAAAGGCTTTACAAGGAAGTTAGTGATTTGAAAATGTAATGTAAAATGTAAGCTATCTCTCTTTCTCTCTCTCTTTCCCTCCCTGTCCAAATTATCCAGTTATTAATGGTTGGATTAACTTGCATGATAGAAATCAAGTCTTCCTAGTTGTGGCAGTTTTTACAGCTGACAATGCAGTCTCTTTTGTGAACACAATGTCATTTCATGGATCGGCTTGAAACCTTTGTGGAAAGTAACACAAGTTTGAAGCTTGACTGTGGCTGCCCTCCTTGGAGAAAAGAGTTGGCACATTATCTAACATATACTTAGTCACATATTACAGCTTCTCCCAAATTTAATACTTCAATGGGGTTTAAATCTATGAAGGCCATTCATTTGGGATAAAATGAATTTTGATGTCATCCCAAAGTGAAAATGGGTTGGCCTTTTCAGATAGAACCAAAGTGGGAGTATTGTCTGCCAGAGTGGTCCCCACTCTTTGCAGCTTGGCCCAGTGGGGAAGGAGAGGGGAACCAGGCTGCGCCGGCCCTGGGCTGGCACGCACGCACATGTGTGCACAGCTCAACTTGCACTAGTTGAGCTGTATACGTGCATGCGCGCCAGCCCGCTACTTGGCAAGTCGAGTTGCTCGTGAGTACATGCCAGCCCGCCACTCGCACGGCCCAGTTCTGAATAAGCCATGGCCTGGTAGTGGGCTGCGGCCCAATGGTTGGGGACCCCTGGTCTATCCTGATGATTGTAATAGTTTGATTGTAATATTTCTACTGTCGTCATAATATTCTTTCAGCACCCTGAATTATAACTATTCAGGTGATGGCTTTGTATAAAGTATTAAGTGGCTTCATATTTAGCATAGTATGAGGAAATGGGAAAATTGCTATTTGTACTTCTGCAATATTCCATTTCCTGATTTCTCTCCAATGCTGCAATCTACCAGCCATTGATTTATGCCCACTGTTGATGCTCAGTTCTTATTGGGAGAGTTTCTTTCCCCCTTTTTGAGATTTTTTTTTTTAAATTAACTTCTGCAAACCATGCTCCTACCTCTTCTTTGTGCGAAAACCATACCATTTTAGCTACATCCACACTGTGGTATTTTTCTTTCCTGATTGAGAAACTGTGTAGTTCTTTAAAACTTTAAGGATAACCTTTTTTATATATAGTAATGATAGTATGATTTTGATTTGTTTTAACAGGCACTAAACAACTTGCAATCTACCCATTCCGGATTTGGTTTCATCAATAGCGAGAACGTATTTAAGGTTAATTAAAGTTTTTCTTTAAAACTGCACTGTACTGAGGTTACCTAGTTGGGTAATGAAATGCCTGCAAGCAAACAGCCAAGCTTAAAAAGCACCAAGGACTCCATAGTTCTAAGCTACATATGTTCTCCTCTTTTGGAAGTTTTTCTTTCGCCCGTCAGAGTCTGCAAGAGCTGTAATTTTTCAGAATTGTAAAGGAGTTTCAGCAAAATGCTGGGGGAGGTGTGTGCTACATATGAACAAAATTACCTCCTAAAATGTATTTTATTGTCTTGTATTTAAAGATAGCATGATTCTTCTTTTGCATTGGGCACCTCTTGTTTGCTGCCTTTTTTTAAAGTCCTCAAAAAAACCCCCTGATATTAAGAATGTCTTCCCCGGAGAAAATCTTTATCCTGCCCAAGTGAGTGATATTTCCACTGTGGCTCACTTCTAAGGTCCTGTCACATAGGAAGTTGCTTTATGCCAGATCAGACTCTAGATCCATCTACTTCAATACTGTCTACCCTGTTGGCTTGCTCATTTTTCCCCCCAGCCCTTTTTGGAACCAGAATTCTAAACACTCTACCATCTACCTTGGTCATTGTTAATGCAAGTAAGCAATCGGTTTCACTGAAGAAGATGTTGTAGATCATGAATTGGGACATCAATTTCCTGAGGGGAAAAGTCGATATATTTTACACATTTTAAAAATTTTGTGCTCGTTTGAAACAAAGAGGCTGTGTTTAAGATAGTGGGTTGTGCTTTACTGAGTTCATATGAAATTATCTTGAACCAGTTCCACTTTGGCAGACTAATCCCATATCTTTCCAGGCCTTATAGAACTTGTGCAGCCTTGTATAGTTCAAATAGATTGATCTTTCTTTATGGAGGTGGACCATAACTGTTTTCATTAGCATTGGGGGGGGCTTTTGGCTTCATGATGCTTCTGTTTTTGCCATAGGTGTGTGATGAGCCCCATCCTTTGCTGGTGAAGGAGATGATCGGCCATTGTGTCAATGCGAACGTTGATGAAGCTTATAAGGTGGGCACAAGAGGAATGCATATCTTTTGCCTCATTTGCTTTCTGATTTTCTTGCTGTTATGGTCTGAACATAGGACAGGAACCCAGTCTGTAAAAGGATCTCTTTCTCACAACCATTTTAAGAGCTAGTGGGTTGATTTACATATTGACCTAGGCCAGGGGTAGGCAACCTTGGCTCTTTTATGACTCGTGGACTTCAACTCCCAGAATTCCTGAGCCAGCATGGCTGGCTCAGGAATTCTGGGAGTTGAAGTCCACGAGTCATAAAAGAGCCAAGGTTGCCTACCCCTGGCCTAGGCCATGGTTTTAATTATATGTTCTAAAAAGACAACAATTGGCTGGGGTCATAGGAGAAAACGTAAGTCACAAGTCTTCCTCTCTGTTCTCTTTTGAAGTCCATTGTCTTTATATTTTAATTGTGATTATATTGCTTTTCATTTATGCTTGAGCTGTCTTAAAAGTAGTGTTTAAGAAATTGGATATACATCTTTAAAGCTGTTAAGACATCAAATGGTAATTCTGTTCTTTCTTCAGATTCTTGCTCACTTATGGAAGCTTGGTTACTCGCCTGAAGACATCATCGGCAATATTTTCCGAGTCTGCAAAACATTCCAAATGGCAGAATATCTGAAGTTGGAGTTTATTAAGGTTAGGTTTTGTGAGAGTTGCTGGTGTAAGCAGCAGGGCTGGTTGTGCAAGCCAAGTGCCCTGAAGAAGGAATCTTTTTAATATCCGGACCTTTATATAGATACATTTATAATCCTGTATAAACTTCTCCCTTAAATAGGTGAAAAGAATACCGGACTAATGAATTCCATTACACCCCAAAGTAAAATTGCACAAATCATCCCTAACTCTCTTGCTCCACTTGAAGTGATTTCTTCAGTCCATTTAGGAGCAGAAGGGATTGGCAACGTTTAGAAATAAAAGATAGAATACTTCTAAATTGATTGCAGATGGGTTTTACATGTATGTATTGGTTTTCAACATAGTTTTATTGGAACGTTTTACTTGTTTTGAGCCAGCCAGAATTGCTTAGATCAGATAGTTGTTCATATAAATGGAATAATAAATGAAAAATCTCACTGGATGGGCAGAGATGATGGGACATAAGCAGTCTGAAATGGTATAGGGCCGTGGTGGCGAACCTATGGCATGCGTGCCACAGGCGGCACGCGGAGCCGTCTCTGGTGGCACGCGAGCCATTGCTGGGCCGAGCTGCTTCCTCCTCTCCGCGCATGCGCAGTCTGGGAATAGGCGAGAGGCTACAAAAGGAGCAACTTTCTGCGGAAACAGCATTTGCTGCAGACAGCGAGAGAGCGAGCACAAGTCAGAGCGGACAGCAAGCGAGCAAGCATAGGCCGACAGCTCGGTGGCCACGCCCACTCGGTGGCCACGCCCGCCCGGCGATGCATAAGTGGGTTTTGGGTTGCAGTTTGGGCACTCGGTCTCTAAAAGATTCGCCACCACTGGTATAGGGGTTTCCTGCCTGAGGAGCGGGTTGGACTAGAAGACCTCCAAGGTCTCTTCCAACTCTATTATTATTAGTAGTAGTAGTAGTAGTAGTATTTCCTCAAATAACCTGATACTATGCTTTAGAGGTGATAATCATGATGTCATATGAGTATACTGAGGTGTACGCAAGGCTGCCACGCCCTGCATTCTGGGCCAGCTGCACCTTCCAAGTGAACTTCAAGAAAAGCCCTATGTAAACGCATTTCAATAATCCAACTATGTGACTAGTGCTTCAGTGATGTCCAGAGGGCCACCTGGTCCAGAGATGGTCTATCGCTGCTTTTGTATCTACTGACATATCACGATTTTTTTAATCCATCCTTTTTTCCCCTAGTACAGGTAATCTTCAATTTTCAACCATTCATTTAGTGACCATTCAAAGTTACAACGGCACTGAAAAAAGTGACCTATAGCTATTTTTCACACTTAAAAACGGTTGCAGCTTCCCCATGATCACGTGATCAAAATTCGGACGCTTAGCAATTGGCATATATATATTTATGAGGGTTGCAGTGTCCCTGGGTCATGTGATCACCTTTTGTGACCTGACAAGCAGTCAGTGGGGAAGCCAGATTTGCAACAATGTTACTAATTTAACAATCGTAGAGATTCATTTCACAACTGGCAAGAAAGGTCGTAAAATGGGACAAACCCAGTGGTGGTATTCAGCCAGTTCGCACCAGTTCGGCAGAATCGGTAGCTAATTTTTTGTTGCCCAGGCACAGAATGGACTTCCAGAAGCGGCATCCACGCAGAGAACCGGTTGTTCACATATTTGAATCCCACCATTGTGCAAAACTCACTTAACTTTCTTGTTTAGCAACATAAATTTTGGGCTCAATTGTGATCGTAAGTCGAGGATTACCCATATACAGCTGTCTTCGTCAAATGACGATGGGAATTCCGAGAACAATTTTAGGGCAAGATGTAATACTTGTTGCTTTATTTAGGGGTGGATGTTCCTGTTTGGTTTAGGTATTTCCTCTCTGTGGTTTCCTCTTCCACAACTCAAGTTTGCATGTGCATAGCAACATGAAAATTTAGCTGTTGTGATTTCATGAATTTATACTGAAATGTGTCTTTTCTCTACAGCAGGAAAAATAGGAAACTCATTTGATTTTAATATATTTTTTTCCTCTACCATTAGGAAATCGGTTATACACACATGAAGATAGTAGAAGGGGTAAATTCACTCCTGCAAATGGCAGGATTGCTAGCCCGCCTCTGTCAGAAGACTGCTGCTCCCACCACAAGCTGAGAGGATGGTCGGCAAGTTGGCCAATGAGGAGATTTTGCAAACTGACTAGCTGCTTTATGCAATTGAAGTATGAGTGCACAGCTTAGCATATATTTGGTAGGTGCAAAAATAGTTGTCAGAGCTGTGGTTTATCATATGACTTGTGTTTTTTACAGTTAAATAAAACTTTGTTATAAAAACTATCAACCATAATCTTTACTATATCAATAGTATTGTTTCTGTGCCTACGTGGTTTCAGTTGTTTCTGCAAATCCCGTAAGAGCCATAGTTAAAATCCAAGTAAATTTCTAGCTGTTGCTTTAGACCAGGCATGTCAAGCTGGCGACCCCCGGGCTGGATGCATCACATGTAGGCCACACCCACCCCAGCTCCGCAAAGTCAAAAAATGTTGCGATACGTCACGTGATGTGATCGAGTTTGACACCTGTGCCCATTCAGGATCTATGTTTCAAGTTATGCCCAGATCACATTTCTTCAAATTGCTCAAAATATATAGAATACAGATTAGGAACCAAAGAGAAACTGAAGATAGATTAGTGGGTAATCAGTTGAGTAAGAACTATGATACAGTATTGTACATCTCCTACAAGTTGCATATTTCAAGGGCTGGAAACCTTTGCAAGAGACTAGGTGAGTCAGTATGATTCCAAAATCCCTTTGGGATAAAAAAAAAAAAAGGTTTAGCTATTGAAGCAGTTTTCACTGGTTTTTATGCAGACCTAAAAAGGAAATGAAAGGATGGGATCATCACAAACTTCTGAAACAAAGGGAAATGCCATTCTAGGTGAGGGGATAGTCTGCAACCCTCAAGACTTTTTTATACAACTTTCAGTGTCATCTGATCAGTTTCCTGCCATGTTAAGGTAGCGAGATAGGTGTAAATGTTACAGCAGAAGCCTTCAAATAAACATAGCTCAGTTGAAAACATAAATAATTCCACTGCCTCCAGAACAATATTCTTGCTCTTATATTATGTGACTTCATCCACTTTTGCAGCCCTCACTCCCACCCACACTCCTGCTTGTATTAAGTGCAGCTCCTTGGTCTTCAGGCTCTAAATCATTACAGTCTTGCTGCTAAGAATTGTCTTATGTCCTGATTTTAAGTTACGTCCAGTAATTTTATACAATTCTTGAGCCCCTTAGATTCAGTCATGCCTCTGTAGTCTCTACGTGACCGTATTAATATGCTATGCTAACAGAAATCCAATTTGTTCCAACTTTGCTTTTAAAATTTGTTTTTGACAATCCTAAACCACTGTTTTGTTAATCTGTTTAGTTTTGTACGTATCCTTTAGAAATAATTGAACTATAGGTATCTGGGGTGGAATGGGGAATTCCCAAATTATTATTATTATTATTATTATTATTTAAAAAGTAGTCTCCAGCATTCTAGAATCCAAGAAAAGAAGCTAAAATGTGTAATTCTATTTCTGATCCTTTTGTATGCAGAAGGCTTATTTTTCTGCTTTTCAGCTTTTTTGGCCCAGGAATTAATCTTGTCACCTTCTTTGGACCGGAGTGATTGCTGCTGTCTCAAAATAATAATAGTGGACTTTGTAATATCTGGCAACAGCAGAATAAAAGAGAAGGAACTGGAGAAAAATCACAAAATATAAAGACACGCAAATAAAAGGACTATGGAAAAGGAAAGCAAAGATAGTACCAAAAATAATAGGCATGTTGGGTGCAATTCCAAAACATCTGGAGCACTACTTGAATACTACCAGCATTGACAAAATCAGTCAATTTCAAAAGGCAACTTCACTTAGAATAGCTTACTTTCTGCGATGCCTTTAATACTATTAAAGAACATTTGCCTATCCCAGGCCCTTGGGGATGACTCGATAGGTGGACACAAATGCCAAATCCCGTCTAAATATCTGGCTTACTGCACATCCAACTATAATAATATAATCAGTAATGTAGATTTCTGGAGTTGCTGTGAGTGAGTCTGCGAATGAATGTCTATCCCAAAACAAATATAAGAATAGAAACAGAAGCTTACAATATTATTCACATTTTATTTATTTATTTAGTGATGCGGAGGCTTGTCGTTTCTGCAGGTTTCTAAAAATTATCCTACAATATGGGCAGATAAAGTCCACACATGCCTCATAAATATTGCCAAAGCAAGATTCGCGATCTGGGAGATTGTGATAAATTATATTAGGTCTGCAAAGTAAGTCAGAAATACGATGCTGACAGGTAGGGCCAGGAAGATGTGGCAAGAACAAGGTATGACAATCCTATAAATTAGTTCAGGGTTATTATCCAGTCTTCTGGTATGTTGGAGTTGGGATGCTTTAATTCCTTTTAGATTTCGGCTCTTGGAGATTTCAATCACACGTGGAAAGACATTGCCTGGATCCCAGGTTAACCCATTAAAAAGAAGTACATTTAGGATACAAATTTCTCAGAAATGGACATCTCTCCTTTGAGAACTGGGAAAATAAAAATGTAGCTGTTAGTTCTCATGATAAGTTTTAACTATTTTTAATGCAATTGGAAATCACATTAGTTGGTTTTGTAGGAAAGCCATGTTACTCTCTGGTAACCAAAACCCCAGGAAGAATCTGGTAGTACCTTTCCAGAAGAACAAATGTGTGGGTCTGAAAAGATACTGTACCAGACATCTGAACTTAATCACACTGACTGCTGATTGATCATGTGACAATAGTCTCGCCTTATACAGGTAGTCCTCAACTTAAAGACCATAATTGAGCCTGGCAATTACGGTCGTAAATCATGATGGCCATAAAGCATGTCATCAGTGACTGACCTGATTTTATAACTTTTTCTTGCAGAAGTTAAGTGAACCCATTGTTCACCTATAGGCAGTTTTTGCCAGAACCAGAAGTAAATGCCTTTTTTTTTTTTTTTGGCAAAAACAATGTTAACTCATGGTCATGTGACTGTAGGATACTACAGTCAGCCATAAATGCAGGTTGACTGCCAAGTATCCAAAATGCGGTCACTTGACTGTGGGAACGGACAGCCATCTTTGGAACTAGGTCATAAATACCTTTTGGTGGGGTCCGTTGTAACTTTGAACAGTTGCTAAGTGACCAGTCATAAGTCAAGGACTACTTGTACACACTTCTATCACTGAATTAGTGATAGAATTAGTTCCATTGCATGCTCTAATATTTAAGTATCTTGACTGAATTTAAAAAGAAACTCTGATTTCTGATAACCTAGTTTTCTACTTTAAGAGAAACACATTAGATAATATTCACCAATGTCATTATTCATCTAGAGCAATGTTTCTCAACCTTGGCAACTTTCAGATGTGTGGACTTCAACTCCCAGAATTCTGGCTGGCTGGGCTGAGAAACACTTGACTAGAAAACAATTTGCTTTGTTTTAAATGGAAACTACATTTAAGATTCCTTAAATAGAATTTACCAGATTTTGCCTCCGAGTCTGTCAAAACATACTTCCGCATTAAATTAATTAGAATTATTTTTATTTCTTACGGGAAGACATAACAACTAGGGATTCATGTTGACAATGACTGCATGCCCAGTGCAGGAAAGCACGACTTGTCTGCATAATTACCTGCTATATTGTTCTGTATTGATGTAAATAGATTCTTCCTCACCATTAGCACTGTCGCTTTCTAGAGTGAGAAAATAATTATGCATAAGCAGAACAGAACAAGAAACTTGTTAGGGCTACACAGCAGCACTGAAACATCCAGGTAAAAACTAGAGGGCAACAGACATCCCATCACTTTGCTGCCGTTAGTGGTTGTAGGTCAATACAACACTATGAACAATATTATAAACACCATCAGGTGTTTAAGGATTTGGGGATTCTATTATTATTAATTTGTCCATGTAATAGTGCCCTCAATCCTAAATCTCATTTCAGATCATACTGAATTCAGCTCCTATTCTCCTCCTATATTCCAGTCTTTCCTGTATCATAGTTCACAGCCTTTCATTAGCCAAGATCACTGATAGCAATTATTAGCTTCAGTTGAAGTATGTGTAATAGATTAGTGGTTCTCAACCTGTGGTCCACAGACCCCTGGGGGGGAGGCACAATGTCGTCGCAGAGGGTCAGCAAAGGCTTAAAGAAATGTTATGATTTAAATCTTTGGTCTTGGGCGTCCGTGGCCATGGTCCGTGGCCACAAAAGGTATTTAAAGGGGGTCCATGGTGAAGAAAAGGTTTAAGAACCACTGTAATCTTTTTTTCATTCATTCAACAATCCTGCTTTTGAATTCTCAGGGCTGGGTTTACCTGAAATCTGCGCCTGCTTCCATATCTGGATTGCTAGATTGTTCTCATAGATGTCTTCATCTAGAGAGAAAAAAAGATGAGGACATATAAACAGCTGATTATTATTTGTGAAATTTTTAATCTCACTTGTTATTGTTCTTCCTGTTTTTGACTTTCTCTCCACCCTCTCAGGTGACCTCTTGGGACTTCAGCCGATGCATATGTGAAACAGATTGTCTTGGGCAAGGTGAAAAATGCTTAGTATGGAATGTCTATGGAGATTCTCAATCATCCAAGTCATGGTTTTATCAAAGATGCTTTTTCCAAAAGGCAACTGGACAGCCTCAGTTCTTTCCTTTGAAATCGTCTCGCTTCTCATCCAAGAAGCTTCTTCAGTTCTACTGAATTGAAGAAGCTTCTCGGATGGGAAGCAAACTTTATCAAAGGGGAAAAAAATGAAGGAAATCTAGATGTCTTTTGGAAAAAGCACCTTTGGGATGCTTAGTATTTGATGTATATTATCATACAGATTTTCCTTGGGAAGTGCTTTCTGTAATAGACACCAGAGGAAGAAACAGACTCCCAGTCCTCTGGAGCAAATTTTAAGGTATATGAGTGGAATATAAGACTCTGCATCCACATGACATTAGAGCAGATCATCATATCAGACATATTCTGCAACTGCTGTATGCAATTGTATGGGGCAGATAACTATTTGGCTTGATACAGAGAAAAGGAAAGGAGTATTATCCAAAGAACTTACCACATCTACTGCTTTTGATTGTCCCAATAACATTTTGGTATCCATGGGAATTATCATCTGAAAGGGGGGGGAAAGCTGAGATTGAAAAAAAAGCATCAAAGTGGTATAGAGCCGTGGTGGCGCAGTGGTTAGAATGCAGTATTGCAGGCTAATTCCGCTAACTGCCAACTGCCAGCAGTTCGATTCTGACCGGCTCAAGGTTGACTCAGCCTTCCATCCTTCCGAGGTCAGTAAAATGAGAAGCCAGATTGTTATCTAACTTATCTATCTGAATGAATCTAATATACTGACCCTGTAAACCGCTTCGAGAGGGCTGTAAAGCACTATGAAGCGGTATATATTTCTAAGTGCTAGTGCTATTATACAGATGTTGGTCCAAATGCAACTTAAGGAGAACAATCATGGTTTTACCCACTATGTGCATCCCATGTTGATCTTTGAACGAACATACACCTTGAGAGGCAACCCATCATTTGCATCTTCAGAGAGGAAGAAAGGCAATGCCGGAGAGGAGAGGGGAAGGGGAAGTGTTATACAGAGGAGAAAAAGGTTATAGACGTCTTGCAAAGGAGAAAAAGTCATAGAAGGAGAAGGGAAAAAGAGAATGTTAGAAAGAGAAAGGGCACCTCAACACCATCCCTTTTTGGTTCTGGCTGCATTGATTCTTGATTCGGACCACCCACCAAGCAATCCTGAAAAGTACCTCAACTGTGAGTGCTTGGAAACTGGATCAGTGTGTGGTTACCCACTCTAAAACAAAAAATAGTTAATGAAGCAGCCACTTTGTAAAGAGGCAAATCTCTCCGGGGCAACTATTATTTTATGAATGCTTAGGTGCTCACAAAACTCCATATTCCTATGTAAATAGGCACATACGTATGTGCCCATTATACATGCCAGATAAAACAGCAATACGAAACATTGCACACTAAATTTATTTTCATCAGCTGAAACTGAGGTTCCTTTTCCTGAACCCCTGAACTCGGCAAGACACTCAGACAGTGCAGCGTCAGAAGTATTGCAGTCCTGCCCATGCAGGTAGTTCTCGACTTGCAACCACAGTTGGGACTGGAATTTCTGTTGCTAAGCGATGCAGTTGTAAAGTATGACATCACTTGGCTGCCTTGCTTAGCAATGGCAAACCTGGCGCTCCCTGTTGCTAACTGAATACCACCGGTCGATAGCTGAGGACCCATTGCAATCCAAGCTACTCTAAGCTTGGGTCCCTCCCAGCCCGGAGTCTGTAAGGTCAGGGACTACCTTCACTTGAGCTCCCCCCACCTCCTATTACTCCCCCCCT
Organism: Azemiops feae; assembly: GCA_023970755.1. Lineage (NCBI taxonomy): Eukaryota > Metazoa > Chordata > Lepidosauria > Squamata > Viperidae > Azemiops > Azemiops feae. Next base: position 2,247,854 of record JALGBA010004195.1, read on the forward strand.
CTCTGCCCACTAAGCTGCCCTGCGCCCTGCCTTGCAGGGCAAAAAGCAGCCCCTGAGCATGAAGCCACAGCACCCCAGGAAGCCCTAGCAGCATGGCGTAATGCCACATGCCCTAGGAAGCCACAGCAGCACAGCACAAAGCCACAGCACCCCAGGAAGCTTCAGGCACTCTGGCTGTGTGGCACAAAGCTGCCTCAGCCCAGTCCACCCTGCACTCCGAGGCCCCTGCTTCCCTGTCCTTTGCCGCCCCTGCTGACCGTCACCATCTTCCTCCCACTGCTTTTGCTCCTGCTGCTGACCAAACATACGCACCTTGGCCCTCTGCCAGGCAATTGCTGGCTGTGTGAGGCCATCTTCCCCAAGTCTTGTGAGGAAACCGGCTTACGTGACCTGGGGAAGAAAGCTTCATGGGGCCAGCAGCTGCCTTGCAAAGGGTCAAGCCAGGTAAGCTTGGTCAACAGCAGGAGCAAAAAGATGACAACGGTCAGTTAGAGCAGCAGGAGCCATGGCGTGCAGAAGGCAGAAAAGCATAGATGGGGAGGAGATAGGTGGGGGAGTTGTAAGCATTGTAAGTGGCCAAAGGCCCACATTTTGACCATGTGACCACAGGGATACTGCAGCCCTTTGTTCAGCACCCACCGTAACTTTGAACAGCTGCTAAACAAATCGTCGTAAATTGAGGAGTACCTGTACTTTTCCCCCTAGGCCAGGCCTGTTCTTGGTTAACAAAAATAGAAAATAACTTGGTGCGATTGCTTCACAGAAATTAGTGGCACCAATAAAGGAGAATATTTGTAGCTCAGGGTTGAAAGGAGGGGTCCTTGGTTGTTTCTTGCAGATGTTTCATTAGGCAAACTAAGTAACATCATCCTAGTTTGGGATAATGTTACCTAGTTTGGATAATAAAACGTCTGCAAGAAAGGAACCAAGCTCAGAGAGCACCAAAGACCCCCTCAGAAATTAGGTGATAGGTTATGGGTTACTTAACCTGTCTTGTCCACTTACCACTTGATAGTCCTGTGACTTTTTGCCAATTTTGGTAATGATGTGAAGAGAGGGGTTCACTAGAATAGAGAAGGGGTGAGAGCAGAGGGTTGGAGAAAGAAATGGAATATCAATACCTCTGGTTGATTTCCCATCCTGAGTCAGAGCCACGCAAAGCAACAAGCAGAATCAGAAATAATTTGCTCTTTCACGCTTATGTGCTATCCCAGATCACATCAAAACTATTTTCCCAACAAGCCTACAAAATGGTCTAGGATAAAATGCTGAACAAAAATCACTCAGCCTGAGCTCTCTAGTCTGAATGGGGATTCAACACAATATAGCTTCACAACAGGAGCCAAAACAAGACTTCAGGTGCTATTGCCGAGAAGGCCTTTTCTACACTCCTCTCCAGATTGTGGTCTTCCATAGAATCATAAAGTTGGAAGGTGCCATCAAATTAATCAGAGCATCTCAGACAGATGATTGTCATAAGGTTTGCTTGAAAACATCCAGTGAAGAGGCAGCCACCCCCCTCTCTGCATCATTTGTTCTGCAATCAAACTGTTCTCATTGCCTGGAAGGGAAGTTTTGCACAGCCTTCCCCAGCCTGTTGCCTAATTGAATTAATGAATTCTGGAAGTTGAAGCTGAAACACTCACACACATGGAAGATGTCTGGCTAGAGAAAGATGCTTTATGGTTCTATGAGAGAATCGGAAAGCTTAGGAGATGATTAAATCCAGTGATTCTCTTCCCTAATATTTCTTGCAAGAATTCCGAGCAAACATTTTGAGGCTCTATGATGAGAGCAACCACCTAATGATACTACAGAACAAAAAAGGGGGGTAGGAAGAAAAAAGACAACAATGACCTTATTTAGAAATGATTATTCCAAGTAAAGTAGGAATACGACGCATCCTGGGGTAGCAGAGCCTTCCAGATACATTGAATTATGAAATTAGAATTTGCAACTAGCATAGCCATTGAGATTTCTAGGAAAGGCTACTCATATAAGGAAAAACCGAGTTTAGGGGATTTTTGTACTACTTCCCTATGATTTTGAGATCCTCAGTGTGTTCCCTTTTTACATTCCCTCACCATTAAATTGGACCTGAACTTAACTTCAAGCTTGTTAAAGACTTAACAACCCCTTTTAATATACAAGCTTGTTAAGTCTTTAAACAGAGGACTCTTATGAAGATGTGTCAAGGATGAAACTTTAGCAGCTACGTGCCTCTGTGTTTCAACTTGTCTTTAGATAAAGGGGGGGGGAAGGGGAGGCATTACTTTCAAGTGGGTAGATGGAGAAACGAAACTACTTTGATTCAGCTGCAGACCGTGGGAGCCTGAAGCCTTGTCCAGGACACCAGAACAGATGTGGATTTGAAGCAGACAGTTCCCATAATAAAGTGGACTGGTTGATATGGATTACATAAGACGTTGGGGTTAGGCTGGGAAAACTATTGTTTAAGGCTATGAATTGGTGTGGGAACCTCAGGATTAGTTTTTCTTTGGCATAACCACCCAGTATATTCAATAAACTCTAAGATTTTCGGAAACAGAATTAATCTGGAGTTTTATTTGGATTCTTGAGCTGGATCTTGACACTTTGTAAGTGGATTACACAATAGTACAGTGGTCACCAGTAAAAATAAATTTATATTTATGCCTAAAACGCTAACAATTCCAACTAAAGCCCCAAAAGATTACATTGACAGAAAACTTACACATAAGTAGACTCCTCCTCTGTTTGAATCTCTGAAAAGACAGTGTATGGATTAATACCCAAATCAGGTAGATAAATTGCTTGTGGTGTACAAGTTAAATCTGAACATTCAAGAGGCTGGAATTGGATTACAGATAATCCTCGATTTACAACAGTTCATTTAGTGACCGTTCAAAGTTACAACAGCATTGAAAAATGACTTAGGACTGTTTTTCAGTTACAATCTTTGCAGTATCCCCATGATCATGTGATCAAAATTCAGATGCTTGGCAACTGGTTCATATTTATGACCACAGCTTTGTCCCAAGGACATGTGATCACCTTTTGCGACCTTCTGACAGGCAAAGTCAACGGGGAAGCCAGATTCACTTAACAACTGGGTTACTAACTTATAAACTGCAGTGATTCAGTTAACAACTGTGGCAAGAAAGGTCATAAAATGGAGCAAAACTCACTGAAGAAATGTCTCACTTAACAACAGAAATTTTGGGCTCAATTGCAGTCATAAATCGCGGATTACCTGTAGTAGATCCAAATTTAAGCAAGCCAGAGAGACTTCGGCACCAGGCATTTTTTAAAACAATCCATCAGCCCGTAAAATACTGTATAAGAACCGAAAGCTACATTTAAAATCACCTACAATAGCTCAAGCCTCTTCCACTGCAGAAATCCTTGGAAGAAAATATCTGTAGCTCAAAGTTGAACTGTGGAGTCCTTAGGCTCTCTGAGCTTGGTTGTTTACTTGCTTAGTAAGTAAGTAAAGATATTTACTTACTTGCAGATATTTCATTACCTGACTAAGTAACCTCATCAGTGCTAGGGAGTGTGGAATTTGCTTCCTTATATAAGTAATCCTCAACTTACAGCTATTTGTTTAGTGGCTGTTTGAAGTTACAACAGCACTGAAAAAAGTGAGTTATGACCAGTCCTCACATTTACAACCATTACAGCAGCAGCCCCATAGTCACAAGATAAAAATTTGGGTGCTTGGCAACCAACAATGTACTTATTGCAGCGTCCCTGTGTCGTGTGATCACCACTTGTGATCTTCCTGGCTGGCTTCCAACAAGCAAAGTCAATGGGGGAAGTCAGATTTGCTTAACAACCACATGACTGATTGGGACTCACCAGACAAACAATTAAGCAGAAAACAATACCATAATCAAGGAACTACCAAGGGGAAAGCCAGACCACCGCTACCACTGGGAAGATAAACAGTTGTAAATAAATAAGGGTGTGGGATACAATTGTATATTAATAACAGACTTAAACACTGGGCGCTATCTAACAAAATGAAATTCAATGGTGAAAAAAGCAAGGCTCTACATTTAGGCAAGAAAAACCAAATGTACAGGTATAGTATAAGACGTGGTACCTTGCTCAATAGTTGCAACTGTGAGAGGGATCTTAGAGTCCTAGTGGACAATTACTTAAATATGAGCCAGCAGTGTGCTGCAGCTGCCAAAAAGGCCAACACAGTGCTAGGCTGCATTAACAGAGGGATAGAATCAAGATCACGTGAAGTATTAATATCACTTTACAATGCCTTGGTAAGGCCACACTTGGAATTCTGCATCCAGTTTTGGTCACCACGATGTAAAAAAGACGTTGAGACTCTAGAAAGAGTACAGAGAAGAGCAACAAAGATGATTAGGGGACTGGAGGCTAAAGCATATAAGGAACGGCTGCTGGAATTGGGTATGTCTAGTTTAATGAAGAGAAGGACGAGGGGGGACATGATAGCAGTGTTCCAATATCTCAGGGGCTGCCACAAAGAAGAGGGAGTCAAGCTATTTTCCAAAGCGCCTGAGGGCAGGACAAGAAGCAACAGATGGAAACTAACCAAGGAGAGAAGCAACCTAGAACTAAGGAGAAACTTCCTGACAGTTAGAACAATTAACCAGTGGAAGCGGTGAATGCTCCAACACTGGAAGTTTTTAAGAAGAGACTGGACAGCCATTTCTCTGAAATGGTATAGGGTTTCCTGCCTGAGCAGGGGGTTGGACTAGATGACCTCCAAGGTCCCTTCCAACTTTATTATTATTATTATTATAATGGTGTGGGAGCAAATGCCACACCATTCACACAGATGATGTTACCTAATCAGGGAATGAAATGTCTGCCAGCAAACAACCAAGCTCAGAGACCACCGGGGGCTCCACAGTTCAGAAATCCATTACAACAGCACCTTCAACCTCTGTTTAAACATCTCCAACAGTCAAAAGAGGGTCCATCACCTCCTGTTGTAGGCTGTTGCACTGTTGAATAGCTCTTATTGTTAGGATATTTTCCTGGTACCCAAATTAAATTTATCTTGTAATTTAAACCTATTATTTCCTGAACTAGTTGCCTTATCTTCTACATGGCAGCCCTTCAGATATTTGGTAAGAAATGCCGTATCTCTCCACAGATTTCTCCTTCAATTAAAAATATCTAGCAACTCCAAACATTCCTCATAAGGTTTTCCTTTCAGAATTAACAGCAATATGTATTACTATAGCAGAGAATCTATGATATATTGCAATAGTATCTTGTATTATTTATATTATAGTACTGCAGTGAATTCATTGGTAAACTAATGACCGCTGATAAATATAAAAGATTTTTTTCTTTTCTGACTTAGTTTGTAATTTTAATTTTTATGGGGCTTTTTCCAATGAAATATTGTTTTGTTACAAAAAAAAGTTTTGATTTCAAATACTTTATCATCTGAGCTGCTTTGACCTAGATAGGCTCCAGTTTGTCATTGTCCTTCCTACATCCAGAGCCGGATGTAATATTCTAGGTGCAAAACAAAGAGGAAGGATGGTTTTCTGCTAAGGAAGATTTGCTAGAATTCAGCTAGAAGGCACTGGGAGAAATGTAGGATGTTGGATACAACTGGAACTTTTGCCTTCATGATGTGCCCAAATTAAACAATAGAAGTAGAAAGACGTCTCAAGCAAATACTCAACTATGCCAGGTTCCCATATCAGAACATATTTCTAGAAATGGTTGTTAAGTAAGTATTCAGTCATTTTTGGTTTGCTTGGCCTGAAGTTGGACACTTACCTGTTGTGAGGTTTTGAAATCTGGACTTGCTGCAGGTTTCTGAAAAATGGCAACTAGAGACCGTTAATGATCTGCGATTGGGGTCAAGTCTTTCTCCTCCCCAGTATCTTCTCCTCTCCAGTCCCCACAGCTGAAAGGGGTTGGCAAAATGATCTCTTTTTTTAAAAAAAAAAAAGTTATGTACTGGCTTAGGACCCAGAAAGCTCATCACATTCCTGATGGCATCATGAAAAATGTAACGGAGGCAGAATCCAAAATTTATTTGCTAGAGTGACAAACTGATCCTGTAAACCTATAGCAGAACTTTCTATCCTTTATTATGTAATTTTTGAAATATTACTGTTGGGTCCCAAGAACCAAGAAAGACAATAGAATTATTTCTCAAGAGTTTCCTTTATTGTTCCTCACCTATAGGCAGAAATCTTGCCAACTGAAGGAACTACTTACATTATTAGAGATATACTCTGATAAGTTCTAGAAAGGAGCTGTCTTAACTCCTTTCTCCCAATCGAAGTATCTAAAGTTTGCTGTCTCTTAGTCCTCTGGAATGCAGCCCCTCCCTCATGGGAATCCAGACCACTTTCCACATCTGCAAAAGCAACTTTCCTAGGAAATTACTTTTGAAAGTAACATCTTCAACAATAAATATAGTGACAGTGGAAGAGCTGCTTTGTATGTGGATGATGGAAAAGTTATTTCTCTCCTGGATACTGTAAAGATGGGATACCCAATCTGGAGTTTACAAACTATAATTAGCACTGCTTGATGCTATTTTGCCTTTTTTTCTATCTGATTTTCAACATTTTTATCCACATAAATGTATGTATGTGGGCGTATGTGTATGCATTATTTATATTCTACTGCAATCAATTAGATTCTTGGCAGCTGTGTTTATATATGTATAAATATATAATTAGGGGAAGCTGGCATGTTGCAAAGCAAATTTTTTGCCTCTGAATTCATGTAACTCAAATGAAAACCAGGCAGAGCTTCAATCTCACCATCCCAGCTACCATCTTGATTTTTTTTAACCATATCTTGTAAATACCTTTGATGCTTATTCACCAGAATGCTTCCGGGTCATTTAGAAAGAAGAGAAAAAAAGAACAAAGAGGCTGTTTTTTTGTTTGTTTCTTTGTTTTTAATGGAAGGTGGCTATAGCCCAGTGCTTTGTTGGAGTGCCCAGAGAAAAAAGAGAAACAAAAGGTTAAAAAAAAAAAAAGACAGTACAGAGGTAAGGTAGGGAGAAACAAAGGATAATAGGAAAAGCAGTGAGATCTAGAAAACTCGAAAGTTCATGGTTCAACCATAAGCATCTGGGACACGCCACAATGAAATAAGGTACATCATGATATTATGCAAATGATGTCAATTATGTAATTAGCATCATGTGTGATGACGGTATGATGCTTTCTCCTATTGCTTCTCCCCATCTATGGATGTCCATGGCCTCAGCAGTTCCAAATTCCTTTTTTGTAAAATAGACATCTTTCATACAAAATATAGCAATAATGGAGACCTGATCTAATCTTTGGACTTTGATCAAGAAATGATCAGAACTATACTTACCAAGATCATTAAAGCTGGAAAGTTTTCTGCTTTCGCTAAAAAGAAGGATAGATTTAGAAATGATTTCAAGATTTCTTTCAACCTGGGTTCAGATCAAGGCACGAGAAGAAAAATAAATTGATCACTCTTACAGATGACCCAGTTGCATTCAGTATCTCTGTGAGGGTTGGATTTTCAGTCTTGCTCATACCCAAAAAAAGGAAAATGTAGCCCAGCTTCTAGAAATACCCTACCTCTGTTTTGGCATTTTATTTCTATCTCTTAACTCAGAGATCTCTGTCTTCTATCTCTGTTCTTTTTGTACAAAAAAGAACAAAAAGAATCACACATTTGATTGATGCTCTTTGGAAATTCAAGATCCAGCCAGGGACCTAGCAATTATCCAAATAACCTATTAAAATATAACAAAGGCCCAGCAAGGATGATTTTTTTTTTAATTTTTGCAAATTCACAGTTGTTATAGCCAAAATATAGTTATTATAAAAAAAATGCTTATTTTTCTACCTAGGGCAGCTGTAACCGTAACAGTGACTTTGTACAATCTTTTCCATAATCTGACTATTTTGATTGTTACATTTCAATATTTTATTATTTTCTCCAGTTCAGTTTTCTTGATTCTGCTATCTTGGGGTATTATTATTTGCTAACTACTCTGGATATTTAACAAAGAAGTAGGACCCCCATCTCCCCAGAAATCATGCCCCTTCTCCCCAAATTTGGACCCTACAATTATGTTGGATTAACTGCAGAATTTTTGACTTCTGTAATTTGATGGCACCGAAATATTCTATGGCCATTGAGCAATCTAACCTTTGTTTTGGCGTATGGCACGTCCCTTTCATCTGTGGTTGTCTTGACACTGAACCTGAGAAAAGAAATAATTTGTAAATATTTTTAGAGGAAGGAGATTTCAAATTCCAACTGTTCAGCTTCTGATACAACCGAAACAAGGCAAATTACAATCTAAAAAAGGTTGGTTCACTTAAGTACAGTTCTAATACTCTTTGCTTATCAGTCTGGGTAAATGCTTGACGCAAGCAGATTTGTTTCTGTTACAGGTACAAATCTTCCTTCCTTTCACCAAGTTCCAGTTTGCATGGCCTGTGTCTTTTTTAGTCTCTGGCTTGATCCAACAAATCCTAATACAGAGAGGGATCAAAAGCTCACAGAATTCCAGCCTGGTTCTTCCTGCTTGTTACTGGTCCCTCGGATCACTGTTTTACCCCAGCCCTGACTGTTATTTCTGGACCTGGCCTCAACCGATGGCTGTGGTGTGCATTACTTTCTATTCACAACTCCATTTTCTACTTGACCACAAAACGTCTGCTCTTTGCAAAACAAAATTGCAGCTGACAGACTACTTGCTCGCCTCCTCTAAGATGGGGTGAAGAGAGAGGATGAATAGACACTTACTTAAATAGGGATGTTCATCACAATCCTGCTGGTCTTCACATCTGGAAAAAAATCAGGGAAAACATTGTTAGTATCCAGGAGTCAAAAGAAGAATATGTTAATAAACAATGATTTTAGCAATCCTATTTTTGTGGGGTTGTGCCTATAAAGAAATACCCAGGTTATAAAGAGAAACTGGGAGGACAATATCCCACTGAATCATGAGGATCTGATCGTTCCTAGCAGTGAACTGAGCATTTATTGTCTCTTACTGGTAGACCTTGTTTAGCAACTGCCTCAGTTAGCAACCGTTCTCCATTCCAGGGTTTCTCATGCCCCCAAAATTAGTTTATCATTTCATGGCTAAGACAAACTGAAGAGGGATTATCTTACAGTACAGCAGAAATGCCAAGGAAGATTCTTTCTGTTCAAAACATGCCATGGGAACGATGAGATAGTAAACAGAAATGGTAAAAATAAAAAAAAAAAGAGTTGTGGTTTTCATTGCACACAAGGGCTGTTGATGTTTACCATTTATGTTTTCCAGTGGAGGAATCCCAGATTGGAGCCAATTCTTCAGATCAGGTTGCCAACCAAGCTTGGTCAAGGTTTAAGGGTTGTAACATGAAAACCCAAGGGGCAATTGATGTTACAGGAAGGATAGATGAAAAAGACTAACGTGACAGGATAACTCAGTGCATTTGGGGTGGGTCTGCGACAACTTGCCACCTCCAACTCGCTGTGGGACAACTCGCCACAGGACAAGAGTTAACACTAATATCAAAGACATAGTGAAATCGAATCATTAAAGAAAGGATGCCAAAGAGGAGACACAGTGAAATGTGAAAGACAAACAATAAAATAATCAATTGAATTGAATTGTTCCACAATGAGTTCTCCTGTGGCAAGTTGACTGTGGTGAGTTGGCTGCGGCAAGTTGTCCCATTCCATTTGGGGCTGACCACTCCCTTTTTTCCACATTCTCTTTTTCCCTTCCCTCCTCGCTTGAGTGTTTGAAGTTAGGTTGAGGTGCTATAAGCTGCTATAGTCATACTGTGGCTCTCCATGGTTTTAGAGAGCCTTTCTAATCTTCTAACAGTAGTCGTAAAATTTGACCTCCTGCACTAGGGTCAGGCACTACCAGCAAGAGATTTAGAACAATGGAGTTCCTAAGTGCTCTCTGAGATTGGTTGTTTGCATGCAGACATTTCATTGCCCAACTAAATAACTTCGTCAGTGTGAGTGTGGGGTTTGTTGCCTGTAGTTTGCCCTGCCAGTTTTGGTGAGGGTGTGATTTCCTCCTTGGTGGTTCATTGACTAAAGTCTTGTTTTCTGTCTGATTGTTTGTCTGATTTTGATCCCTGCTTATCTGTTTAAGAAGAGATTGGACAAGCATTTGCCTGAAATGCTATAGGGTTTCCTGCTTGAGCAGGGGATTAGACTAGAAGACCTCCAAGGTCCCTTCCAGCTCTGTTATTCTGTTATCTGAGTGTTGGTTGCTGAAGGAGATGTGTTCTAGTCTTTTTGTTTCCTTCCAAGGTTTTTTTATTGTCTCTCAAATGGTGTGTAAATATGATTTATTTCTGCGTCTACTAATAGCCGATTTGTCTGAATGCCAAACTTCCAGGAATTCTCTAGTGTATTTGGATCTGGCTAGGTCTATATTGCTAATAGTTTCCAAGCTGAACCTCTGGTTGAGTCTGTCCATGTGTTCTGAGATGAAGGATTTATTGTGATGTCTTCTGATGTCTAGTTGGTGTTCATGGATACGCTTTGTACTGGTTGCTTTGTACTGATCTCTCAAAGCGTTGAGCATCCCCAAACCTCTAACTGCTTTGAGATTCAGCTCATTCCATTGGGACTGTAATCCAGGAAAGACAGTAGAAATGATCCCTACTTACTGAGTTCTTTGATTGTCCACATTTGCCTTCTCCTGTTTACTTCCTGAAGATGGAGAAGAAACAAAAACAAGGGAGAGTTTTGAGAACTAAAATGTAATTATAAGAAGGAAAGGAGCAAAAGGACTCACATCCTGGTTGGTACCATCGGGTAGGAGATATAGAAACATAGCCAGCCATACCAACAGGCTGAAAAACAGCTTCTATCCATGGGCTGTCAGGCTCTTGAATGGGACATAATTTTATGCAAGATAGACTCGTGAGGCCGGTGTGCTGTGCAATTAGCTCACAGGGTGTAATAAGTTGGTGGGGTTGTAGTCACTGTGAGTTGTGGGGGGGGGGGGGCACGGAGGGAGGCTCAGCCAATCTCACTGTATACATGTTATACTTTGATAATAAAGGTTCATTCATTCATTTAATAACCACTAAAGAAATAATAGGGGGAGATGAAAAGGGAAAACCAATTCAATCAAGTATATTTGCAGAGTTGGGAACTGGAGAAGATCATCATACCATTTTACAGATGGGCAATTCGTTGCTTGAACATCCATGTTTTTGTAACACGGCTTAGTGAACCTATGCACAGAAATCTGAATTCTTATCCACTGCTTTGTCCATATAAGAGATAATTGTGATTTGTACTATGTATTAAAGATTGGTTGCAATTTATTATTTCTATGAACAAATATATGTGAGGCACGTTGGCTCAGGGGTTAAGAAGCTGGGCTTGTCAGCTGGAAAGCCAGCAGCCCACATTCGAGACCCAAGCTCCACATGACGGGGTGAGCTCCTGTCCTCGCCCCAGCTCCTGCCAACTTAGCAGCTCAAAAGCATGCAAATGCAAGTAGATAAATAGATATTACTACAATGGGAAGATAACAGTGCTCCGTGACATACTGTTGGCCACATGACTGCAGAAATGTCCTCAGACAGTGCTGGCTCAATGGCCTTGAAACAGAGATGAGCACTGCCCCCTATAGTAGGCAACTAGTAAAATCCACAGGGATTCCTTTACCTTACCTTTATCAACAAATATATGGCATTTCAGCCACAGAATTATGTCTAATCTGTGTTTCAGATCTCAGCTAATCAAAGTAAGGGATTAAGACCTTACCAGTTTGTTGACATTTCATACACATGCTGATAAGAGCCCCCAGAATCATCAAGGAGAAGGCACCCCAAATCAGTTCCACTTGGCCCATAGCTGGATCTTACTGTAGTTCCAGCCTTAAAAAGAAAAAAAGCAACATAGGTGAGACAAGGAAGGTGAGGAACACAATCTTCAATAGTACAAGAGCCTTAATTCAAAAATTGGGGACGAATCAATTGAAATGGTGAGCAGGTAACTTTTTTTGTTTATATGGTTATAACTAGATTTATATCTTGTCTTTCCTCTGGAGCTCAGCAGATAATACATAGAATATCCTTCTCCCAGGTTCCGTCCAGATGTAATTCAAGATGCTAAAGTGAACTGATGAACTGAATTGAATGCATTCAGATTGATTGATGACACTCCAAATTGTTTAGGAAATCCATCTTCCCACTTACCCCCACTATAATTATTTAATTTGGTACAGAAGAAGCTGCTAAAACAGGATTTTTAAATTTGTTTATCGATTCTCAAGTTTCCTACCTAAAAGCCCTTCAAATATTTGGGATGAATCCCCAGAATTCTTAGTAATAACCAGATGGGATGGAGAAATTAAGAGGGTGCCCAGGTTGATCTAGTCTGATATTATTGACACTGATTGACAGCACCTTCAGAGGTTTTCAGCCATATTTAGATATGGAAACTTCTGCAGTCAAAGCATATGCTTTACACATTATCTATGGCTTCTGCCCACCAGCTCAAGAGGAACAAAGGGAGTCAGAAACAAAGAATCATACCCAGTGAGGAAAAAAATCTAGGGGACTTTTGCTATGACAGTTTTGGTCTGGAAATTGTGCATCTCATGATCAGGGAGGGCAACCAGAAAGCCTTCCCACTGTAAGCCCAGCCCTTGTGTTTTTTTGGGGGGGCAACTGCAGACATTTGTCCAGGTAGTTGCCAGGAGTCAACAATGACTCAAAGAAAACCTGCCCCCCCCCAAATTCCCAGGGCCCATCCAAATTAAAACTTCAGTATTTAAATTATGATCAGATTGATCAATTTTTCTCTTGCAAGACAGTTTAAGAAAGCAGTTAAATATAAGCTTAGGAATTATTTGAAAGTTTGGGAATTTTCTCACAAACCTCTCTTTACAGTACTGGATTACAGATTATAGAGCCATGGTGGCGCAGTGGTTAGAATGCAGTATTGCAGGCTAATTCTGCTGACTGCCGACTGCCGGCAGTTCGATTCTCACCGGCTTAAGGTTGACTCAGCCTTCCATCCTTCCGAGGTCGGTAAGGCCTCATTGTTGGGGGCAATATTCTGACTCAGCCCACTTAGAGGGGCTGTAAAGCACTATGAAGAGGTATATAAGCCTAAGTGCTATTTCAAGGGAGAAAAAGGAATGGAGAAAAAAAATATTTCAGCATAGCATAAAGTGAGAAGATGCTGTTGATTAACTACGCCATGATTGTTGATGTATTCAATTATTTGCATGTAAAAGATCCAGGTGTAGCATCATGTTTGAACCTGGGAAACCATGATTTCTAGTTCTGTCCTAGGTATGAAGCCATCTGGATGGCTTTGGACCAGTCACATCTCTTGGCCCTTGGAAGAAGGAAGCAAGGACAAAGGGCAAGGGAGCTTTTCTCTGCCATTGACCCTGTCCTATATACAACACGTTGCCCTTAGAAATGAGGTTGGCCTTCCAGAAGAACATAAAGACCTGGCTGGCAAGGGCATCTATGAATGATATGCAACCTTGGGGATGGTTGGAAGGTTGAGGACGCTCTTTCTGCTTTTTGAACTCTGTTTTTGAACTATTGTTTACATGGATTTATGGTTTTTATCTGTAAATTGCCCAGAGTCAGTTAGTGAGATGGGCAGTGTATAAATCCAAAATCCTGCCAAGGCCTTCTCCAGACAATCTTCAGGAGTCAATACCGACTCAAAGATGCATGCACACAGAAAGACAAATTCTATGCAGTGACTGCCACCAAGACCACGTACCAATTCTGTTTTGCTGCTCTAGTGTTTTCAGTTTCACAAATTATCAGAAAAAAGGGTAATAATTGTTATTTCTTTGGAACCAGAATTGTAATCCAATTTCTGTTCTAGATCCCCAAAATAATAATACAGGGTCTTAATGTGAATGGTAAATGGTAAATGTCTGGGAAGGGGAGATGTTTTTGACATCCTGCCGGCAAGTGGTTTTTAACTGAAGTGCAGGAGATCCCATCTACGTCTCCACTAACTAATGAACAACAATTTTTGATGGACCAGGACTTTTTACAGTAAATTCACGTACTTTATTGGAAAAAATTAGTATAAAGCCTGGGATGGGTGGGTGTCTGCAAGCATATGTGTATCTATATATATCCCAAAATATTACATCTCTGATTTAATATTTTCCAATAAATGAAGCCACCACCAGCTATCAAGAATTGCTCATTATGATGGCTATCAAAAAAAAATAATAAAATAAGAAGGCTGAGAAATAACAGCACGACAATTTTTCACTGCTAAAGGAGCCATACTTTTAAAAAAAAAAATATTTTGGGTGATTAAGAGCTAGAAAGAAGGGACAGCACTATGATAGCCATAATAAGTGGAGCACATACCAATTATTTGATGGCAGGCAAGAGGTCCTAGCAGACCTTCTATGTAAAGTTTAAAACAAGAGATCAGCAAGAAGTCCCAGCATCCATTTTTGGCAATTTCTTACTTATAGAATTACAATCCAGATACAGAAAGACCCCTGATGTGTTGATCTACTCCGGAAAAACAGATCCTCTTCAAAAAAGGACACACTGTTATGACTGCTAATTCTCCTACGGCCACCAACCCTATTTGCTGCTCATTAAAAATAGCTTTTTAAAAGTGTGATGCCTTTTTCACACAGTTGGCGTGTGCTGACTGCAAAACTAATGAGGCAGTCAGTGGAAACAGAAGACAACTCACCCAAAAGTTGAAAAAGAGGATATAATATTGAGGAAAAATTTCATTCCCAGTGTGACAGGTCAGTTGTTCCTAACGGAAATATTGTTATATATGGCAGAGTTACAAAACGTCATAGAATATGGCACCTCGCAATTGGGGAGTTTGTGGATTAAAACAAAAGGCAAATGGAGATTTTATCCACACTAATTTGCATCACTGTGCACAGTTATGGACTATTTGTTTATAAAGTAGTTTGGTTTGCAAAGGAGCAACCAAGACAGAACGTAGAGTTGCAACTGTTCAGGGAAATAACTTACGATAAAGTGCACAAGCATAAAATAAATACCCCAATGCATGTGTGCATTTGACAGGTTCATCTGAGGGTTACAACCCAGAGAGATCTTGCCTTCAGCTCAAGCCTAGTTGCCTACTCCTTCATTACACATTGTAAGAAAGCCGAGTTAGTCTATGGTAGCCAAGAATCAGGAGTGGGGTAGCTTTTCAGATTAACAAGTTATTAAAAGGCATTAAGGTTTTGTGAGCTACTGCTCACTTCATCAGATGCCTAAAATGTGTTAATCTGAACAGCTGTTATCAGATCCCTTTAGTATTCACAAGGTTCTCTCACTTGACTTTTTGACTTAAACTATTTTTAACGTGAGAAACGGACAGCATACTGAATAACAAGGAATGGCCTCTTACCATTTAAAAATGAAAAGACAAATAAGCAGATTGCAGCTTATCACCTTTAAGAAATTTGCCCATCTGCTTAGAAAAACAAAAAAGGTTATCAAAGACATCCTGGGGAGCCAAGAACAGCTGGACCATGTTTAATTAAAATGAAAACATAGGTTTTATAGGAGTTCCAAATTGTTATATAAACCTATACCAAGCATCATGACATTTTCTGAAGTTTTTTGTTATGTCTGTAATTTGGGGACCCACTTTTGTTCCCTGTTCAATTTTTACAAAGAAAAAAAGAGTGACCTAGAGGGAAATTGAACTGAGTTACAGTCTATTCTGTCAGAAACAAGTAGGCTGGCATAAAATCCAGAAGGCAAAAATGGAGGGTCAACAGAAGTTGTAATATCATACCTTGTAAAGTTTAGGTTTCCTAAGATGCAGAAGTTGCTGATCCTTTATTTTCTGGTCATTTCTTACTCAGCGTCTCACATTCAAAGCTGTATGTGGCTACTTGCTCTGTGCAACAGCGAGTTGGCCTCTAGCTTCCTGTTACCTGTGACTCACTCAACCCAACATCTGCGGTTCCGGTTTGGACGAAGATTTTCTCATGAACCACAAGGCACCGGGTAACGAAACTGGAACATGAACTTGTCTTGACCATTTCTTACATAAACTGGGTAGCTTAGCCCAAGTGATTGGGGAAAAATTAATTTAGTGGGTTAATAAACGTAATGCGCAACTATTGTGGGTCATCAAGCTTCTAAAAAGGGCTGAGTCAAAAGGTTCTTCAAGATTTAGGACTTTTTGGGGGGGGGGGGGTTTCAACAAATTCAACTTTCAGGAAAAATACACCCAAACATACGCATGTTAATAAAATGGATTGTCCAAAAACATTATGGAAAATAGAGGGAGAATGGTTAATTTTTGCCACAAAACAATGCACTATGGCATCAAAGACAAAAACAAAGTTTCATAGACCTGAGGATGCCATTAACAGTAAAAAGAAAATAGGTGACCATAATTAGCTGCAACAGATCATGTTACTATGTTTGACTCACAAACCATATTTTGTGGTAGACTGAGATGCTATCTCTATCTCCGTTCTGTATCTAATCTGGGAACTTTTATTATAAGATCTAATGTCGCTCAGGGCCATCAGGGAAGCGCACATTTCATCCATCTTCATATTATTTATTTAGCGTATGATGAGGACATGACAGAGTAAATATATACATAAGCAAGTCACCCGTGTCCGTAGCATCCCTTAAGTTACATGTGTTCCCCGGGCGGGTGCTAAATGGGTGAGAGAGATCAGATGCAGCCATACTGCCCTTCTGGGCCTCCATGCCACCATCTTTCAGTAATGCCCCATTATAAACTGCCAATCTGCAAATAAAATACATGAACAGAAATTGGACATCAGCAATGGTTAATATTTTTTTAAAAAATGAATAGGGGAATTTTTCAGTTCTCCAGGAGATGATGCCACTGGCAATCCTCAAGAAAATCAGAGACCAATTTCCACACTAGACTTAAAATTTCTCACAAAAATACCAAAACCCAAGACTTTTAGGATACTAGATGTTTGGTGCAAGAATGCATACTTAATCTCTGCTTTATGGATACTATGAATCATTCAGGTGCTCACCTCTCCTTCCTTTTCATCCATTTTTCTCTTTACTCAGAATATATTCCAGGTACCTATGGTCCACACCTTACACTGCAATATGACACAATTTGTTTATCTTATAGAAAAAGGCAAAATATTTAAAATTATATATTAGAAACTGAATTTAACCACTGGATAATGGTGTCTCTCCTGCCCAAATCTGCTCCTTAACCATCCCACAACCATCCACATCTGTTTAGATTATCCCTCTGCCTTGGATGAAATAGAAATCTTGGAATGTTTTCTTGAAAAGTCCAGATTTTATAAAGAATTGTGTTCCCTATTAATCCAACCCTTAATAGGTAGGTTGGCTGGCTGCCGTTCTGACCAGTGGTGCTTAGACTTCTTCCTGAAAGAGATCACTTGTACAGGTATCAATACATCTGTAAGCCTGACCATTAAGCACTGGTACGTTCAAAATTGACAACCGAACTAGGTTGCTCATTACAAGATTGTTTCGCATTTTTTGGCTTGCCCTTTCATATTGCATTTGGTTGAACTTTTCAATCTGGTTTTGCAGCACAATAATTTGTTGTTTTCAGAACTGGGGGCATACAGGTAGTCCTCGACTTACAACAGTTCATTTAATGAACTGCTCTGCTCTAAATGGTTCTGGAAAAAGGGACTTATGGCCATTTTTCACACTTACAACCACTGCAGCATTCCTATGGTCACGTGATCAGAATTCAGACACATTAGCAACTGTTCATATTTATGACGATTGCAGTGTCCCAGGGTCATGTGATCCATCCTGTGTCCTTCTGACAAGCAAAACCAATGGGGAAGCCAGATTCACTTAACAACCCTGTGACTAACTTAACAACCCTGTGACTAACTTAACAACTGCAGTGATTCACTTAACAATTCTGGAAAGGTTGTAAAATGGGGCAAAACTCACTTAACAAATGCCTTACTTAGCAACAGAAATTTTGGACTCAATAGTGCTCGTAAGTAGAGGACTACCTGTACATGGTGGAACCCATACAAGATACAGCCATCAATTTGATAGGATCCAAACAATTGCCCTGAAAATTTATACCAGAGGAAAAACAAATATAAATAAAACATAATCCTGTTTTCTCTTTTGAACAGATTTTGCTTTAAAACCTTGAATTAGTCTCATAATAAAAATTATTTGCTCTTTTCCCAATATATAAAGTAACATACAGGATCGAGAAAGATACACGTGTAGGGACTGCAGGAGTGAATACTTCACAAAAATACCTTGAGTTCAGAAGCCAGCAAAAGAACTCCTGGCATCCTTATGCAACCCTCCAAAGCGCTCCACATTACCCCAGTCTAAAAACTGAAAAAAACTGCTGGTAAGAGCTAGCTCTTATGTCCCCAAATTGCCAACAAACGTCAACACAGAACAGCCTTAAATATTACTTAATGTTTTCTTTATTTAAAAGATCATTCACAAAATACAATATCCATAAATTTACTTTGTCATGAAGCAGAATGTGTTAAGTGTTTGGAAATTTTTCTTTACACATTTAAAAATCAAATGGATCGACTGAGTGAGCCTTGCATGGAGAAATCTTGTTTTTCGCTCTTAAAATCGTGGTTCTTCCTTACTTACAGCGGAAGAGAGATTATTGGGTGAATTTTGTTTAGAACACAACCACACAGTGCATGTCTTAAAGAAAGTTAGAACAAATGGTTCTTATTCTCAAAAATATGCTCAGATTACAAGGAGGTCAGGAAAAGAAACATTTGCTCTTTTGTAAATCATGAAGATCTTTTGCTAATCATTTCATTTATTCTTGGAAGTTTGCTAATTAAATTTTGCAAATTGAAAGACCTGTTTTTAGAAATTGGACAAGATTTAGCATTTAAAAGGAGGGGAAGCCCCAGGAAAGAGAAAAGAAAGCCTCCAATACCTGCCAGTTTCTATCCTGTCATTTGTATCAAAGCTACAAATAAGATATGTTAGCACTGAAGTCAGGCACTGCAGGTGTTCCTGTTCTGCCCAGACTGAGCCACAAATCCTACAAACTGTACAGCTGAGCAGGCGACAAACTTTTCTTCAAGCTTACATCATTGTTTAGTGCTTCTTTCCTTCTAGGTTACTTGCTGCATTCAGCTTTTTCCAGCAGAATTTATTCACACAGAGACACAAGGGGAACGAACATTTGTCAGCCACCTCAGTTTGCTAGGCCTCCGTGCTGTTAAGATGCCAGTTGAAACTGTATAATGTAGTGCTCTTCCCTCTGCTTATTGGAGGAGCTAAACAGGAAAAGCAAAACATACTGAAAGGATCAAAATGCTGGCATGGCGAAATTAAAACACCATTTCATTCAAAACAAAGCGCCTCCAACCATTAGCCATTAGCAATTCTGTGGGGGGAAAAAAATGGGAGAATATGTTGGAAGAAAGTCCTGGGTCCTAGAGTTGGCACAAATGTCAACAGCACCAACCTCTAAGCACTAGTGGGAATGACAAAGGCCAAGTCAAGAATGCATCAAACTGCATTTTTCATGCCAGAATCAGATGCAGACCCATAGCTTCTGCTCCAGGCAGAGCCCTCTGCGCAGTGCCAGTGGGGCCCAGGGCAGAGGGCATCTTTTGCTCTTGCTGCAAGAAGAAACTGATTTTGGATCTATTCCAAAGCGTCCAGTGGCTTAACTCTGTGTTGCAGGAGCTTTTTTTTTCTTTCTTTCCCTGGCAACGTTTTCACTTGGGCAGGACTCTTTTGAGTTGAGGGTCATTGAACATGCTGTGGACAGAGAAGCACTGCGGAAGGCAGAGGGAAACAAGGTAAGCAGGACTGGAGTCTGACTCTGATGTCTGGGAAGAAGAGTCAGAAAAGAAGAAAAAGGTGAAGCAGCACCTTGGATTAAAGAAAACCCACACCTGTGGAAGAGGTGCCCTGTTGGCTGGAAGCCAGCCCTGAGCCTGGAACGAGGGAAGTCTGGGGCCGGGGAACTTAAGAGAATGCAGGCACTACATACAGCAAAGCCAAAAATGTGCTAAAAACCACTTGTTAACAGCTGACATGCATTCACAAGCTCTGGTTTGTTTTTTGTTTTGTTTTTTTTCCATTTCGGTTTCAAGGAGGACAAGTGTCAGATGGTAGGAATGGTGGCTGCGGGGTGAATGTTGAGCTCAGTGAGACACTCTGGGCTGTCTTGCGTTTCCTCCCACCCCCTCCCAGCCCCTCCCTCAATCCCGTTTCCCCCACTCTTGCCCCCTGAGTGCCCTCAGTCATGCTCCTTTACTATTTCCTCCCTTGGCTTGGCTCCACCAAAGATGGCAGAATTGGGATTGGCTACTTGATTGAGGGGCGTAGCGACTGTCCGGGGCTTGAGCTGAAGTCTGGGCCTCTGGGCTCTTTCCTCTGCCAAAAGAAAAAGAGGAGGAGATTAAGCTGAGAGGTGATATGGCTATTTTCTCAACCTGAGTTATGGATGAACTATAGTCCTTAGCATGGCTATCCTGTACTTTTGGACGTGCTCTCATGCTTCATGCAACAGGGCTCAGTTTGCCTATTCCACTACAAATGGGATCAGGAGAACATAGCTGCCACCCTAAAACCAAACCACTTTCCAAACTAAAGCGGTATGAAAGCACAAAGTGTCATCCACAGGGGCAACCATCCATGTAATCCATCCTCCTCTCTTATGGTTTCTTGCTGTCTAGCTGTTTAGATTACATCTCATCACAGTCTGGAGAACATCTAGTTAAAGAAAACTTCTCTCACTCATTATTGCTCAACAGGGCGCCCTCCAGATGTACTGGACCGATTCTCAGAACTCTTAGCCAGAATGAGAGTCCAGAGAATGATCCAGAATATCTGGAGCACTCCAAGCTGGGAAAGGCAGCATTACTTGGGTTACAACGGTCTCTGAATGGCAAAGTTATATAATGGCATCACTAGAGGGCACTATTGCAGTTTCAACATGACAGATCTGTTCAGGCAGAAGACAATATGGGGAGCATCAAAGTTTAGGGGAACTGACTTTTTTCTTCCCTCTATAAATCCTCAGAAATGATCCCAGAATATCCGTCAATCTACTGGAATAGATCTGGGGTGCACAAAAAGTGAAACTAGGGACAGTAAAGCAATCAGAGTCACTCTGAGAGTGAGATGGACAGTATCTATCTATCTATCTATCTATCTATCTATCTATCTATCTATCTATCTATCTATCTATCTATCTATCTATCTATCTATCTATCTATCTATCTACCTACCTACCTACCTACCTACCTATCACCCATCCTCCAACTACCTTATGGCTTCTACCATGAGTTAACTATTAGAAGAGTCACATAGCATGGCCCAAGGTACACAAACCTATAATGGAAACCATAAGAAGTCTCATAGTATCTTTTCTGACTAACAACTTTTATTAAAAGGCATAATTTTACAGCTTCACCTCATTAGATATCTGACCTAACATACATCAAGAGGCCTCAGGGAATGTCAGAAATTTTTCCCCAGCTCGTGACTTTTCGTTATCAAAGATAGCGGTTATCCTCCTGTAATATCTAAAAACTGTAATTGAAGTTGGATGTGGGTCTCATATTTGGCTTCCTTTTAAGTACTGAAAATGGAGTGCACGCAGTCCTGTACTGTATTACAGCACCTAAGTAATGTAGGCTACAAAATTGGGCTGAGTATAGCTATTTCATTTTGCCATAATACAGGGCAAGTACAAGAAACCTGTGGTGCTCCAGATATTGTGCTATAAAACCCAGCATCTGGCACCGCTAGCCATATTGCCTGGGGTGTTACAGTTTATAGTTCAGCAACATCTGAATAACTGCTGGTTCTTTACCTGGGACAGGGGAGAGAGGAAGACAGCCTACCTTCTGTTGGCTCTCTGAAATCCATAGAAGCCCCACGTATTGGTGGACCATCCCTGAAACGACCTGTGCCCCCCATGGGTGGGCCACCAGCTCCTCGTCGATCTCCAGGACGCGTTCTACCTCTTCCTCCTAGGAAGTCATCATCTCTGAAACCTATCAAAGAGAATATAGCATCTAGTATCAGCTCTATTGATATCTCCGCCCCAGGGAAAACTTTGCTCATGAAGGATTTTTCCAGGCCATCCAAACATCCTGAAGAGCAGCATTCTAAAAGTCAGCTAGTTTTTAACTTCCTAAGACACAGACATTTATTAACAACCCACCTGAAAGAGAGAGTGAACCAAGGCCTATATAAATTTCTATCAGTTCGGTGAGGGGATGTCCATAATACAAGCAGAGTATGAACATCTTTTTCCCCCCAATTCTTCCACTTCTGGCAGCTCCTCCATTATTTGTTCTATAAGATCCCATCACTGCTTATCTTTTGCTGTGAGAGATGTGACTTTTCTGGCATCAGGACAATTGTACAATTAGATGGTTGTTGATGTATTAGTATTGCTATTTTTCTTAGTTGTACCATACAATTTTATTACTAGTTTTGCTTTTATGATTATCAGTACTGATCCGCTAAATTTCCTGATAAAAGAAAGGACGTGCTTAGAATATAGATGTTGTGAGGTTGAATATAGCAAGGGGAGCAGAAGTCCACACTTTGCACCTGCAATACAAATTGAAGATTATTATTTCTGATTGCAACAATCGAACTAGGATTGTTAAATTTCAAGGCTGAATTTTTTGAAGTAAAGCTTCCTTTCTGGTAACAATCTACCTCTTGGTGCTATTCGTTATATGCATTTTTAACTGAAGAAATGTCCAGTGAACTACTAGTGGCCAGCCCTTATTCTAGCTAAATCTTATTTAGGATGCAAGGGTAACCAGCAACACACTGATGACATTGAAAATCTCAATTTGACTTGAAGAAGAATTAGAATTAATATAAGTGATGATAAAAAAGAAAATAAATGGGGAAGGGAAAAAAAACCAAGTTCGTCAGGATTGAGAGAATGAAACATCTGAATACACAATCTGTACAGGTCTATTTATTAGGAAATACTTTCAGCCTCTTATTGCTCTGCTGTGTAGCCCATTATCTAGATTCCTGCCACCTCTTTCACAAACATGAAAAAATTAGCATAAGAACAAGGCCTACAGCCTTAAATCCCCATCTATAAAATGGGAACAATTTAGAGTTTGCATTATATGAAAACATTTCCTATGTTCCTTTTACATAGTGATAAAGAGAGTAAAGATACACAATTCCTTCTTGAGGATGTTTCTGCTTGGTTGACAGAGCATATCCAGCTGAAGCAGTTCTGTACATCAGACCTAAATAAATGTATGATACATGCGCCTTCCCTCCCTGTTGACAACACGTATTACTAGAGGAAAAAAACAGTGATCTTACCACATTTAGTTAAAATTGTAAGAACTGTATGCCACCCAGAGTCACTTGGCTAAGATGGGCAACTATAGAAATTGAATAAATAAGTAAAGACAAGCTGGATGAGAAGGTGAGCATGCTTTGAAAAGTGGGTGGCCAAAGAAGCTATCTTGGTGAACTTTAGTTACAGGACTGGGAACTGCTGATATATCCTAAGGAAAGGAAGACAGATGAACTAGCTATTCTGCTAATGGTAAAATGGAATAATTTAAAGCTTTATTATCCAAATCAAGCCAGGTTCTTTTGAAAACAATTCAAGATACAAGAAACCATACTTACATTCATCAAACCCAATGTATTCATATACCTAGCCTTCAAGGATTCCAACTCCTATATTCCTAGATCTCTGTGCCTAGCTATATGCTCCAAATGTTTCCACAACAGTTGAATACATACAAGAGAGATGACGGCCATATTCTTAAAAAATGGAAGTGATATTTTAAATTCCACCCTATTGGCCTTAACATCTGAAGACAAATAGGAGGTAACAGGATCTCAAGAAAAAAAGTCAGGAGGTTTGAAAAAAAATAATTCAGTAACATTTTAAAAAAGAGAGAGAAATACTCCTACCAGAACTGAAGTCATCTCTGGAATCCCATCCGCCTCCTCTCGATTCCCGCAGACTTCCGCCCATGCCTAAAAAGAAAGCCACATTGCAAGCATGGGTCAATGGGGAAGGCAGGAAGTTCTAGAAGGTTTTGCATCCAATAGTCAGAAATCCCCCTATTTTAAGTCAGCACAATCCTTGCATTCATTTAAATCTGGCAATTGTATACTGCAGAAGAACTTGGCTAGATCAGAGGTGGAACCGGTATCTGAAAATCTGGGAAAGGATAACAGTTGTCAAAGAAGGGGAAATATCCAGGCGTAATCCAAGCCACAATTAAGAAAATGTGTGATGAGCCAGCATCCCCAGAAAATCGAAGTTTAAAGAAAGTTTCCCTCAAGTTAAGCTGCAACAATTTACATACAATCATTCAAAACGCTACATTATGAAGATGGTTTATCAAGTCCAACAAAGTGAGGCCTTTTTCTGCAAAACTCACATAGCCAGTTAATCAGCCACTGTTGTGGTATTTTGGAGTATTAAGCCTCATGATCAATGTTATCTACTTACGTTATGGAGTATTAGCAAGTCCAAGAAATGAGCACATTGCCAAAAGAAACCCATTCCCTTTTATTTAACAGTGCTATCAACCACAAATAGTTCAGTGCTGCACTGAATCCATGATTTCAAGAACATGGTAATGCAACTGATCACTTAACTACAGACAGCTTTGGAATTCATGTTGCTGTCTCCTTTTTACTATAAGACAACAGACTTGGAATCCTGTTAGAAAAGCCCAACCTTGTAGATTTTCCCATCTGGCAGAACCCATATGGATTTGATTAATAGGTGGAGTCTTCTAAATCTGGATGTCAGAACAAGGAAAGAATGGTCTGCCTAAATAAAATCAGGATTTTCTTTTTTCTTCTTAAGATTTTGAGGGGAAATTTATTTATTTATTTTCCTAAAAACCTCCCCTGGGTTAAACTATTTTAGAGTTATAACGAAATAACAGAGTTGGAAGGAACCTTGGAGGTCTTCTAGTCAACTAATCACTCAATTTATGTTTCCCACTTCACAGTGGGGTAGAAAAATGCCATCAATTTTTGGCAGCTGTGCTAGAGATGATTCCAGGGGGCACATGCTGCTCTGGGATCTCAAGCTGCCTTGGAACAAAAGAGGCAGGGGCATTAGCAGACTATTTTGGAACAACTTGACAATTGTTCAAGGAGGTTCAGAGGTTAATTTATTCACTCAGGAGATCATTTACCTGCTAATTTCTATTTTAGAATCTCAATATATGCCTTGTCTTCAAAAGTAATTATCCTGTATATATAACTGACACTTGTTTGTACTATTAGACCCAAGAAATGCTTTTGATAATCAATCAGCACATCTACAAGTACTATTAAACAGTAACATACTTATTATTTGTTTTACAGCCAAAGCAAGTACATAAAGAGGAAGAAACATTTGATCCTCTTTTGTGAAGACAAAATATAGGTAAATCTACATCCAGATCTTCAAAGGGGGGTTCATAGGTTTCCAAGTTAATTTCAATAGACAAATGAGCTTGAACAGACAGGCGAACAACCAGGCTACCAATTCATAGCATTGTCCACTTCAAAGTGATTCCAAAAAGATGCTTCAGGATATGCAGGCTGTGAATATAGCACGTCTACAATTTCCTAAAGAATCTGTGTCTTTTACCAGCATGTCTGCAGTGCCTTTTTGGAACCCAAACTGAAGCACAGCACAAACTCCAAAGAATCACAGATCAGAAAGAGACCTCAGAAGCTACTCAGTCCAAGTCTAGACATAGGATACTAATTATGCCCATATATCTAGGGCACAGGTCGGCAACCTGCGGCTCTGGAGCCGCATGTGGCTCTTTGAGCCTTCCCCTGCGGCTCCCAGCCTCCTCTGCCATTTGCAGAGAGAGACAGAGACAGAGCTTGCTTCTCTCTGTGTTTGTGTGTGCGTGTGTGTGTAAAAAAGAGAGTAGCCTCACCCTGTTCCAAAGAGCCGACAAGCTTACTGGGCGAGGCTCCTCCCTTTCCTGCGTCTCTGCAGGAAGCAGGAAGGGCAGGAGAGAGCTAGCTAGCCCAGCTATGTTGACTCAGGAATTCTGGGAGTTGAAGTCCATGAGTCATAAAAAGAGCCGAGGTTGCCTACCCCTGAGCTTGTTGCAGAACAGCTTGAAGCCAGCTTGCCAGGTGAGCAGAAGATCGGAGAGAGGGAGAGAGGGGGGGGGAGAGACAGAGAGAGACCCTTTTGACATCTAAAATGAAGATAACACTGCATATATCCTTTTTTACCTTTATTTTATGTGTGTGTGTGTGTGTGTGTGTGTATATACACACACACACATATACACACACACACATATATATATATATACCTATAATAAAGGTAAAAAAGGATATATGCAGTGTTATCTTCATTTTAGATATCAAAAGAGTTTTGCGGCTCCCAGTGTTTTGTTTTTGGTGGGAAACGGGTCCAAGTGGCTCTTTGAGTGTTTTGGGTTGCCTACCCTGATCTAGGGGATGTCTGAGCATGTACAAAAACCTACAATTTCAGGAACAGAATGTTCTGGAAAACTTGGGATATTTTTTTTTCTTCTCTTAATTTTACATCCAAATTGGCATGGACTGGAGGAAAAAGAATTTTCAGCACTTTTGGAAAGTTCTGTTATTGGAATTATAGCTTTTACTTAAGGACCTCCAACAATCTCTAGCAAATTTTTCCACTGTTCAAAATACAATATATGTTTTTCTTCTTAATGTCTAGCTAGGATTACATTTAAAGTAACTGAAGCATATTAATTAGAATTCCAAAACAGATAAATCTTCCACTTAGTGACCATTTGAAGTTATGACAGACCTATGGGGGGGGGGCACTTGTGACCCAGATTCAAGGTTCTGATGGACCCTCCCATGTGGTCACATAACCAAACTTAAGAGCACTTGGCAACCAGGCCACATTGACTGTTTTGCAGCATCCTGCAGTCACATGACTGTGTTTTATAATGGTTCTGCCAAAAAAAGCGACATTTCCTTCCAGTTCTCAGCAAAACTGTGCCCATGGTGAGACTTGGGCTTATGACCATGAAGGGCAGGCTCCATTATGGTTGTACGCCAAGGACTATCTGAATCCAGGATGATTGAGAACAAAATATCACTGATTTGACAGTGCTTTGATATCACATTCTGTAACTTGCCTCCTTTATTGCTACCGGTGACTAAAGGTAACAGTGAACTTCTTAGTAATGTATATTTTAATTTAATCTACACTATGTTCACTTTGCTACTTCTTTCAGTCTGCTTGGAAGTTCCTCCCTTGAAGTTCTCATTAGCAATAAAAATATTCTTAGATTCCAGGATGTTCATCATCCTTTTAACCAGTGCTGAGGGGAAGCGTTGTATTTTTAAAACAACAACTGCTCATGTATCCAAGATTTCCATTTAAAGATATCCAATTGTCTTGTAAAGCAGGGCTTTTCAACCTTTTTACCGATTGTACCACTTTTAGGATATGGCAATATTCGAGTACCACCTAGCAAGGTGTCAAAAACTTGGTGACAAAAAAAAAAACCTGTTCAAAGTTGCAATCGCACTGAAATGACTTATGACCATTTTTCACACTTATGACCATTGCAGCATGCCCAGGGTCATGTGATTTATATTTGGATGCTTGGCAACTGATTCATATTTATGATGGTCAGAGTGTCCCAGGGTCATGTGATCCCCTTCTGCAACCTTTTGACAAGCAAAGTCAATGGCAGAGCTGCTGGTGGCCAACTGCTAATGCGGGACTTCCCTCCCTCCCTCCCTTCCCTGTCTCCCTTTTTCTCATTCCCATCTCCTTCTGAAGGAAGAATTTGAATCCCCCCCATATTTTCCCTCTTCCATATATTGATCAAACAAGGAAAGGCCTCCAGAGACAGAAAAGAAGCTGCTGAGTGAACTAGCTTAAAAAGGCACTTCCCCTTTAAGAATTAGCTACTGGCTAGAAAGGAAAGTAAGGAGCCCAGCTGGCACTTAAAGAAGAAAAAAAAATGTTAAGTACTGGCTGCCGACTAAGGCAGCCTCCCCAAATGGCTCCATTCATAAGTAAAATCTGCAGCTCCAGAGGACTCTCTCACTGTAAGTCTTTGCCTGTGCTGGCTCTTTCCCTTCCCCACTACACTTGGCTAGGCAGGGCTGCGTACCACCTACCACTCATTAATGTACCACAAGTGGTACGCCTACCACAGGTTGAAAAGCCCTGTTGTAAAGGGTAGGGATTGTTGAAATTTCATCACATTTTATGTAGGGCATCCAGTTGCTAGTATTTCCTTAATGGTATGAAGTTATCTGCCTGGCTCTGAGGCTGCATTTTAGATCATTGCCTGTATTCTACTAGAAGGCACTTAAAACCTTCCATAAATGCCTGAAGATTGCCAGTGTGCACTGCTGACACTTAAATGCTACACACAAAGACATGCCTACTTAAGGTGGCATTAATACAATCATTCCAATTTGTAGTGTGTAAGAACAGCCATGTAGGACATCACCTCTGTCATCTGGACCACCACCTTTTCTGAAACCGAAGCCACCTTTGTCTTGTTTCCTGCCTTCAGCTATGTCCACTCGGAGCGTCCGGTCGCCAAAAAGCTGTTGGGTTGAATAAAAAAGAAAGAAGAAAGAAACTGTTTCTGAAGTAGATTACAGAGAAAAGCTGCTACCTCTGTTCAAATTACATTTCACAAGAGTATTATACTTACTGCTCCATCAAACGTCAGAGCATCTTTAAGTGCCTCAACCTCTTCAAACTCTACATAACAAAATCCTGAAATGTAATAAATAAATAAATATAAATATATGTGAGAGCCAGTCTGGTGTAGTTAAGGTGCCAGGCTAGAAACTGTAGGACCATGAGTTGTAGACCCACCTTAGGCACAAAGCTAGCGGAGTAAATTTGGACCAGTCATTCCCTAGCCTAGAAAGAAGGCTATGATTAATTACTTTGGAAATGTTGTCAAGAAAACTGTGTGGAATTATCCAGGCAGTCACCAGAACTCAAGACTGATTCAAAAGGGTGTGAATGAAAGCATATAAACATAAATAAAATTAGGAAACCGCTCTCATCTTGGCACTGGAAACTGGGTGTGCATGAATGATCATCGGTTTACCATTCTCATAAAACTGATTTGGCTCCTTGAGTTCTGTCACCCAGCAATTTAAACTTTCTGATTTGAAATACAGATTATAGAAAAAAAGAAACATAAAAACATTTGTTCTAGAGGGATGCAAAATGTTTTATATTTGGAATGTTTCAAGCTCAGTTTCTGAACAGCTTATACAAAACAGTGATAGGATACATTTATTAAGACCAAAACAGCTGTTTTGTATTTGAAAAAGCTATTTTAAGATCAAAAAATTCTGCATACTTTAAATTTGTTCCTTACATAAATTTTTCTGACAGGTAAGGTGAGAAGCCCTTTGCTAAAACTTCTTACATAAATGAGATAAGTAGCTACTACTGAAAGCTTGTGTAGTTGCAGTTAAATTTAAAGTAGGAATTTAGGCCTCTTACGGTAAAACTGTTAGGCTGTTTATGTTCTCTGAGCTTGTTTATTTTCCTGCAGGTGTTTTATTGTGTCCCCACAACAATCCTGTGATGTAGGTTGGTCCAAGCAACATCTAAGTGACCAAAAGTCACCCAGTGAGCTTCTGTGCCTAACAGGTAGCCAAAGAACCCATGTCTCCTTGTTCTTAGTCCAACACCTTCACCAAATACATAATAAAATACATTTTATTAGCAAGTACAGATGGTTGGACATGCAAGAAAACCTTGTTATGTTGCTTATTCCTCTTAAGGGTTTCAGCTGGTCACACCTTTACACATGCCCTTCTCCTGGGCCTCCTTCCCTCTTGCAGCAGGCATTTTCTGTGATCAGTCAGCATCTTTATCTTCAATGGGTTATTTTGGGAAGAGCTAAACTGCTGCATGAGGTTCTCCCCCTAAAGGTCACAGTCTATGCTACCAGCATTAAGGTTTTCCCTGGAGATGCTGGCTGATAGATCACACATCCCCATGGTCCAACTTGAGTTATGTAGCTACCACAATGTACATTTATCTGTATCATTCAATTATGAAATATTTAAAATAACAAGTACCTCAAAGGTTGGCATAATTCTAATGCT
Organism: Azemiops feae; assembly: GCA_023970755.1. Classification (NCBI taxonomy): domain Eukaryota; kingdom Metazoa; phylum Chordata; class Lepidosauria; order Squamata; family Viperidae; genus Azemiops; species Azemiops feae. Next base: position 2,277,913 of record JALGBA010004195.1, read on the forward strand.
ATGGTGGTAGCCCCTAGAATCCTTTTAAAGATACATACAATTGTACTCTTTAATTTGGCAAAAAGAGGGAGTTATTAAATGCATGGGAGTGTATTTAAACATTAAATTTACATGATTATGAACTTAGATTTTAACTTCCCCCTGTCCACTCTTTGAAATGTACTTTCTGACTTACCACAGAAAAGCAAAAGATGGTCCTCAGGCCAAACACACATGTACACATAGGCACACTCAATCTCACATCTTTGCTCTACAAAGAAACAGCTATCATAATCCCAAAACTGTATGATAAAGGGGAGATACAAAATGACCTACCTTTAAATTTATCTGTCTCTTTGTCTCTGACTAGTCGCACACTTCTTATACTGAGGTCCTTGAAGATGCCATCAATATCTCCTTGAACTGTGTTGAAGGGGAGGTTACCAACGTATGCTGTAAAGGGGGGCTCTGTTGGAAGCTCTTTCTGTTTACGTGCACCAATGGCGGAACTGCCACGAGACCTGTTGACAAGGGTAGGATTATAATTCACACCTGAGTGCTCCCTGTGGAAGTAGCAGCCATGGCACACTTAAGAAAACTCAGATATGGGGCCGACGGGGAAAAGATCGGCCAGTAACATGGCCGATCACTTAGCTGCTCCAGCCGAAAGTCACAGCAACATCTAAACAAAAAGAACCACCGTGGAAGATCTGGGTGAGACCTTCCCTTCCCTCTTGATATCTTTTTACTTCCCTGTGAAAAGCTTTTAAAATTATTTCTCTCCCTGGAGAAAGCAGCGTTCGAATACTCGGGGAAACGAGCTTTGGAAAAAAAAATAACAAAATTTTATTGTTTATTTGAACTGTTGGAATTTGGGGGATCCTGAAAAAAAGAAAAAATTCCTAGTGTGACTCTTTCTCTCTGCTTGCTTGTTTTCAGCTTAAGTGGAAATTTCTAGGGAGGGGGGTGGAGTGTTTTTCTTCCTCCCCCCCCTTCTGAACATTTTTATCCACTTTAAAAAGAAAGAAAAAAAACTCTCCGGCTTTCTGGGCGGATTTGTGGATTGTATGGTTACAATGTATCTCTGAACTTGGCGTGAAGCCGACTGCATTATGGTAACAATGTAACTATTTGCAGCTAACTTTCATTTCCTGAACTTGACGTGAGGCTAAGACACTGATATATCTTTTGGAACTTGCTCAATTTCTATTCCTAGTTTGTTTGACTTTATAATATAAAATATACACAATACTGACTGGGATTTTTGCTGTCTTTATCTTTGTGCTGGGCTTGATTACTTGTTTTCCTATTTCTGTTTGGATTTTATATTTTATAATATTGCAATCTATTTTTTAAGCTGAACTTTCACTAAAAAAATAAACGAAGAATGGAATCCCACTCACAGCTTAACTATGGACTTATACTAGAAAAATTTTTGGAAATGAAAGAGGAATTAAGAGAACATTTTAGAATGCTCAGGAAAAAGGATGTTACAGAATTAGAAATGGAATCTCAAACTTTGGCTGATCATGACACACAACTGGATTTACAACTTAATGAGATGGAGGATTTATATTTACAACCTACTGAAGAGGAAGAGGCTACACCTTACGTATATACAAATGATGGAGATTTCGGATGACCAAAGGAAAAATTCAACTAAAACATCTATAATCTTAAAAGCAACAGAAATGGACTTTCAAATACGAGACATTAAAAATGCTGACAATATGAACAAACAACGAATAATCACCATACTGATTAAGACTGATTACACAGTACAGACAAAACTGTAAAAAAGAGAAGAAGACTACGATCAGACGCAATTGTGGGAAAATGTGTATAGCCAAATATTAAAATGGGAGGAGCTAAAGGCCCTATTGTGGAAACCTACTTGGCATAAAAAGAAAGCTAGAATTAGGTTTAAAAATGTGTGTTAAAACTTTATCTGACGGGTAAAATGGCCTATAGAGACTTTGATTGAGCTAATATTTGTGAGATTTCTAGTCTAAGATTTTAGTCTGAGTGAATATTGATGTAAATTATGGATTTGATTATGGTCTGGAATAGCAATCATGGAAAATTGGAAAAGTTAAAATTAAAGGAGTTGGATTGAGATTGGTGAAATATTACTGATATCTTTATTTACAATGATTGAATGTTGGATTGAGTTATAAAAATATTTGATAGAGTACAGGAAATAAAATATAGTTGAGAAATACTAATATATATATATATATATATATATATATATAAAATAGTTATATTATATGTCTATTTTAGAAATAATTAAAAATAATTTAGGCTAAAATGTAAAATGGTTTTAAAATAATTAAAGTCATGTTCATTTATAAAATAGGTATGTGAAATAGAATAGAATAAGAGGTAGAATTTAATTGAGAAGTATAAAGTGTATAATTGGAGTAATATGTATATGTTAGAAACAATTTACATTATATGGATACCCGAATTGTATACTATATGTTTATGTAAGGCCAAATTGGAATATGTTAATTGAAGTTAGTTAAGCCTGAAAACAGGTGGAAATATTATTGATACTTTTTGTTCTTTGTTCTTGTTTTCCTTTTTTTGATTGATAAAATAGAGAGGGAAACTTTAAAGAAGTATTTTAAATTGTTCATGTATGATTATATTTTTTACTTTGTTCTATGGAGTGCCCTATCTCCACGATGAGTCCTAAGCACTTGGTTGTAAAACAAAAAAAACTCAATAAAACTTGTTATATATATATAAAAAAAAGAAAACTCAGATATGGAGAAGCACTTTTGCAACAAGCGGCTAACCTTGAAACCAGGTATAGGTAATCTGTGGCTTGCAGACTCCCCAGCATCTCATTAACAATTCCTAAAGTCTCAAAATGTACATCAGGATAAAGTCAGACCATTTATTTTGGTAGGGGTTTTTATTTTATTAATTTTTTTCTAACAAGTTTTATTAATTTTCAAGTTTACATCAAAGTGTTTAGGAAGCAGCGTGGTGATTGGGTAATCAATAGTCCAGTAACAAAATCTTCCATGCATATCTCAGGTTGCGTCATTAACAGTTTCCTCTCTATTTCCCTTAATTATTATATCACATTCAGGTTAATACATTTCTATTTATAGCTCAATCAATCAATACATTTTTCAATATAATTTTACTTATACATATCCAAGTCCTGTTTTTAAGTTTTACCTAATTTCAATTGCCATGTTCCAATTTAGCCTTTAATAACCATAATATTTAAATTTCGGGTAATCCAAATTTTCCTAATTTCATTACAAAATAATTATCACATCTAAGATATACATATTATTCAGATAGTTACAGTCTTACTTTATTTCACAAATATATTCTGTTTCTAGTCCTAGTACCTCTTCATTTAGTAATAAAATATCTTTCATTGTCACAAACCCAGTTCCATGTTATAATTCAAAACTATAATCTAATGGCTAATTTTCATTTCCTTTATAAATCTAAGTCCTAAATATTAAAAATCAATACCTTTAAAAAATCTCCTTAACCCATTAGCTAACATTTTAAGCTGTTCCATCATCAGTTAGGAAGAAAAAGGAAAAGGAGAAGAAAAAAGTCCCATTTTTAAATCTGACTCGTGGCTTTCTTTTTGTGCCAAACAGGCTTCCATGCCAGTGCCTTTAAATCCTCAGATAAGTCTCCCTTCATTCCTACCCATATTGTTTGAATCAAGGGAGAGGATCCAATCAGCAATTTTTCAAAGGAACTGGCCCCTTTGTGGTCATTAGATTGTTGCCCTAATAGTTCAAATCTCTATGTTTGATTTAAAATGTTTATCATCAATTCAGTCTGGTCTTCTTCTTCTTCCTCTTCAGTTTCTGTTGTTTTTTGGGTTACAGGTACTTTAATTGAAATCAAGGTTTGACTATCAAAATTCTCAGTGAATTGTACTTGTTGTTGTGTAGAATCCTCTTTAATGTTAAATTGTTCTTCTTCTGTTGTTTTTTGGATTATATGTTCATCAGTTGGAGTCTGGGCTTCAGTTTGTAATTTCAAGGTGACATCTCTGTCTTTCACTCTGGAGTTCATTAGTTCAGTGGCTTCAAAAAAATTTTTCAAGTATAAGTTTGTAGTTCAGTTGTGGGTAGGATTCCTCCATTTGTACTTGTTGTGTAAGATCCTCTTTAATGTTAAGTTGTTCCTCTTCTGTTGTTTTTTGGATTATAAGTTCATCAGTTGAAGTCTGGGCTTTAGTTTGTGATTTTAAGGTGACATCTCTGTCTTTCACTCTGGAGTTCATTAGTTCAGTGGCTTCAAAAAAAATTCAAGTATAAGTTTGTAGTTCAGTTGTGGGTAGGATTCCTCCATTTCTGTGGTGGTTAGAGATAGTCTTTTAGTGGAGGCTATATTTATTAATAAAGGTCAGCACATGTCCACCTCCACTGTTCCTAGAAGTTGTTTTCACCAGCCAGCTGTTTCAAATTGTTATCTTTTTTTTTTAGATAGTACAAGGACAAATCTAGGGAGTAAGCAAGCCTCACAGTCAAAGAAATTCAGTTGCTGTACTAGGCTTCAGCACAAGATGTCCCCATTAGGCTATGAAATCTTTTTCCAGACACCAATTAGGCTTTTTTATCTAGTTAAAAAAAATCTTTTTCGAACTTAACCAATAGATAAGGTAATAGGTCCCTATAATGGGAGCTTTTTGGGACCCCAAAATATCTAGAAAATACAAGTCCAGTTAGTTAGTTGCTTAGATTAGTTGTTTTTCTTTTATTTTCAAAGCTTAATTTCCCAAAGTAGGCAGACGCCGCTATGTTAAAAGCGGGGAAGAAATTTCAGAAGGCTCTTACAGGAAGGTAGTTGGGGTAAGAGAAAGGCAAGGTAAGGTCTCACCCAAATCCTCCGCGTTGCTTTCGTCGTGCTTGGTAGTGCTTTTGGCTGGAACGGCTTAGTGATCGGCCATGTTAATGGCTGATCTTTTCTTTGTTGGTCCAAAGGAGCTGCCTCGGATCAAACGGAAGGGATACCGCCCTTCCGCGTTCTGTCGAGGGTCCTCCTCAGCGGTGGTCACCCCTCCAGGGCAACTTTCGACCCTTTCCAGGGTCTTCCGACGAAGGAAAACCGGACGGCGGAGAGAGCGCTCTCCCCGCACGTCCGCTGGCGCCACGATCACAAACCGGAAGCCTGGTAGGGGTTTCTAAAGAGCAAAATCATTACCTTAAACTTTGCAGGGGTTATAGCCCATGCACCGCCCCAAACACTTCCCCCAAGCAGATAATTTTCACTGTTTTCCCCTTGTTTTAGGAATAAAATCACCACAGAGGCTTAAGGCATTATTTTTACCACTTAACCTCCCTTTCCAAAAATGGGAAAGTTAAGTTCAACAATTTTCAGCTTTGACTATTTGGCAGCATCGTGACACCAGCCATCCAGATAGGAATCAATGAGGAAAAAGGAGCTTCCCTATCCTTGCTATAAATAGAGATCTCCAAACCTCATCAGCCCCTTCACGTAGTTTCAGATTGCTCATTGACCCCCAAACATTATATGTAAATGATTTATTATTTTAACATAGTAGTACAGATAATAACAACATCATCTACCCCTTGGATAGCCCCACTGAGTGCTTACAAAAACCCTGCTTTAAAACACACAAAGGCAAAAAATGTTTAATCCAGAACAAGTGAACTGAGACAAGACATTTAGCAGAGGAAAGATCAATCAATTCCAACTTCGCAAGATCTTTTTTTTCGCAAGAAGTTGGAATTGATTGATTCCCCCCCCCCACAAACTTTTGTTTCCCTGCACGCGGCGACAAATCGTGAAGGAGAAATGGCACGAGGCTGGGAGTCAGGTAAGGAAAGGCATGGGTGCTGAGGCAGGACGCCAGCCTGCTTCACCACCCTCCCTCCCCGAGCCTCCAGCGCTCCACCTGCCGCTTTGTTTGGCCTGGCCGCCCCCACCTTGACACCCTTCCTGCCGCCGCCCAGGGGCTGTAGGGCCTGGCCTGGCACGGGAAGGGCACGCGCCCTGCCCACCTCACCATATCTGGTCCGCCACCACACTCTCGCCGCTGCGTTGCTTCTCCACTCCATGCACAGGCCCCGCCCCACCCACACACGCTCACGGCCTACTGGTACCGGTAAAATGTAAGCCCTCCCTGAAAGTCAATCCTAGTGCTTACTTCAGAGCCCAAAAGAAAGTAAGACTGGGTCTTACTTTCGGGGAAACACAGTAGTGTGCCAACATCTTTTCTTCATTCATTGGTGGCTACTTGTTTCGCCAATGAAATGGAACGGATTCAAAATCCACAATAGCATATTGGGATGTTGAGACCAGCTTGGAGAAAAAGAAGTTTCTCGAGGAACATGAGATTCCATGAATATAATTTAAGGAACTTGTATTTATATTACAGCTCCTCTTGCTTTCACTCACTCATATTTTAGTCACTTCTGGATTGGATTACTGAAATGCACTTTACATAAGGCAGTCCTTGAAGATCATCAGGAAACTGCAATTGGTCCAGAATGCAGTGTAGCACACAAAGGACTAGGATAGGACTAAGTCTGATGGTTAGTAGTATAGGTGGTTATGGCCCCTTGGTAGGAAGGTATGATGTTTTTTATGTTCTTGCTTTTTTTGGTTTTGCATTAAACTGCCTAGGATTATTGTGTGATATAGGCAGCGATAGAAGTCTTTCAATACATAAACACATAATTAGCATCTAGGAAGTTATCTGTCTCCTTTTCACCAATTGAGATGAAATAAAATATATTTTATTGCTAGACATAAACCAGTTGCGCTACGTGAAAGTAGACATTTATTTTTCTTTAGCTGTTCTCCATGATCGTTTTAATGACAGAACTTTTCATGTGAGTTTAAATACGAGTACACATTTTCCTCTTGTACAAGGGAACTATTCCTATAAAACACCAAGATCTGGTTGTGTTTCTTATATTAATTGGCCAAGGCCAATGTGAAATATTAAAGTTTTGTGATATGCATCTTCTTCTCACCCTTGGAATTAAATATAGCCGTAACACTATCACCTTCTTGCCTACAGCTGTGGTCGAAGCAAATGATAGCACTTTCTACAACATTTGGAAAATTTAACTATTCACTGAGCAGTGTATGTCATCCAATGTTAGCAGTGTTGACAGTGTATGGAGCAATAGTTCTTTAGCAACTACAGTAAAATGCAGCCTCAGAGATTTTCTGAGGAAGATTAAATGCCATGATAGAATACTGTGATTCCTGAAAAGTTTCTCAAATAAATTTCCTGAACTTTCAATAAAGATCAGTAACTGTGAACAGGTTTTGTGATAGTTCGTAAGTTTCTACTTGCTATATTAGTCAGAGAAAAAAGCACAGCATATTTCAGAATGCACTCTGGAGTGATTTATGCCAAGGATTATATTTACAGATGCATTTATTTCCAGGACCTTAGAGCACAGAAAGGACCTCCAAAGCAGCTCACATTCATGTACAAACATATAAAACCTCTCTCTCTCTCTCTCTCACACACACACACACACTCACACACACACACGCTTAGTAAGGCCACTTGTCTCAGGTTTAAGAACTTGAGCAGTTATTTCTAACACCAAGTGCAATCACTTAAAGAAAACAAAATTCAGAATCTACAACAAAGTTCCTGCAATGGACGAGCAACATCTCAAGAGTATCCCTAAGTTTTGAAGGTATTCTATGCATACTGATTAACTCTGTAAGTATGTATACCTCTATGCGTATTTATTGAATTAATTCAGTTAAGCATGGAAAGGACTGATACTAAAATATTATTTCCAATTTTGGTGGTCATGAAAAGAAGTCTGATAAATCTAGCACACCCAGAACAGGTTGTCAGTGAAGAGTCTCTAAATCAGTGGTCCCCAACCCCCAGTCCGTGGACCAGCACCAGTCCGTGGCATGCCAGCAACCAGGCCGCACAAACAAGCGAAGCCCCATCTGCAGGAAGTATGCAAAACCATGCCTCCTCTGGTCCACGGAAAACCCTTTCTCCACAGCATCGATCCCTGGTGCTCAAAAGGTTGGGGGCCTCTGCTCTAAATAGCTGAAATCATGTAAAAAACTGAAACAGCTTTTATATTTAGAGTAATGTAGCTTAGAGAAGGTCTCCAAATGGCCTCCAAATACCTGAATGGCTGTCATTAACAATGACAGAAGAATTCTTCAAGAATTACCTCGGAGAATGACTTGAGCAAGACTAAAAGTAGCTCATCTGAAGAAAATAGTATAGGGAAGACTATTCTAGGAGTTTGGGCTGCATTTCTTCCAAGGGTCTTGCCAGCTCTAAAGTTTAAATTAAAGCATTCATTTCCTATTAATTTTTCATGCAGGAAAAAAAAGACTTGAGAAAATAGAGCTACTGATAAACAATGCCACGGTGGACATAAAATGCTTTGAAGTATGCATATTTATGACAGTTGCCCCCAACATCCAAGATGCTTTATGCATTTTCAACGAAGTTGATTCCAAAGTGGCTCAAAAACATGGGATGCTCAACAAAATGGGACTGGTATAAATACATCATAGAATGATTTTATTCTGAAACAAAGTGACAGCATTCATTTTATTAACTAACCTAATAGGCTATGGGTTAGGAATGAAGAATGCAGAAATCCATCATTGTGAAAGGTATTTGGAATGACAAGGTAGACCAACCATCTGGCTCTGTCAGTTGGGAGTTCATGACCAAGTTGTTGACAGGCAGTTAAAACATGACACGCTAGCTACATGTTATTTTATATATATTTTAGAACAGAAACAGTAAAAAAACTACAGGTACACTTCCAGATGGTCTGTGATTAGAACAACAAGGATTTCGGATTCCCAAAAGAATAAAAAAAAATACAAGAACTTCTATCATGGCCACTTCTGTGCTAATGGTTCTATTTGAATACTGAATAGACTCAATATTCCTCAATATTCCTTGATCAAATGTTTGTGCTCTCTGCTAGGCTAGGCAATTTTTTAACTATATCTGAATTAATATAAATAGAACTCTATAATATATAATCTGAGAGAAGATCTGCACTTGTATACGTATACCCCTTCTCCAGTCTCTATATAATGTAATGATTGACTGCTATTATTTCATGAGCTTCCTGCAGTCTTTAGAAAAATAAAAGATTCTAGAACCACAATAGATGACCAAATTCCAAAAATAATTATAGGATATAATGTTCCTATGATATTCTGCCATTGCAAAAGCTACTTCAATTTTAAAGAAACACTACATGAGGAGAAAATTAATATTTTGTAAGAATGTTGGATGAAGGTAAAGAAGGAAATTTCTCTAGCTACTGTAGCATCTGAACATAAACTAATAAAACACAACAATAAAATAATAAATCATTTGATCATTCCTGCTAACAGTGTGCATCCTAGTTTTCTTCTCACCTGCATCAAAATGATTACGTTGTCTAGAAAATCAGAAAAGATTTCAGACATGAAGCAAAAACACCTGGACTCCTTCAACTATTCATCACTTTTCATGAACAGCTAAAATAGAAAATATGCAAAAATCTACCCAGAAAGATCCTTTTACCAAAAGAATCTATAAAGCTCCATATGACTATAGTTAATATGAATTTAATATTAATTAATGATAGTATGCATATATCCATGAATAAAATTATAATCCAGAAATGGTTTCCAAATAGATTGACTTGTGTGCCAGTTTGTTTCAGAAGGTATGAAGTTACTCTTGATACTCTATTAAATATATATCTATACTGCCTCAATTGAATATTCTCAGCAGTGTACATGGAAAAATAAAATTATAAAGCATCTATTGTGAAAGATAAAAACATAAATAGCAATTAACTATGAAACAATACAAATCATAAAAACTATTAAAATCGCATTAAATCAACGGATGCTTGTCACAAAAAACTCAGTCTTATCTCAGTCTTCCACAGGGAGACTGTTCCAAACCCTTGGAGCTACTACAGAAAAGCAATGTCTCCTTGCTTCAGTCTTCTCCCCAAACTGTAGGATTTGTAGCAGTTTCTCACTGCTACTTCAGTCAGGCTGACTGAAGTAGGTAATCCTGCAGTCATATGGGTACCAAGCCATAAAGAGCTTTAGAGGTCAAAACACACATTAAATCAGACCCAGAAATCAAATGGCAACCAATGCAGAATCTACAGAATATGTGCTACAGGCTCCCAAACCTGTATTATGTGGGCTGCTGCCTTTTAGATTAAATGTAGTTTCCAAATACTTCTCAAGGGCAGCCCCAAATACAGTGGATTACAATAATTTAATTGGCTGGTGATCAGGACATGCGTTACTTTAGTCAAATCCTCCTGCTGTAGGTAAAGCTGCAACCTGCACACTAGCTAAAGCTGGGCAAAGACCCCCTATGGCCATGACTTCCACCTGCTGATCCAACAGATGTAACTTTAGAAGGACCTACCAAGTCACAAACCCTGAGGGGTAGTTCTTGCCCCCCCCAAAGGTAACCCTGGCAGCAACAGAGGTTCTCAAAGAATCAATATCAACTCCAACCTACTAAGTTGTGTGTCCTCTTCTATCTACACTCTACATCCAAAGTGCCTCAAAGTACTGGGAAAGGGTGTCAACAGTATTTCGCTCACAGCCCAGTGTAGCAATGTACAATTGAATATGATTACCATTTCCTTATTTCCCTAAAGGCAAGAAGTCCAAGAGGTAGTCTGGTGTTTTTCAGGAAGAAAATGACAAGAAAATGTCAAGTTATGTGACGCTGGCCCATGAGAATTAATGTTTGCAGAATAACATGTTTTATTATTTGAATGAAAATTTTAAAAACTTATTCTGAAGAAATGTGAACATAGTCATTGCTATGCAGAATCAAGCAGCTCAGGCTCCAAAGATTTGAAAGATTATATCTCATAACTCCACCTAAATTCAAGAACTAATATTGACTTGAGAAAACTTGCTTGCAAACCATTCCTATGGGTTATTTATAATGTGATAGCCACCAATAGGGCCTTGTTAGTGGTGAGATATGCTTGTTCAGTAGGGTAAATGCTTTTTTCAGGCCCAAATTATATGGAAATGTATACCAATTAAAAAGAAGCAAAGCATCTCCAAATCTCATACCAACACTCATACAAGTAGTCCGTGCTTAACAACTTGAACTGGAATCAGAATTTTTATCAGTAAAAGCAGCCATTAGGAAACATCATGCAACCTCACCACTTAGTGACAGCAATTCTGCTAGGCCCAGGTGTGCTCATTAGATTAAAAACGTCATGCTTTTTCTGCCCTGCCACACATGCCTCTACTTCAACTCCCCACCCCCATCTCTATCCTTTTGGCTGTTCTGCCCTTTGTTGCCTCATACCACTGCTGTCCCAGATGATCTTCACCATCTTCTTCCTCCACTGCTGATGTGCTCCCAGAACTGCTACAGATGCCTCAGAAGGACCAGGCCAGGTGTGTCTCATCAGCAGTGGGAAGAAGACAACAGCAAAGATCAGCTGGTTCAGGATGACCGAAAGATCAGGGGTATAGGATGGCATAGGACACAGATGGGGGCAAGATAGGCAGATGGGAAAAGTTGAAGCACATTCTGGTCCTTAAGCAAGAACTACTTGTATGCCCTATCTTCTAATAGTTCAAGATCTCCCAAAGAAATAAGATGGCTGAAATATACTTGCAACTCCCAATACAATTTTGGCACCAATAATAAAAACCTTATGAATACAGTTGACTATATGAACTCAAGCATTAATAATAAAGATGAGTACTTTTGAAATTCTCTTATAAAATGTGAAATAACAACATGGTAATGTGGATGTTAATTTTGTTTGTTCCCAGGCATTGCTAAGAGAAATATGGAATAGGTACTGCAGTCCATTGAATTTGGCCTATAATGGCAAATTTTACCTTACACAGGAACAAATGACCTAGCTTAAATTATTATATTTTGGATTCATTATACAAAGATCTATATCCATTTGAAGTTTATAATAGTGAAAAGATAGAAGGAAAGAGAAAAAGAAAATAACCAGCACAAAATGCATGGACACATATATGGTGGTGATGGATGCCCTGTTGCAAGATGGGAAGGACCACATTAGAGCAGATCATCCTGGAGAATATCTATGTGGTCACTAAGAACTGACACTAACTTTAGGATACATAATCAAACAATCAATGTTTAATTTTTCAGGCTTTATCACAATGATCAATTCCTTACTTATCATTTGATAAAGTAAACTTAAAAGACAAATAATTATTTCTACTCCATTATTCAACAAAAACAACATTCTGAAATTTCCTTTGAATAAAACATAAACCTGCCACTCTATTCTCACAGGAAAACTTTTCACTCTTCTCTAATTTCATTTTCTTTCCTTATAAATGACCAGGTGCTGTGGGAAAATAATTTTTGAGAAATCACGATTAATACTGATTTTCACTCTAAATCAGACATGTTAAACTCGCGACGTCACATGACGTCGCGAGACATATCGGGACTGTTTTACCATTGCTGGCAATGGGGTGGGTGCGGCTTCCTTACAACAGATCACATAATACCACTGTTCTAGCATCTGAACATCTAGAATTTCCCTATTTCTATGTCTAATAAGCATTCTATCAAATTACAAAGTTCGTATACTTGCACTCATTTTAACATGTGTATAACTTGCAAGAGTTCATTCTATTTTATTAAATTTCTATGCTGTCCATCTCACTGATATAGTAACTGTAGGGACCTTACAATATAAGTTAAAAGGTACTAAAACAATTAAACAATTAAACCACCAAATTGATGGGCAGCCTTGGGGTGAGAATCTTTTTATTTTCTCTATTTTTTTTAGTAAAACACAGCCATCATTAATGAGTTGATTTTTGGATCCATACTGCTCACGCCATCATGCAATGTATCTAACACTCATTTCAATTAATTCAGATTCTCAGCCAACAACATAGCATCATCTGCATATAAATTTGTATTCACACCCTAACCAAAAGACCTTTAATGACATCACAAGTATTCCTTATACATGTATTCATAGAGATGTTAGACAGGGAGACACCATAAATCTTTTTCTTATTATACTCTGCTCAATGTCGAACCGTTCACTAAATATCCCATTTACTCTTATGTTGTTTGTTGCTCTTATTGCATGTAGCAACTAATGTTCAATTCAACATTCATGCAAAAGATTGCATAACTCATTTTATCATCTGCATTCATTCTTACTACCACTGGAAGACCTGAAAGAACAGGGATAGATTGTTATGGAAAAAATCTGTGTGACTGCTAAGAGTTGACACCGATTTGATGGCACATAATCATTTCACTCTTGCTATCTTTCCCTTTGTATAAGAGAACAACAGTATAGCTTTTCCTATCACCAGGCACATAGTCCTCAAACAAACTTAAATAAGTTTCATATCCAATTTTAAGCAGAGCTCATCTATTTCTTCAATTCCATCACCAACTTTAATATTTTCAGATATTACTGAGAATTGGATTAAATCCAATTCACTCTGCTATGAGCTCCTTCCATTTTCAAAAAAAAAATATTCCCATCAAACATAGATCATGTATTCTAATACAGGAGTCCCCAAACCCTGGTCCGTGGACCAGTACCGGGTCACAGCATGCCAGCAACTGGTCCGCACAAACAAGCAAAGCCCCATCCACAGGATGCAGGCAGCACACAAAACCATGCACCCTCTGCTCCACAGAAAAGCCTCTCTTCACGAAACCGGTCCCGGTGCCCAAAAGGTTGGGGACCTCTGTTTTAATACAAAACCCTTAATTCTAGTTACTTCTAATAAATATTCTCATTTAATCTTGGAACATTTTCTAAACTTTCTCCAATCTATTCATGTCACCTAGTAGAATAATTTTCCCCTTGAATTGCATTAATTCAGAATGGCATACAATTTTTCAAAAACTTTCTGATCGTCAATTAATATCATTGGTCACTAGAATGTAATATGCAACTGCCACTAGCGTATGGATTTTTATTTTCAAATACACCAACAATATAGCGCCGATTGACACGCTTATCCCTTTCATTTAAAATTAAATCTACATGTTAATTTTGTTGTATTAATCAACTATGCATTACAAGTTCAAATCCTTTTCAGTAACTTCCCACTTTTCTCTTAGATTCACACACATACAACACAACTGTTTTCCTTTCTTTCATTTGTCTTTTACTTCTCTTACCTTCCAATCTTCTATATATCAGTCATTACCAAATGGGCTTACAGACATTGCCTCTGTTCATAATGGCATATTATTTCCCACCTTTATTTTTATAAATAACTCAAGATGGCTAACATACCTAATATTCTTTCCTCTTATTTTTCCCACAACCACCACCCTGTCAGGTGGGTTGGGATGTGAGAGGAACTGAACTGTCTGATTACATCTACTTATGTGTTACCATTCTATGCTATTGTCACCTATTACCTGACTTTCGTGCCTAAGGCAGGATTAGAATTTACAATCTCCTGTGTACCCTGGTGCCTTAATTTTGTAACATCACAAGCATCTTCCATTATGCATTTTGATTTTGTTCAGATTCACAATCAAGACTGAGTTATACATCACTGTATTAACCCTTCTCACTCAAAGGCCCCAAATTATTTCTCCTTCCCTCTTCACTTATTCAGCTTCCCACCACACTCCTCTTAATTACTTGAAGGATGAGGTCCCATTCCTTTGAGCACAAGGTTGACTATCCATTCATACTTCCTAATTCTTACTTTCTAATTAAGGAATGGGGATTGAAAGAACAAATGTAATGGATATTCACTTCCTAACACTATTCAAACCCTTTGAAAACGAGCCTCTTTCTTTTTATTACAACCTTCTAATCAATGTTCAATACCACACTAAGATGCTTGAAATGAACTTCTCCACAAACATCCTCTCTTTAGTCTAAAGAACCATGCACCCAAATTGTTGCTCTCCAGGAATGCTGGTTTTTAATTGCCATAATCCCATAAAGCATACACACGTTAGGTGGCGATTATGTGAGTTGAAAGCAAACACAACTAGAGGCGTTGGGTTAGATTAAGACTGCCTTACACACACCGTTCCTTCTTTTGTTAATTTACCTTTTTGTCCAAGCGAATACTAATCCACAATACAAGCTACTGTTAAGACTATCGCCATCGTTCTCCTGCACATTACCAAGTTTTCCTTCTCAGGACCCTCTTCCAACCCCTCGTTTGTAAACTTCAAAAGCCAAAGGATTTTCCCGCTTGCCTTGTATTTTTAATCTTCCGGTCTTTGCAGAGGTTACTCGTTCCTAATCAAAACTCATACTAGTCTTCCCAACAAATCTGCTCGGCCTTGTCCCTTTTCTCCTCACATCACAATCCCCACTCCCCACGTCGCTCCCTCCCCACTGGGGGGCGAGGTCGCCCATGCCTCCCCTCAGCCTAGGTGTCTGAGGAAAGTACATATTCTCATCCTCTGGCCGGAAGAATGCCCGTCTTCTACGTTTCCCCGTTGCCCGCCCCAGTCCCTCTCACCCGCGGCCGCCCCCGAAGCTACTATAGGCCCGGTCGTCATAAGCATCGAACTCCGCCATTGCTGCCGCTCCTGCCGCCTCAGCCTCCCCCGAGCGCGAGCGAGCGCTGCAGGACCCCGCCCGTTTATATAGCGGGCCAAACGGAGGGGCTGCCCGTCGTGCAGCCTGAAGTCGATGGCCTTCCTGCGCCTGCGCGTTGCGGATGGCGGCGAGAGTGCCCTCGGCGTTGCCTGATTGAAAAGAGATGGGAAAGAGAGTGAGACATAAGTAACCTCATGAGACAGGAAGAGGTTTTCATTTTGAAAATCACCCAAGGCGTGGAGAGGTAGAGCACATGTTGGGGCTTGAGGTCTAATATAAGCTTTTCTCAGTTACCTGATCTAATTTAGAAAGCAGTGTAGACAGAGGGAAGGGAAATTATTATTTTTTTGCCAATTAAGGGCCAATAAAACACATTTTCCATAAAGTGTCTCGTTTCTCAGTTTAAAATGCACAGGCACAAGATCAAGAAATAGGAATGTGTATGTTACTGAACTGTCTGATTACATCTACTTATGTGTTACCATTCTATGCTATTTTGTTGCCTTCTCTTATTTATTCATAAAACATACCTCCTGTTTTCATCGTTAAAAACGAGGAAAATTCAATGCAGGAATAACTTCAATACTGTACAGGAATAACTGTACAGTGATTGAAAAGAGAAAAGGGAAGAAAAACATTACCACCAAAATTATACACAAAAAAGCTGAAGATGTTACCCTCTTGGCTTGAAAAAATGTGATCTCACTGTGTCACTGTATTTTGTGTTATTTGTGCTTTTGCCTCATTATCAATTAATTAGGTTTGAGGGTATACCTTAGTTTTGCATATAAAGTGACATCTAAAGTTCAGAAGGATGGGAAAAATATCTTATACCCTGAAATTCTGCTGTCAGTCAAAGTGAACAACAATAGCTAGACTTAAAATGTATTCTTTTTCTACTGGAATGTTTCTCAGGATTGTGGCACAGAAGTATTGTCCTTTCCCAACAAATGTTAGGATTTTTTCTCACGCAGGCCAATTCTATATTTGTTTTCAGCATGATCCCCTGGGGCAGTTTTTGCCCATTGCTCAGGTTTTCAAAAGTTGGGCACCCATTTATCTTGGATGATCTGAGGATACCTGCTATCGTTTTGGAAGTCCCTCAAGACCTGGTTATGTCAGCAGGCTTGGGGATCCCATGGAATCGGAGGCATTCTAAGATGGCTCCACTATGGTTGATATTATTACACTTTCAGTGTGGTTTGTATACAATATTTTAATGTTTTAAATAATATTTTCCTTTTTAATAATGATTTTTAAAATATTTTTGTTATTGTTTTTATGGTTTTATTCGATTGTTGTACGCCACCCAGAGTCCATTTTTGTGAGATGGATGGCTATATAAATGTAATAAATTACCAAAAATAAATACTTGCCTGGGGTTGGGGGTTGGATTAAAAAAATCTCCAAGGCCCTTCCCAACCTTGTGATTTCATGAGGTAATGCTTCTTTGGTGTATATATAGGTAATCCTGGACTTACAATAGTTCATTTAGTGACAGTTCAAAGTTACAACAGCACTGAAAAAGTGACTTATGACTGCTTTTGAGGCAGTAAATATTCATATAAGAAGCACCAATTTATAGTCTGATTGGAGCACTGAATTTCCTTTTATATAACACATTTTTTTTACTTCAGTTGCCAGCTGTACTATTGTATAATTTATCTTTTTTCAACAGTAAATGTTTGCTTGTTTTAATATTTAACAATATTCAAGGGGTTGAATATTTTTTCTTTTAAAAAAAAATAGTTTGTCCTTTGTTATAGGGTCTTGAGGCTGAATTAAATGATGAATGGCTAAGAGAACTAGATATGTTTAGCCTAATAAACAGAAGGCTCAGAGAGGACATGATAGTAGTCTTCCAATAATTGAAGGAAGAGGATGTCAATTTATTCTCCAGACTAGAAGACCTCCAAGGTCCCTTCCAGCCCTATGATTCTATGAAATTTTCTAAGAAGCAAAGTCATGAATTCTCTAGATCACATCTCTATGCTATATGGTCAAAACATCACATTATAGAACTTTTGGTCCTTTTACTTGCCTTTATCTCACATCCTGGAATTAGGAAGTGAATGTCAGGTAAGGCATACTTCCTGGGAGATAGCAGGTTGCAGGATGAATTATCAAGTCATATCCCAAAGCAAGAGGTGAGGTTGGATGTGAAGACTAAGAGGGTTTTTAGAGAAGAGCTTTGAGATCTTCAGCCTTTCACCTTATAGGTTCAGCCATCTGCTACACATCCTAAACAAACCCTAACATAGGTCATGGTTGTCCCAAAGGCGCTTTTTCAAGAGGCAACTGGACTTTCTTTGTTTTTCCTTGAAGACATTTCAAGAAGTTCAAGAAGCTGAAGAAGCTTCTTGGATGAGAAGCGAAACGTCTTCAAAGAAAAAACAAAGAAAATTGAGTTGCCTCTTGAAAAAGCACCTTTGGGACAACCATGACCTGGATGACTGAGAATCTCCATAGACACTAATCCTAATGTATTGCACTGCAAACATGTTGAACCAATAGATCTGCACTGTTGCTGAAACATAGCAGCTGTTTTGAGCTTGTCTATGGAGGAAGGTATGAGTCACACTGTGCTGGTGATGGCTTGTTTAATTATGGTTTATTTAATAAACTACAATTTGTGAATTCACGTACACTAGCGCCTTTAAAGCCTATACAAATTGCAAAAACATGTTTATTTCACCCATCATGGTGGACGAATAATTTTACTGCTTAATGAGTTATATAATGACTATTTGAATAAGACAGATTTTTAAGCTTCTTGAAGAAGGGTTGACATGAAAGCATCCTTGAGACAGTTTTATTAGCCCTCTACTCTAAATAAAGAATTGGGTACCTTTAATTCTTTCTCCTTTTGATTTTACTAACGGCTTTTAACTCCTTCAATAGTTTCTTTGTTTTCCTCTATCATAAACCAGGTATATCTATAAACAAATGCTGAAATAGCCTGGAAACCAGGAGACTGTAAGTTCCAGGTGGCATGAATGCTTGTTGGATGACTTGGGGCCAGTCCCTTTCTTATTTCAACCCTTCTTACCTGGTTGTTGTGGGGAAAAATAGGAGGAGGAAGGAGTATTGGGTGTGTTTTTTGCCTTGAATTAAATATAAAAAGTTAGGATAAAAACATTTAATAATAATAGGTATTACCTTGTGGGATTTGCATGTTCTGAGGAGGATGCCAGATGTTCATCATACTGGACAGGTCTCATCAGAGAAGCCAGATGAACAATCTCTCTTCCCATAAATATAGCGAGACACAATATACAGAAACCATACCAGATTGGTCATTGCTCAGGTCAGCAAAGTACTGAAGAAGCTGTCATGGTTCTGATAGATGAAACCCATTAAAGAACTTCAAGGCAAGAATTCTTCCTTAAAGAACATTTTATTCAGGAAACAAAGTACCAGCACTGCATAGTTGAACCCAAAACTAAATTCCCTTCCCCCAGATACAAAGTAAGAAGTTGCAATTCCCACCCCCATAAGGCAGTCATAAATCACATTCCCCAATTAGCAAGAAGCCCGGGCTCTCATCCAACTCCTCAGCCCGCCAAAACGCTATCAGGTTTGTGTCCTTCAGTTCCCACCAAGCTGCATTATTATGGCTAGCTGAGCTCAAGCATTCACCCCATCCCCCCCTCTACATCTAACTTCTAAACAGCAGAGAAGCAAGAGAAAAGCAAAGTAAAAATGGCTGCAATTTCCATCAGTTGTCAGAGCGGGAACATCCATTGTCACAGCGTTGACATCAGCTTCTTGGATGAGAAGTGAAACCTTTTCAAGGAAAACCCCCCAAAAAAGTCCAGTTGCATTTTGATTTGTCCGAAATGGTATAGGGTTTCCTGCCTGAGCAGGGGGTTGGACTCGATGACCTCCAAGGTCCCTTCCAACTTTATTATTATTATTATTATTATTATTATTATTATTATTATTATTATTATTATTATTATTATTATTATTATTATTATTATTATTATTATTATTATTACAGTAGTAGTAGTAGTAGTAGTAGTAGTAGTAGTAATAGTAATAATAGTAATAATAATAATAATAATAATAATAATAATAATAATAATAATAATAATAATAATAATAATAATAATAATAATAATAAAGTTGGAAGGGACCTTGGAGGTCTTCTAGTCCAACTCCCTGCTCAGGCAGGAAACCCTATGCCATTTCAGACAAGTGGCTGTCCAGTCTCTTCTTAAAAGCCTCCAGTGTTGGAGCATTCACAACTTCTGGAGGCAGGTTGTTCCATTGATTAATTGTTCTAACTGTCAGGAAATTTCTCCTTAGTTCTAGGTTGCTTCTCTCTTTGATTAGTTTCCATCCATTGCTTCTTGTCCTGCCTTTAGGTGCTTTGGAGAATAGCTTGATTCCCTCTTCTTTGTGGCAACCCCTGAAATATTGGAACACTGCTATCATGTCACCCCTAGTCCTTCTCTTCATTAAACTAGACATACCCAATTCCAGCAACTGTTCTTTATATGTTTTAGCTTCCAGTCCCCTAATCATCTTTGTTGCTCTTCTCTGTACTCTTTCTAGAGTCTCAACATATTTTTTACATCGTGGTGACCAAAACTGGATGCAGTATTCCAAGTGTGGCCTTACCAAGGCGTTATAAAGTGGTATTAACACTTCATGTGATCTTGATTCTATCCCTCTGTTAATGCAGCTTAGCGATGTGTTGGCTTTTTTGGCAGCTGAAGCACACTGCTGGCTCATATTTAGGTGATTGTCCACTAGGACTCCGAGATCCCTCTCACAGTTATTACTGTTGAGCAAGGTACCACCTATACTGTACCTGTGCATTTGGTTTTTCTTGCCTAATGTAGAACCTTACTTTTTGGGACAATAAACCATAATAATAATCTGGAGAAAATCACAAAAAGACCTGCAAGTAAAATGTGGCAAAAGAAAACAAATATAGTACCAATAATATCAATAAGAGCCCTTGGTGCAATCCCAAAACATCTGGAGCACAACTTGAATATCATCAACATTGACAAAATCATCACCCTTCAGATGTTACCTAGTCGGATAATGAAATATCTGCAAGAAAACAACCAAGCTCAGAGAGCACCAGGGACCCCACAGGTGAATAAAAATGCCAAATCCAGTCTAAACATCTAGCTGTCTATGCAACATAATAATTTCAAGCATTTATTCATCCACAGTGAGCTAACAGAAAGGTCATTCTTTGTGTCTTGTAAACAGCCACTACAACCAAAAGCAGCCAGAGTTTTTTTAGTTGGCCCTAGGGATCTGTGTCCATTCCCTTAATACACCATGTCTCTATCTCAAGAGCCTTTAAGACAGGGGTCTTCAAACTTGGCCCTTTTATGACTTGTGGACTTCAACTCCCAGAATTCCTGAGCCAGCCATGCTGGCTGAGGAATTCTGGGAGTTGAAGTCCACAAGTCATAAAAGGGCCAAGTTTGAAGACCCCTGCTTTAAGATGTGTGGACTTCAATTCCCATTGGCTGGGAAATTCTGGGAGTCGAAGTCCACACAACTTAAAAACACTGAGCTAAAACCGCTGAAAGTCTGTTTCTCGAAATAACCACCGGCTGAGGACCATAGGAGTTGGAGTTCCCAGCATCTTGAGGATATGGATTTGGGGAAGGGTGAAACAGAGGCCAAAGATCAGGCTCATTGATGCCAATCTCGCCTCCAACGGAGAATGTTTACTACGTAGGAAGGCGGGAGCGAGCCTTTTCTGAAGCCGGAAGGGGAGGTTTTCACGTGCTTCCTCTGGTGCATCACGGGGGCTTTTCCACGTGCGCCTCTGCTACCAGCATGGCTGGTGGCTGCAGCCCGAAGAGCGGGCAAGCGGCAGGTCGCCTCGCTCCGGCCTCGATCTCGCAGCCGGGCAGGCTCCTGGGGCAGAGTCGGCAGTTTCTGGACTATTTCTGGGACATCGCCAAGCCCGACCAGGCGATCCGTTTGAAGGCCACGGAAGGGCTGCTGAACTATTTGCAGGAAAATAAGAAAGTAAGGCATTGCAGTTGCTCGTGGGGAGTGCGGGCGGTTGAAAGGGAGAGCTTCACTCCTCCTCCGGAGTCGCTTAGAGTTAGACCTTTCCCTACGATCTTTAGGTCTGAGATCTTTAATCTTTTAGGTTGCACTTTGGACGCGCTCAGAAGCACGCTCGTTTGTGTCGGCTTTCGGATGTTCTAAGAAAAGAGTTGCCGGAAGCAGGGAGCGTCAGAAGAAATGATCTATTTTGTTAGATTAATATCGTAACATTTGTACAGGAACGCAAAGAGTAGCACGTAGCTGATTGATTGATGATATGCCATCAAATAATATGCGATTCCTGATGATCACATGGATAAGATTTTCTCCATAACGATCTATCCCTGAGGCAGTGTTTGTCAGCTTTGGCAACTTTAGGATATTTGGACTTCAACTTCCAGCTGCCTGGAGAGTTCTGGGAGTTGAAGTCCAAATACTTTAAAGTTGCCAAGGTTGACATACACGATCATAACTTGTTCTTTCAATTCTTCCAGTGGTCCCCTCCGCCACTATAGTAGTCCACCCATCTTGCTCACACATACCACTCCCTTCTGTTTGTCCCCACAACAGCAACCCTGTGAGGTAGATGGGCTAAGAGAATGCAAATGGCCCCAAGCCACCCTGGGAACTACAGTGGCTGAGAGTGGGCTGCAACCTGGCTCTCCCTACTCCTGTCCAGCACCTTCACCATTGCCCCAGGTCAGATCTAGGCTTGAGAGGGCCTGACATAAACCAATCCAGGGAACACTCCTGGTGGACACTACATTAATATTTGGAATTTTTTTCCCACTGCTAGTCCGGTACGCCTGTCTATCAAATTTATATTGCCACCCATCTTGCTTCGAAGCAACTACCGGTATATGGAATTTCTCCTTTTGCATGGTTGTCATGGATCTAGTGGGGAAATCATCCTTCCAAAAAGTTTCTTTTTCAAACTCTTTTAGGTTCAGTGCCCACTGCTTGGTTTAGTAAAATATAGGGAACATTGTCATCTTCAGTGCATCCTTATATCAATCCTAGAATCAGGTAAGCTGTCCAGTATAAACAAAATAAAAAACCATTGGCAATATCAGAAAAAAAGTCTTTAAAATTTGTTTCAATTCAAATAATTCATGTGATCAGGAAGATTAAAAATGGACTGTGGTGCATGTAGTCCTTGACTTAATGACCACAGTTGAGCCCAAAATTTTTGTTGCTAAGTGAAACATTTGTTAAGTGAGTTTTGCCCCATTTCATGACTTTTTTTTGCCATAGTTGTTAAGCGAATCACTGCAGTTCTTAAGTTAGTAACATGGTTGGTAAGTGAATCTAGTTTCCCCCATTGACTTTGCTTGTCAAAAGGTCGCAAAAGATGATCACATGAGTCAGAGACACTGCAACCATCATAAATATGAGTTTAGTTGCCAAACATCCGAATTTTGATCACGTGACCATGGGAAGGCTGCAACGGTCGTAAGTGAGAAAAACGGTCATAGGTCACTTTTTTCAGTGCTGTTGTAACTTTGAACAGAGCCTAAATGAATTATTGTAAGGCAAGGACTACATGTATTAGTTGAACTGGTACTTAATTCTCCTTCAATCTGAGCTATATAATTTCATTTGGAGGTTTAAACAAACTTTTATGAACCAATATTTTAAATTGTCCTTAGAAATTTCAGTAAGATGGAAATATGGTTGGTCTCTAATCTGCATTCCATCCACCATTCTGGTATGAGAATAAGTTTGCTCAGTTTAAGGAATGGAAGATAGAAGAGTTACAGAGAATAAAGTTATCAGCCCTAAACTTTATTGTATTTAGCATTGATTATTCTCTATAATTATATTAGTAATTAAGTTATGATAAAGGAATAGAAAAAAAAGTTCCAACTCCTTTTCAACTAAACCCAATATTATGCTTTTTAAAGAATCATATAGGTGATCTCAGTTCATCTCAGCTCATTAAACGTGTTGGAGAAATGGTGCGTCTCTAATTTGTTTAATAATAAACAATCTCATCCACTTCATATAAATGCATTCGTATCAGTTACAAAAGACTCTTTAGAAAGCTTTTAAGAATATTGTGAACAGAATTTGGTTTTGTACAGTGAATCTCTCTGAAACACTTTATAATTCCCTTTAATCCATTTCAGTGTGTTATCTAGAAATGACAACAACAACAATTCATTTGGGGATTACACTACTTCTTTAAAAATACAAACCATCTAAATTGGGTTGGGAAGGGTATAAACGAAATGGAACTTGTTTTATCTTTGGTGGCAGTGCCCAATTAGTTTTTGTTCAAAAGTTTTTGATGAAGTTGAAAAAAGCTGTTTAAAATGAATCCCACAGTAGGATTATTATCTTTATGTCCTACATCAGTTAAAACATAGATTCAGGCTCCCTTATTAGCAGTCAGATTTGTTTGCATAAGTTGTCACTAGATCAAGGATATTTTAAAATGTGTGAAATTGTTTTGGCACAAGAGTTCAACCAGCAAAAAAATATATGAAAAAATCCCATAATAAAGATTGAGTTTAGTCAAATTCAGACATCATATATTAGTTGTGATAATATGCTTTTTTCCTGGTATATTGCTTCCTTTATACACAATGTCATTTTGGATAAATATATTAGATATTGGTAATTAATCTCTATAACCGTTCAATTAAGTCTGTGTTAACAATTCTGCATTCTTTCTAAACCGTTTATAGGTAATCCTCAATTTATGATCCCAACTGAACCCAAAGTTTTTGTTGCAAAGCAAGGCAGATGTTGAGTTTTGCCCCATTTTATGACTTTTTTGCCACAGTTGTTAAGCAAGTCATTGCAGTTGTTAAGTGAATCATGTGGTCATTAAGCAAATCTGCTTTCCCCCATTGACTATGCTTGTCGGAAGCTGATTGGGAAGGTTACAAATGGGGATCACATAATCCCGGGGACTCTGCAACTGTCATAAATGCATGTCGGTTGCTAAATGCCCGAATTTTGATCATGTGACCATGGGGATGCTGCAGTGGTCATAAATGTAAAAACTGGTCATAAGTCACTTTTTCAAATGGTCACTAAAACAAATGGTTATAAGTTGAGGACTACCTGTACTAGTATTTTCTGTTTTCTTGTGTAACAAAGTAATGTGTTGCCTGTGTGTGTGTGTGTGTGTGTGCATGCATGTGTGCACTGCCTGCTTGTGCTACACATATTTGTGTTTGTATATTTATATGTACAAGGAAGTACTGGGTGGGCTGCATAAGATCTGCTCTGGGTTACGTGAGTAGAAGGGAGGGGGACTTAAAGTGGGGGTACTTTAACTGAGCCACTGCCTAATTACCTTTCCCATAAGGCTGCATTGGGAATTTTTTAATAGAATGTCTATGGAGATTCTTATAGAATGCGTTTCTTGACATTCCCTAGCCCAGTGGTGGCGAACCTATGGCACTCGGAGCCCTCTCTGTGGGCACACGTGCCATTGCCCCAGCCCCGCCTCCTCCCACGGCCACCTCACCAGCAGCCCCCCCAGAGGAGAGTTGCCCCTGGGCGCGGCCCACACGAAGCAGCGGAGCCAAGGACATGGTAGCTGGGCAGCAGGGACAAGACTCCGCCCTTGCGCCCCGTTACGCGCAGATGATGCTGCGGGGCAGGGGCGGAGGGCATGGCTGCCATGGTGCTGCTGGGCTGCCTGGGTGATCTGTGGCAGGCCGTGGGGGTGGTGGGTGGCCCAGTGGGCAGGGCAGAGCGGGGACGGGGGTGGGGGGGGGCAGTTTTTGGGCACTCGGTCTCTAAAAGATTCGCCATCACTGCCCTAGCCAGATCCAGCCCATTTTCTTTGTTAAGTTTTTGTCCCCAACTCTTGCCACAACTGGTCTGTTCTGTTCAGTTTTTGGAGTTATTGCACTGACAGAAAAACAGTTGGAGTCCTGACCCTGTTTACATAATTTATTTCTAACACTCCACTGTATTGAAAAGAATAAAGAAAGAGTTATGATGTGATTAAAAAAAAGCTTAACTTAATTTTTTCTCAAGGTCTTTCGTTTCTACCCATATTTTGCAAACATTACTGGGGAGAAGCAGTGGCAAACTAAGCCACTGCAATGCAGCATTTGTAAAGCTTGTTTTTGGTATTAAAATAGAATCTTTTCATCTTTTACATAAATCTTCCTCCTGCGTGGTTTCCCTAACAGTGATTTATTGGATGAGCTGTAACATTAAAAGCCAAAAAACTGTTATGGTGTTGCATGGTCTGTAAACCCAGTTTATGTGCCAATTTATTCTGTATCATTAAAATAACTTCAATCTGCAGAACTTCTATTGCAATATAATATTGGAATTTGCTGTGTCATCTATTCTTGTTTACTTTGCTGCCAAAGTGTGACTCCATCAAGCCACAATGAAAATAAAATAGTATTTCTTGATTTCAGAGTTTATATCCTTTTTTATTTAAAATATTCAACACAATTGCTACAAACAATAATGGTAATAAAATATAAATAAATGGTAGATGTTAAGGTTAAAGGGTAACACAGAAGTTTGTAGGATGCAGGTTGGTAATCACTCCCACCTCATTCACCTTGGATATCTTTGTAATTTCTTTTAGGATGATGAGTTTTTAAAGTATACCTTAAAGCGCTTGATTGACGGATTGGGAGCAACTCGAGAAGTGGCCCGTCCAGGATTCAGTTTGGCATTGGCGCAGGTTGGTGTCCCTTGATGAAGAAAATACACACATACATACAAATTAAATTTTATTGACATTTTTTAGTAAATATAGTAAAAGCTAATATAAACTAAACTATACGGAGAAAGAAAAGCTCAAAAGATACAGGGAAAAGAAAAACAAAAGAGAAAAGAGAAAGTGAACAAGAAACAAAAAGAATAATAAATAGGGTCCAACCTTCATCACATCCAGCATAAGCTACTACAGTAACTTTTCACCCTCTTTTAAAATTACAAATCCTCTTCTTTCCATAACCTCACCTCATAGACACAATCCACAAATCGTCATCTTTCCAGTCCTGTTTCAGCAAAAAGTCCATTATGAGTTATCAGAAATATCAAACCGAACGTTTATCCCTGATCAAATAATCCAACTTTATATTCATTCTTTTTGCTCTTCACAGTTTAGACCTTTAAATCATTTCAGTGGCATCGTAGGATTTGATCTGTCATCAATCATTGACATTCAGAAACAGTCTTCAAAGTTTTCACCAGTCTACTTTGTAAATCCTATAGAAAGGCATCATCCAGGATTTCTTGTCATAGCTATTCCATGTCCATATAATTTTCTTGATGTTGTCTTTTGTATTCCCATTTTGATAATCTCAGTTTTGTTGTCTTCTATCTGTGTCTAAAAGTTATTTTTTAAATTTTTTCTCATCAGATTGAAATTTCTCACCCATTGAAATTTGTATCATTTCTGAGATATTAGTTATTAATATCTTAGTCCATTTTTAAAGGATTCTTTGAGACAAGTAAAAGTTACAACTAACTTTAGCAATTTTAACTGTTTTGTTGCTTGGTCCTTTAGTTCCCTCTAGTGTCCATTTGCAAACTTCATCAAGCCTCAGTTTCTAATATGGGTTTACAGTTCCATTTCAGTCATTTTCTACATATGTATATAATTACTAAATTATATACTTGTTTTTTTCATATCCCACAGCACAAATAACCAATATTCCAAATCTCTCTGATCTCCCAGGTCATTTGAAACTTTCTTAATTTTTTTTTCCTTTTTGCCAATTGTATATTAAACTCTTTAGTATCTGTTTAAAATTCCTTAAATCCAAAGAAGATAAAGCTCATCAGGTGTCAAATTAAGCTTCTTCTTTTGAACGTCTCTAATAAAAAAGTTCAATTGAACTTTTTCAAATTTGATTAGAAAGTGAATTCAGCTGGCATAGTGTCCTTATGAAAGGCTCCACTGTTGTTAAAGCAAAGATGTCATCTCCCTTGGCTTTTGGTGCTCAAGACCAGGGGTCTTCAAACTTGGCCCTTTTATGACTTGTGGACTTCAACTCCCAGAATTCCAGCGTGCCTGGCTGAGGAATTCTGGGAGTTGAAGTCCACAAGTCATAAAAGGGCCAACTTTGAAGACCCCTGCTCAAGACCATGTTTTATAGTTCCCTTGTGAGCAGCTGTCATTCAGAATGCTTGTGGGGATCTCCCATTTTCTCCTTCTCCAAAGGTTAATTCTTTATTCTTCACAGCGGTTGTCATCTCTGCTGTTCTGGAGACATTGTCAGTCAACCATGACTCACTCAACTAGCCAACAAGTTACCAAGCCAGTTGCTTGCTGTAATCTAGTGATATGCGCGCTCAGACAGAACTTTTAGAAGAAAAGAACTCTTTTTAACCAAAAAAAGATGGGAACTGTAAATGTAATCACAGGTTTGGCACAGGTCAAGAGTAGGAATCAAAAAATATCTTGCCCTTTCAAGACTGGCCCTGTAACTTATTTTGAATGTTCTGCAGCTTTCTCTCATATTTTTTCTTTCCAAGGTATTGCAAGTTTTTGAGGAGCTGACTCTCTTGGCAGTTCTGCAACAGATTAAGGAAAAATATGATCTCGGTAGAGTGAAGAAGGTGAGAATGTTGATTTGTTTATAATTTCAGTTTTTAAAAATGTCCACTCACCAAAACTCAAGGAGGCTTAGTGAAGGTTAAAACAACAACAACAACAACAATAATAATAATAAAATGGGCTGACATGGCACTTCAGATTTTAGGTTGGGTGAGTCATCTACAAACAGATGCAGAGACTGTGGCCATTCTACTTAACCTATCTCTGCCATGATAGAGAGTCTGAGGGAAGGCCCAAATTTGTAGAAGCTTTTAAAAAAAGGTTTTTTTAGGAATTCCCCCTCTCAAAACTTGGGGAATCAATTATCTAATCTAACAAGACCTAAGTTTGCTTATTGGCCACAGAATAATCACTAGTTGAAGGGTTGTACTAATTCATGGAGGTTGTGGAGATCAGTGGCTCTTAGTTTCGATAAAAATTATGCTGCCTCTGATGGCCATCAGCTGAGAGACTAGCCGGCTTCCTTGTGCAGTTGGTTGGCCACTGCGAGAATAGACTGCTGGAGAACATGGGCCAAAGGTCCAATCCAGCAGAGCACTGTTTATAGTCTTCTGTTCCTATAGTTATATCCCTGTGCAGTGTGACTTGCCATAATTTATCTCCCTTTGTTGCAAATTCTCTGGCATTATTTTCAGATGTTTTAAAGTGAAACCTACCCTTTTAAAATATTGCTTTATTCAACCCACAAAAAGTAGTAGAAGTAACACCTTTCAGAAACATCTTAAACCAAATGCAGCATTTTTAGAGATACTATATCATCTGTGAAGTCCAGGAAAAAAGTTGCTTTGTTTAAGGTATGGCTGTCAAATCTTGCTGTTAATTTTTGTTGCAATTGTACATATCTGCATAAGTATTATGTGTTTCAGAAAGTGTAAAATAAGAAACAAACTGGGTTCTTAAGGCAGCGGCCTCCAACCTTTTGGGCACCAGGGACCGGTTCTGTGGAGAGAGGTTTTTCTGCGGACCGGAGCGGGCGTGATTTCGTGTGCTGCCTGCATCCCTGTAATACTAACTTTTAACTCCACATTTTGCAGCCACAGTTTATATTGAAGATCAGAAGTAGGTTGAGAATCTTGGAGAAACTCCAGCTAAAGCATTTGAGCATTTTAGAATAGACATTATCTTATTAAGATCAGATGCTGCCAAGCATTTGTGGCTTAACCTGTGTTAAAATGTCAGACCCTCCCCCTCCAATTCATCACACTTCTGACTATGTTTGTAACCAATATTCCTGGTGTGCTGGCTTTCTGTCATTTCAGAAACTTTTCAGGAATGCTCTGTTTGGAAACTTTTTTGGAGTGCTAGCTCTCTTCCAATCCAGGCGCCTGTCAAAGGTAATGTTACAGAATTATTCCAGGTCTCTCCACTTCTTCCCTTCTTGCACTGCTTCTTTGAGTTTTTCTATGCTCTGGCTGGTGTGGTGTCCAGCCACTGTGTTCTTTGATGCCTGGTTTTCTTTTGCCACTAACTATTCCAAACACAATTGCTTTCTCCACTGAATTCCCCCGCATAACATGGCCAAAGTAAGTGTGATGCAGTTTTGTGATTTTGCCTTCCAGTGACATGTCTGATGTTATCATGATTTGCTAAACAACTTGGCGTTGGCTAGGTTCAACAGGATACACTATAAAGCCTGATTTTTGATCTCCTTAGGATTCCAAGGCTCTCCTTGAGTGCGTCCAGCTTCTACAGAGCCTTTCTGAACACTATGCCCATCTTAAGGACCTCCCAAGGAAGACATTAGTTGACATTGTTTCTGAGGTAAGGAAGACTGAGGATGATTGCAAAAAAGGGGAACTTGTTAAAAGTATTAGCTTTTGTAAATCATCTATTTTTAAGGTAAGAAGGTGGAGAATGACCAATTATATGCACACATCATTGCTGTTTCTATTTACAATGTTGAGAAATAAAGGCAAATAATTTTGTAACTGCTGTGACATTAGCCACCAATGAGAGAGAGGTACCAATAGACCTAAGAAGAAAAAGGTTCACACTCTTGATCGTTATGTAAGAATACATGATTCCCTTGTTACAGTTTAATCTGTTCTTCCAGATCACAAAACTGTATGCAGTTTAAGCTCAGGATATTTAAAAGGCTGTTTTCCCTCTTACATGTCTGCCTGCCTTTAATGATCCTTGGCAAGAGATCCTTTAGTCTTGCCATTGTTAACTTTGAAAACCTGGATCAGACCAACACCCATTTTAGTTAAACATTTTGTTTCACATACTGTAGTTGCCAGCTTATACTACTATGATGCTAATAGACAAGAATAACAGAATAACAGATTTGGAAGGGACCTTGGAGATCTTTTAGTCCAACTCCTGCTCAAGCAGAAAAGCAGAAAACCTTATACCATTTCACATAAATGGTTGTCCAATCTCTTCTTAAAAATCTCCAGTGTTGGAGTACCCACAACTTCTGGAGGCAAGTTGTTCCACCAATTAATTGTTCTAACTGTCAGGAAATTTCTTCTTAGTTCTAGGTTGGTTCTCTCATTGATGAGTTTCCATCCATTGCTTCTTGTCCTGCCTTCAGGTGCTTTGGAGAATAGGTTGACCCCCTCTTCTTTATGGCAGCTCCTCAAATATTGGAAGGCTGCGATCATGTCGCCCTTAGTATTTCTTTTTATTAGGGCTGAAAACCTACTCCTGTCCCATCAGTGACTGCTAACTAGTGAAGTAGCTGATTTCTACTACGTAACATCATTGATGTAAAGGCAAAATATAACTGTACATAGATAAAAAAAAATGCTGATATGTATTGTTCATACTGCAATGTTTCCCCCCTGGGGCATTGTTGTTTCCAGATCCCAGAGACTGTATTTGAAAAGGTGCTTTACAATATCTTGGAGGATGAACTTACTGCAGCATTCAGCACTCCTGGTCAATTGTACCTCCTGTTGGTGGGCATCCAGAAATTCCCCAAAGTTCTCGGACCAGAGAAGCTGAAGGCCCTCTTGGGCACAACTGCTGTTGTGACGGCACAAAACATCCCCAGGTCAGTAAAACTAATGGAGCATCCAGGAAAACCCTTTCTCTCTCACCCCAAGTATAGCAGATTCCCATCTTCCTATTGAAAATAACTTTTTAACTAGAAGTGGACTGCAGTACAGTTAGTCCTTAACTAACAACCATTCATTTAACAACGCTTTAGAGTTTACAAGGGCATGTAAAAAGTGACTTACGACTTGTCCTTGACGTTATAGCTGTTGCATCGTGGTCACATCTGGCAGTTTGAGCACTTGGCGACTGGCTCACCTATATGACCAGTTGCAGAATCCTGGGGTCATATGATTACCGTTTACGACCTTCCCAGCCTGACCTCTCAGAAGCAAAATCAATGGGGAAAGTCAGATTGGCTTAACAATCATGTGATTCACTTGACTGTATGATTCACTTAACAAACAAATATGGTTTGAAAAACTCATAAATTGGGTTGTCACATGATTTGCTTAATGGCCCTCTCTCTTAGCAACCAAAATTCCAGTCCCAATTGTGGCTGTAAGGCAAAGACTACCTGTACTGTACTTCTGTTTCCAGGAAAAGGGCAATAAGAGAGAAGTAGAGCATATATTTTATGTTTAAATTATCCCAAGGAGGGGTAAGAAATATTCCAGTGTTGGGGAAAAATTCTGCTAATCTCTGATTGGGCTTGCACATTGTAGCAAGTTATGGCTTCTTTAACTAAGTAATCTACATTTGACTGGGTTTACACATTTTGACTTGGCTCTGTGTGTAAACCACTTAGCTGAATCAGGGGTTTTGTTCAGCAGATGCCTGCTTTCTTAATTCTTCCTTGTTGTTTTGCTAGGTCTTCTTCTCAGCAATAATGAAGATAGTGTAGGGGATGACCAGGCTGAGCCCGAGGGTGGGGTCAAATGCGTCATCAGTCAGGAGTCCTTTCATGCCCACAAGAGATCTAAGTCCAACCCACCTTGAATTCCTTCTATTCTTAATTCCCGCTAATTTCCCTTGGCTGTTAGTAGTTCAGATTAATGTCAAGCACCAGGGAGATTAGGAGATCCAGACAGTTCAAATGAGTATAGAGATTTATCGCAAGCTTAAGCACTCTACAAGAATCTGAACTACTAACTACTAACTACTAACAGCCAAAGGAAAGATAACGGCAGAAGGAATTCAAGGTGGGCTGGGCTTAGATCTTTTGTGGGCATGAAGGGACTCATGACTGATTACGCATTTGACCCCTCCCTCGGTTCGGCCTGCTCATCTCCTGCAGATAGATTTCTTCGGAACAATGACAACAAAAAAGAATAATGAAGATTCTGTTGTTTTCCTCCTTAGGATTGTGGAAGTTTTGAAAATGGCAGCCAAATCAGAGAGGAAGGACAAAGTTCTTCCAGCTGTAGGACTGGACCTGATAAAAGTGGCGTTGAAAGAAGGAACTTTTGAACTGTTCTGGAAAGAAGCTGTAGAAAATGGGCTACTTAAAGAAAATGTTGGACCCTGCAGGTATGTTGAAAGGACTTGAAATTATCTTTCAGCCTGAAATTATCTCTGCCCATTGGTTATTTCTCCTGGAGAATGCTGAGTCTCTGAGTAACATAATGAATGGGCATAATACAGGTAAGTCCTCAACGTCCACAATTGAGCCTAAAATTTCTGTTGCTAAACTTCTGTTTTGTCCCGTTTTACGATGTTTCTTGCCACAGTTGTTAAGTGAATCTCTGCAGTTGTTAAGTTAGTAACACAATTTTTAAGTGAATCTGGCTTCTCTATTGACTTGGCTTGTCAGAAGGTCGCAAAAGGTGATCACATGACCCCAGGACACTGCAACCGTCATAAATATGAGCCAAGTGCCTGAATTTTGAACACGTGATCATGAGGATGTGCAATGGTCATAGATAAAGTAGGAAATTAGAGTTACTCTTTCTTTTAAATTCTGTATCTAGTTGTGACAGGTAGTCCTTGAGTTAAGACTTAATGGAGCCTGCTCATTGCAGTTGTAAGTTGTAATGGTCATAGAGTGGGTGGGTCATACGCATTTTAAAATTGAACAGCGGTTTCAAAAATTGCTTTAGTCATTAAGCTAACTTATTGTTCATTATGGCTCAGTTTTGTCAAGAGCCGAAAGTGCCAGTTTTTGGCAAGACATTAGAAAACTTGGTCACATGACTGTGGGATGCTGCAAACAACTATAAGTGCAATCATGTTGGCAAGCACCTGAAGTCATTAGTTCCCTTTTTCAGATAGGTCATAACTTTGAACAGTTGCTAAATGACCAGTCATAGATTGAGGGCTGCCTGTACGTATGTTACAGCATTAGACATACTAAAATTAATATGTTAACAGTTCCATGCCTTCATTCACATGCTCATACCCTTATTTTAACAATAACATTTATTTATGTTATCAATGA
Organism: Azemiops feae; assembly: GCA_023970755.1. NCBI lineage: Eukaryota > Metazoa > Chordata > Lepidosauria > Squamata > Viperidae > Azemiops > Azemiops feae. Next base: position 2,311,436 of record JALGBA010004195.1, read on the forward strand.
AATGGATATTGATTCAATTGCAATGGTAACTCAAGGGTTTTATAAAATATGAATAAAGAAGAGAAACAAGTGACAAAAAATAATGTTACTATGATTCATGTCAAGAGAACAGCACAAACAATTACAAACCATATCAAATGTGTAACAGAGAATGGGATGATTAACCACCTTGCTATAGGGCCTGCTTAAAAAATAAAAATGAGATCTTTATGGATTTATGAGTGTATAACCATATTGGGGGCCATGTAGACATTAAGGAAATGTTCCAGAGGACAGGAACAGAATCTAACTTTATAGTTTTGAAATTACAGTCCTTAGATATCTAGTTGGAAATAAACCTTTTTGAATTTGCTGAATACTTTTTAAAATGTACATAAATTTTCTCGTGCAGCTTCAGTGGTTTTCTAGATCTAGAGCATGTTCAGGTTCCAGAACCAGTGCAGAACAGCTGAATTTACTTGTCCCACATTTCTGTTGTGGAGTTTTGATTTCCTTTTGACCCAAATGTCTGTTTTCCTTCAGCTACATGTGTTTTCGATTGCTGGGCAGCGTCTTCCCACTTCTTTCTCTCAGCCAGCTAAAGATGGTTCTTCAAGGTGAAACTATGCGTCAGTATGGCTTCCACGTTGTCACAAGTAAGGTAAATATGTTGTTGCAAGATCTCAGTGAGATTTAAAATTGTAGGTAGAATATCCCAGGTTCAGTCCTCAGCATTTCCCATTCACAGAATCTCAGCGAGAAGAACAGAGATTGTGATGGACAACTGGCCACAAGTTGGTACCCAGAAACTTGAGATCAGTGGCAAAATTTCTGACTTTCAATAGAAAGACCTAGAAAAATAAAGATTGAAAGGGGTGAATTCAGTCTTCGAGTGAGGCAGATTTGTTTCCACCTTTACCTGCCACAAATCCTGCTTAAAAGGGTCAAATGTTCCTCCTGCTAATGACATCATTGTGTCACTGAACAGGTTTCCCGTGGTCTTTGTAAACCAAGTAGATAAAAATCTGCTCCTGACTGGCAACTACTTCCATTCCCTGGCTGTAAAAATTCCTAGCTTGGAACTGTAGATTCTCTTCTATAATTGGCTGGTTTTCATGAAACAGAAAGAATATTTTCATGAAGGAACTAACTGAACTTAACCGAAAAACAACCTGTTCCCATTGCTATTTAGAAAACCTAAATAGCGGTGAGTTTGATGTGGGAACTGTTTTCATTTTATGAAAATTGGCCTTTTGTTCAATGGGCTTCAGTTTTGATGATAAGAAGTTTCCTTTATATTCAGCCAGGCCATTGGTCTGACTGGCTATTGTCTGTGAACAGCTGCTCTTCTAGTTTCCATTAGATGTGTCCTTTTTTGGTGTACCTGAGGATTGAACATAGCGCCTTGCCAAGAGCTATGCATCTTGCCCAAGGGAACTGCCTTAGTTAGGTCATTTTAGTCAGAATTGTTTCACTAGCCAGCTTTGTTGGAATGTGTGTTTGTAATTCCCATAATTGTCAGCTAACGTGATCAGAGATTATAAGAATTATAGTCTAAAATATTTGGGGACCAGATGATATATAGGGCATATTTCTACTTGTTTTGACAATGGTTCTCTCCTTCCTTTTAGAAAAGCTGTTAGGATATCTTTTCCCACAGCATCCAGGTCCACTTGAGTGGAGTCCCCTTTTAGTTGTTCATTTATCCTGTTTATTCACCATTACAAACACACTCGTGTCTGTGTGTGTCTGTGTGTTTCAATGATATGGAGTTCTTTTTGTCATTGTTTATTTTTGTTACACATTGCCCAATGTGTAACCCTGCTTGAGTTGGGTAGCCTTATAAATGCATGAAAGTGAATGAATGAATGTTCATATTGGAAGATGCCACAATCTTTAGTCATTAAGCCATAGCCCTCTTGGTAGTCCTCACCCATCTGTGTATTTCAGCTGCCTGACAGGTTTAAATTTGCCCCAGAGATGGACTTCTACGTTGACTTGTTCCTAGAGGGATGCACCAGCCCTGAGAAGCAGCTGGCAATGATGGTTGCCTTCTCTACCCTCACCAACCAAGGTTATCCAGTTGTGCCCACTTTTTGGAGAGTGGTGAGGCATCTTCTTCCCACTGCTCTGCTAAAGTACATTGACTGGCTGAAGAACATGTTTCTCAATCCAAACCTGGACTGCTGTGTGGATTTTGCCACCAAGAGGCAGAACGAGAAGAAAACAAGTGGGTGAGTCTCTTTTTCCCTTTGGGATGGTTGGAGAGTATTCATTGCAGAATAGGCAGCATTTGGAAAGCTTGGCTGAAGGCGGTAGCTTTATCTAACACACTGTGCCCCAGTTTCAATACAGTTGCCTGAATTTTATCCCTCTTAGCATTTTATATAAGGTAATAAAACCTCAATTTACAGACTTCCAGTTAGTAGACTCTGGATATAATGAGCTATATTTCTCTCCAAGTATCCTCCAAACTAATGGACAAGTCAGTTGCATCTGAAATAACCTAACTGAGCAGTTAAATGTACATTAATTTAATTTTAATTTTACAATTGGGATATTTGCATCAGTTGTGTAAGGACACTATTATGCAAATTAGGTAAGATGATGAAAATATTGTAAATCACTGTGATGAACATTTGAGAGTACCAGATGCCCCTTTCCCCAAATGGTTCATTAAAGCCAAGCCCCATAATATTGGCCCATTATTAATAGTTACTCTTTTGTATAATTAAAGGAGATAATAGATGTTAGCTTCATTGCTGTCCTGCGGGCTTTATCATCTTTTTCATGGTATCAAATTATTTTAAAGTGTTAAAATTGCCTAGACAGGTGCTCGAGGACGGGCAATATATTTAAGATTTTTAAACAAATACATGATAACATGGAAGAGCTGTTAATGTCATTGTGCTGCTCTCTTTCGATTGATCAGCGTAACTGACCACAGCATCACACGCCTAAGGAAATGGATCATCGGCCGCCTCATCGGAATTGCCGAACACCCGCAGGTCAACAAGGAGGATGAGCTTGTCATGGACATTTGCAGGTAAAGCAGACAACATGAGTGGCTAGGTCAGGGGTAGGCAACCTTGGCTCTTTTATGACTCGTGGACTTCAACTCCCAGAATTCCTGAGCCAGCCATGCTGAGCGGAAAGGGAGAGGTTTCCAAGCTGAGCCATGCTGGCTCAGGAATTCTGGGAGTTGAAGTCCACGAGTCATAAAAGAGCCAAGGTTGCCTACCCCTGGGCTAGGTGCATTTAGAGGAGTTGAGTAGAGGTCAAAAAAGTAACAATGGTAACCCTGTAAATCAGGGGTCTTCAAACTTGGCCCTTTTATGCCTTGTGGACTTCAACTCCCAGAATTCCTCAGCCAGGCATGCTGGCTAAGGAATTCTGGGAGTTGAAGTCCACAAGTCATAAAAGGGCCAAGTTTGAATACCCCTGCTGTAGATACAATATCTCACACAGGACAAGTTAAGACACTTAGAACACTGTTTTTGAAGAAAAAGAGAAACAGTTTAAAAATAATCAAAACAATATCAATGGATGAGTAATAATCATATGATATTACTATACAGTGTATATTAATTAGCATAAATTATTATTATAATGAATAAAATAATGAGAGGCTGTGAATTCTAGTCCTGCCTTAGGCATGAAAGACGGACTGCTTGGGTCAGTCACTCTTTCTCGTCCCAACTTGCCTTGCAGGATTGTTGTGGGAGAAAGAGGAGGAGGAAGGAGTATTATGTATGTTTGCTGCCATAAAGTAATACAGGTGGGATAAAAATCTAATTAATAAATAGAATAATCATAGAGGTTTGTAGCATAGTATAAACAAACTTAAGTAGTGATTAGCAGTTGGGAAAAAAAGATCAAAAGGGTCATTTTTTAAATCACTCTATTAAACTTCATTTTTGTTTAGATTTCAGCCTTCCCCTTAGTGTAAAACTTAATTCAATCACAATGATAATAATCATTTTAAAAAAACCAACAATACTAACTAGATGTGTTAGGGATTGAACTGCTATACATATTATGTATTCTATTTCCCATCTTCTTCCTTTGTTTGGTTTTATATCTTGCTTTTTACTTAGTAAAAATACAAAACTATTGGGGGAAAGAGGCAACCACATGACTGAATCAGTCAGTCAATCAATCAGAAAAGAGCTGGAAGGGGCCTTGGAGGTCTTCTAGTCCAACCCCCTGCTCAAGCAGGAGATATTGCCCTTTCAGATAGGTGGCTGTCCAGTCTTTTCTTAAAAACCTCCAGTGATGGAGCACCCACAATGTTTGAAGGCAAGTTGTTCCATTGTTTAATTGACCTCACTGTTAGGAAGTTTCTCCTTAGTTCTAGGTTGCTTCTCTCCTTGATTAGTTTCCATCCATTGTTTCTTGTCCTGCCTTCAGGTGCTTTGGAAAATAAGTTGACCTCCTCTTCTTTGTGGCAGCCCCGCAAATACTGGAATACTACTATTATGTCACTCGTAGTCCTTTTTTTCTCTAGACTGGCCATACCCAATTCCTGCAACTGTTCTTTATATGTTTTTGTCTCCAGGCCTTTAATCATCTTAGTTGCTCTTCTTTGCACTTTTCCCCCAAAGTCTCAACATCTTTTCTATAATGTGACCAAAACTGGATGCAGTATTCCAGATGTGATCTTACTAAGGATTTATAAAACGATACTAATGCTTCACGTGATTTTGATTTTATGCCTCTGATTATTTAATCAATTGTATTAGTTTATTTGGCTGCTGCTGCACACTGCTGGCTCATGTTTTAAGTGTTCATCCACTAGGACTCTAAGGTCCCTCTCACAGTTACTGTTTTGAGCCAGGTTTCGCCTAATCTCTACTTGTACCTTTGTTTTTTTCTGCCTAAGTGTAAAACCTTGTTTTTCTCCACATTAAATTTCATGTTGTTGAATGGGACTCATTGTTCAAATCTGTCAAGATCTTTTTGGATCCTGAGCTTGTCTTCTGGGGTGCTGGCTATTCCTGCCAGCTTAGTGTCATCTGCAGATTTAATGATTTCCGATTTTATTCCCTTATCTAAGTCATTTAGGAAGATATTGAAGAGTACTGGGCCTAAGACGGAACCTTGTGGTACCTCACTACTCATGTGCATTAACTCTATGAAGGGGCTGGCTTTTTATTGCTCAGAGCTGGCTGCCATCTTGATTGTTTTTACTTCTCTCTCAAATAGTGGGCAGTGACTGCTTCCACACACTTGCTGTGAGAGCAGTTTGTGCTTTGTCTAAAGCAGTGTATCTCGACTTTGGCATTGCTGGCTGGGAAATTCTGGAAGTTGAAGTGCACACATTTGCAAACTGCCAAGGTCAAGAAACACTGGTCTAAAGCATTGTACTGTACTGAAAGCCATTTCACAACTTTACCCCCCCCCCAAGTGGAGAACTGGACTAGCCTAGCAGCTATTAGCCAGCATTTTTCTCAGGTGGAAATTATGTTGGCAAGAAACAGAACCTGATTAGTTGGCTAGCATCTTTTCCAAAGCATCCATTGAAGTTCTCTCTGGCCTGAAGAAAAGCAAATTGAGCTTAACCAGCTAGCTGTTCATAGCCTGTGAATCCTTGTCCAGAATCTTTGTCCATATGCTTTCTAGTTGAATTGAAACACTTTGGTAAAAGTGTCATTTCTCCTTGTCAGGATATTGCCATCAATTGGCTTTAAATGTTTCTATTATTTTATTGGCTAAGATTCGAAGAAAAGACACGGAAAAAATGTGAAAATTATGGAAAAAAGAAATTAAAAACTGATTTTTTCAAGCTGGCTGTGTTTTCACTCTCCTAAATAGGATGCTATAAACAGAATCTAATTTCTCTATTTGGCAGGCTTTTTTAGTTTTAGGCACCTGAAGTGGGCAGTAATACGTGTTTTCTAAAAAATGGTCAACATTTGCAGATTTGTAAATCATTTAAGGTTTAAATGATTTCATCCCCAGGATCTTGAAAGAGCTCCTGTATAAATGCTGCAAACTGACAAGGTTTAATGATCTTGTGAGTGTTTGATCATTTTTATCTTACATCATTTAATTTTAGGGAATGCTGGACATATTTTGGGAACATCATCAGTGCTGTGCAGCTTTGGCCATTATTTTGTCAGCCTCTGTTACAAACTGTCTCATTTGCAGGATGGGTATTTTTGTTCTGGTTTCTAGCTTACAACAAATGAGGATATGAAACGAGTTTTCCAAACAAAACTCAGTATTTTTGTATCCCTACCAAGTCTTTATAGAGATTCTGACAAGTTTTTTTGGATTGGATTAAATTCTAAGGACTTATGTTTGATTTAGGCTTAGCATGTGTGGTTTACAAACCATAAAATATGGCTGAGGGCTGAGTAAATTCAGCTGGTTTATTTATTCACAACCAACCATGATTAAACATTGCATGGCAGATCACATAGTAGGAGCTGTTTCTCTTTAATTTAATTAAGACTAATTTCTTTTAATAAAGACTCTCACTCTTCCAGATTCTGCTTCTTTCATGCTTTTTTTGAGACCAAGAAACAATTCCCGAAGATAACAGAAACAAAACGTTCTCCTACGGTACCTCTGAATAAACAGTCTCGAACAGTAGCTGCAGGCTCATTTTTCAGGTATCAAATGTGGTTTCTGTCTTGCTTGGGTCACTGGGAAGACTGATATTACTGGGTATTTTAAAATGTAAAAGAGTTGTGCTAGGGCTGGGAAGAGGTTTTAAAACCCCACTGAGCCATGAAGATCAGTGGGTGGCTTTGGGGCGATCACTCCCTGACTGATCTGTTTCACAATCTGGTTGTGGGGAGGAACCACGCACAGTGCTTTAAACTCAGGGAGGAAAAGCAGGACATGTATGTTACAGAAATGTACAAAGGTGTTTTGGATTTAATTTTTTTAATGACACAGCACGAGGTTTTAGAATCTTTTTTAAATTTGTAGTTTTGGATATTGTTCTTAGCTATTGAGTAGTCTGCTATGTGGAATCATAAGAGTATAATAGCAATAGCAATAGCACTTAGACTTATATACTGCTTCATAGTGCTTTACAGCCCTTTCTAAGCAGTTTACAGTGTCAGCATATTGTCCCCAACAATCCTCATTTTACTGACCTTGGAAGGATGGAAGGCTGAGCCAGTGAGGATCAAACTGCTGGCAGTCAGCAGACTCAGCCTGCAATACTGCATTCTAACCACTGCACCACCACAGCTCATAAAATGTGTAAACAATGACCACAGATGATAGTAAAGACACAACAATTATAAAACCAGGAGAAGTACATTCATTCTTTCTCATAGTGAGTTGAAGTAGTAATTGTCAAGAATACTGTGGCAAAAAATGAGGTCCATGAAAGATGAAAAAAGATATGTGCTAGTCTTAGGGTATATGAAATACAAAAATAATGTTTTAAAAGAACAGAACTATATTCCGCTCATCCAGCAATGTACATAATGACCAATGGAAATATAAAAATGGAGGGTGAGTAAGATTATAGAATTCTCTGTTGGAGAAAAATGGCTCTTTTATTATTCCTGAACCAAGAATGTTTAGATCAGGAGAAAAATCACATGGCAGCATTTGAACATTTTGAAGCACGTATTAGCATCAGCTTGAAATTCAGCATTGAGTCTTGTATGGTAGAGCATTTTTTTAATTGCTATTTTCTTTGCAGTTTGCTTCAGCATTTGAACATAATGCCTGCCCTGGGAGACTCAGCTGAAGCAGAAGAAATGAGGAAGAAGCACCTCCACGGTTTGACAGCTAGTGGGGACCCCTGGATCCACTGTGTTGTACAATACACCAACCTCCTCCTCTCTCACCAGGAACAGGTTAAGATGGTGGTTCCATTTAATGATGAAGAACGACAGGCTTGGGACAAGTAAGTTTCCTTACATAGCAGGGGCCTCCAATTTATTTGGAATTTTGCAAGGATGTTGTTGGCTGTCTCAAACAAAATGGCTACCTTGGTGACATTACAAAGCATCAGATTGTTAGCTATGTATCTTATCCTCTACACTCCCTTCCCTGATAGGGCCATGTATTTTTCTTACTATTCTTGGCAGCTAGTAGAACTTCAGATGAAGTTCTGAACTGTAGCCTTCTATCATCCTTACTTTCTAATACAAATTATAGGATCTCTATAGGATCTAGACGCATTCTGGAAATAAAGATAATACTGGAGGCTGGTGCTTTACATATTTTTTTACATCTCTTTTTACATCTCTCTTTTTAAAGAAATTTAAGGACTAGTTGTTTTTTCTCAAAGGGTGCAATAAGTCAGATAGGGCAGGAGGACTGGCAGGTGTCAAAGGAGATACCTGTAGATTTACTCCCAATTTTACATCATAGATACATGAATATAAGGTCTTTATGACAAGTCAGTAGCAATAGGAATGACCCATTGCAAGGAGCAACTGGATTATTGAATTAGTTGGATGGTATCACATGGGGTTGGATGGTACCATTTTAGTGTGCTTAAAAGAAAGTGAGAATCACAGTAGAACAGTCTTCCTTCTACAGGTAGTTCTTTGATTAGTCCTCATTCAGTGACTGTTCAGTTATACGGATGCTGAGCAAGTGATACTTACGACCAATCCTCAAAAATTCTAGCCATTACAGCATCCCTGCAGTCATGTGATTGATTTTGGCACTTGGCAACCAGCTTGCAATTATGATGGTTGCAGCGTCCCACAGTAACATGATCCCATTTGTACTGCCAGCTTCCAACAGTGGGAAAGCAGGCAGGAAAATGGTGATCATGTGACATCATGCCTAACAGTGTTGAGAGATTCGCTTAATGGTAATTGAAAGTGCTGGAACTAATGTCATAATGTTGCCATTGTTAAGCAAAGACTGCCTGTAGGGATAAATGAAGTCCTGCATGTAAAGATTGGCCATTTAGTAGGAAGATTAGCCTGTTCCAACTTCTCTATGACACTGAGGCTTTCCTGTTGTTCCATCTTACTCTTCTTCCTGATTACCCAGGATGATGGTGGGTGGGACTGAAGGCTTAACCCTTTGCTTGCCAACAGTATTCTCGTTTGTCTTTGCTGAGTGTTCGTAACTAGTTTTCCACAGCTAGCTCAGACATTTAGGGCAAAGTTGCAATCCTTTGCTATCCTCCTCATGAAAAGAGAAGAAAAGGCTGGGCCTTTGTGCTGATTCTGTTTAATTCATTGCCTTTGTATCTTAGCTTTTTGCAAAAGTTCTGAGATTCCGTGACAACCTAGGGTGCGGAATTGAAATCAAATGTATAACTGTTGGGTCTTAAACATGATGTCTTCTTGTCCCAGGATGTTGCAGACTGTGGAGGCTCTGAAAAAAAGAGATGAAAAAAGCCACAACGTGAAGACCTCTGCTTTCCAACACCTGCTACTGTTGGTCGGTATTCACCTCTTCAAGGTAATGTCAACCATGCCAGAAGTTCTTTGGATCTAGCTCTGAATTCAAGCAAATTCCTTATTCTTAGTTATAATACGCATGGGATGAAGAATAATTTGTTGATTAGGAATTGTAGGATTCATTTTCTCCCTGGTTTCTGTGACAGTTCCTCAGGTGATGACGAAGGGGTTGAGTTGATAAGGGAAGGGCTTTTGTCTCTCATTCATATCTGGCAGACTTTGAGGTGTTTCTTTTTTACAGATAGTTCTTGACTTACCATCTCTTGTTTAGTGATTGTTTGAAGTTCAACTGTTCAGTCGTAAGTGTGAAAACTGGCTATAAGTCACTTTTTTCAGTACCGTTGTAACGTCAAGTGGTTACTAAACAAACTGTTGTGAGCCAAGGACTACCTGTATGTTTTCCAATCTTAACTTATACACGGAGGGAATATGTGGCCCTGACTTTTTTGGGAGATAAAACAAGATTAAAAACACCGTTGTAATAATGCTGATAGGTTTGCTTTCTTCTTTCCTCTTGGATCCTGCAATGCACACGCAGTCTCCAGCAGAGTGTGTGAACCTTCTGAACGATCTCCAGAATTGTATCAAGAGAGCCTTTGGTGAGAAGCCCAAGAAGAAAAAGGCAGCTACAACAGGTGAGTTTCTATCCCAGGTTGGTTATCATCGCCTTCTTGACTTCATACCCTTCAGTAGCATTGGGATGGTGGCTTCTAAAATTTCCAACCAGTGTGATGATTGCTGATTTGGAGATCTATCCCAAATTATCTGGAGGACATAAGATTTAGAAAGACTAATCTAGGAACATCAGTGTGATGATGTGGTTTTCTTTTCTTTGTTTTGTTTGCTCAGATGGTGAAGAAGAGCCAGCGTGGGTTGAAGTGATTGTGGAAGTTCTACTTTCTCTCCTGGCTCAGTCTAGTGGGCTGATTCGACGGGTCTGTAAAAATGTGTTTGGACTTGTCTGCCAACACATGACAAAGGGTGCTCTGCAGCTCATCCTAGACGTGAGTCTTTTGAGAGTGCTTGATACTCTGCCTGGAATGTAAGGCCTTAGATTAGGGAAACCTAGCTTCAAAACCCCATATGGCCATGAAGCTCACTGGATGATTTGGTCTAGTTTTTGTATATCTTAAGTAGGAACATATTTACAGGTTTGCTTTGAATGTAAAGTTAGAGAATGGGACAAACCTTTGCTGCTCTTTGAAAGAAAAGATGACAGTTATTTTGGTAATATGCTTCAACTATCAGACATCATAATAGATACTTTAATTCATGGTTAAATATCTTTATGAATGGATATGGATGAACTGATACAACTTCCATGTACAATGGGGAATAAGCAGTTTATTGACCATGCCAAGATCTATTTAACATTATTTTGTTTTGGATTTATTATTATTATTATTTATAAATAAGGTGGTGACTTCCTCCTATTTTCCTCCACAAAAACTCAGTGAGGTGAATTGTGCTGAGAGAGACAATGTCTGGCCAAAGTCAACTTTCATGCCTAAAGCGGGACTCGAACTCACAATCTCCCAGTTTCTAACCTGGTGCCACTTGACTAGCAAGGTTACAAATGTTCAGGAGCAACTACAGTAGAAAACTGCAGGATCCTGTCAGGCAAATGTGTGTTGTTGCAGGCCTGCTCTGAGAAGAGGTTGCATTGTTGCTTTTCAGATATAATGCATTGGAATTTGATAAAAATAAAATTCTCCCTAAGGTTCTCAATCCGCAACAAGACCAAGATGAAGAAAGTGCTGTTGTTGTAATGGAAGAAGCAGAGAAGAAGAGAAAGAAAATTTCCCCCCAAAATATGGTAAGTCCTATTATTGTGAAAGATAGTTGTCACACGGTCAAAAGTCAACAATCCAATATTAAAATAGGCCGCGACTAAAAGAAGAAACAGATGGAAGTTATATCCTGCCCAAACAGAATTGCTTCTAACCCATCACACAGACAACTGGGAAAAAGAAGTGCAAACATGTGAATATTGGTTGTAAAATAAATGGAGCTCGCATTGATGCCCAGCAATCTCTAGAATTCTTTCATTGTTGTTTTATAGTTTGGCTACAATAAGTGAACTTTTGTTTATCTTGGGAAATAGACTCTTGAGTATTTCACTTTGTCATCCAAGAGAGTCCGGACAACTATGTTCAGTATAATATTGATCTCAAATCTTTATGGATTTCCACAGTACTAAGACATGGTTTACTTTGTGCAATGAGTCAGAGTTAACTGGGTTCATATAAAATGAGCCATAATTGGCTGGGTTCATATAAAGTTCTAAGCCAGGATGAAACAGATAATGTTATAATAATTAAATGCAATATTTGAGTCTTGTTTGAGGCCATCCACTTTCTTCAAGTAGCACAACCTATGCTAACCAGCTGAACCTAAGCCCTTTAATAAAGCATGTTACAGATACCTTGACTTATGACCACAATTGAATACAGAATTTCCATTGCTAAGCAAGGCAGTTGTTAAGTGAGTCACATTTGATTTTACAACTTTCTTTACCATGGTTATTAAGCGAATCACTGCAGATGTTAAGTGAATCATGTAGTTGTTAAATGAGTCTGGCTTCCCTCATTGACTTTGCTTCTCAGAAGCCAGCTGGGAAGGCTGCAAATGAGGATCAGATGACCTGAGAGCACTTCAGCCCTTGTAAAATACATGCCAAAATTTGGGTCAAGCACCCAAATTTTGATCACGTAATTATGGGGATTCTGCCATGGTCATAAGTGCAAGGACTGTCATAAGTCACTTTTTTTCAGTGCTGTTGTAACTTTGAATGGCCACTAAATGAATGGTTGTAAATTGAGAGCTAGCTGTAGTTTGAAAAAGTGCTATCAGACTCCTTATTTTTGGCTGTCGTAGACTAATGTAGCTCTTCTACATGCATTGTCTAGTCCAGAGGTCTCCAACCCCCGGTCCGTGGACCAGTACCGGGCAGCGGCATGCCAGCAACCGGTCCGTACAAACAAAAAAAGCCCCATCCGCAAGATGCAGGCAGCACACAAAACCACGCCCCCTCCAGTCTGTGGAAAAAACTCTCTCCATGTAACTGGTCCCTGGTGCCCAAAAGATTGGGGACCTCTGGTCTGGTCCAGTCTAGTATATTGTTGTCAGTTCTGATTAACATAAAACCTCCAGGATCGCAGATAAAAAAGGATCATTTTCATTGTGTGATAACGGATTGACTTTTTACCTGGAGATACTAGAGATCAGCCCCAGAATAATTTTCTTGTGCATTGAGCATTGGTCATTTGCCAAAAGTTTGGCCCTATTTTTTATTGACATTGGTTAACCATTGCGAGATTTTGCAGATGGGAAACTTGTATCGTTAAAGACAGAAGGATGGGGTGTTTTAACATAAGTACTTTCCTATTGTAGATTAATATTTTCTTATTGTAAGAATCCAAAAGATAATTTCTTTGCTGCTTTGGCAGATTGAGTTTATCTTTGCTGATCTTTCACCTTAATAGCAACCTGGTTCATATATTTTGGTAAACCATGGTTTGTTTAATCGTATTAAATAATAAATATTAAAACATGCACAGCACATTTATTGATAAGCCATAGTTTATAAATCTTAATGGCTGGCTTTGCAGTACATGCTAAAGCTATGCCACAACTAAAGAAACTATGATGGTTTAGTGCAGGGGTGTCCAGCCTTGTCAACTTTAAGACCTGTGGACTTCAACTCCCAGAATTCTCCAGCCAGCATGGGAGTTGAAGTCCACAGGTCTTAAAGTTGGCAAGGTTGGTTTAGGTTTAGGAGGATATGGAATCCTGCCCAATCATTGTAGTTCTTAGGAGTGATTCATTTTCCCTACCCTTCACTTATTTATCTTGATTTATGTGACCTCCCAGTACCACTGTTTCCTTCTTACAGTATGGAAGATTAAACTAAAGAGGGACTAGGAATTACAGCTGAAGGGGGAAAAAAAACTATTTTATTATCTGACAGGAGCAAGGTGAAGAAAGTGGGGAGAGTTCTGATGAAGACAGCTCTGAAGAAAGCGATGAGAGCGACAAGGAGGCTTTGGAGACAAATAGTGAGGGCGAGGAGGAACCCGACGAAAACCTCCGTGCCATGCTGAGGAATGTTTTACAAGCTGAGAACGCGTTGGTAGGTATTGGAGAAGAGGCTTTAGTTTTCACTTAGGTAAACAGTGAGGCTCCTGTGCTGAGAGAAATACAATTCTGCATGAAGAATGCTGGGCTGCGCTGTCTGAAATGGGTACACAGTATTAGAGAGGTGATGAGCTACTACTTCCTGCTGGCATTGCACGAAGCGGTCTGCTGATTGCTTTACAAAAAAAAAAAGTGCGTTGGGACCTTTAATAGTAATTCCTACTGTAGGAATGATGTTCGTTTTTGCATTCTTATAGGTAACACATTTTGATTGTGCCAGATCTCAGCCTTGGCCAGCTGGCATTAAAGATCAGCAAAACGGCACCCGTCGTTCTGTGGCTGCTGGTCATTCTTAGTCTTCAGTGGGATGCTTTTTAAAAATGTCCTTCCTGTCTATTTATTTTTTGAAGGTCTTCTTATGTACTTTGCCCAAACTTTGCAGCCTCTTGACTGTCATGGTTCCGACTAATGAAACACTTCAAAGAACTTCCAGGCATTGTTTATCCTAAAAGTCTTTATTCATGTAACAAAAGTGTCCGCACGGCATGGAGGAATGCCAAGATCTGAATTCCCCTCCCCTGAGCACATATTTTGCTAGCATATTTCCCTCCCTTAATTTGCTGTCATAAATCACGTTCTCCAATCAGTTTGAAGGGCAAAGGTTCCCTTCCTTCTGTAACACAGGCTTCTTATCTAAAGTAATCCCCACACACATTCTTTCTCCTCCCCTCCCAGCATCATTTAAGTTAACTCTAAAAATACCACACAGCTCTGTGCATATTTTGTCAAAGCAAGAACATCCAATGTTAGCAGCGCTGACACTGAAGAGGGCTGAAAGGTGTTCCATTGTGCAGAACTAGCTAATGGTTCATTTCATATTTATTCATTCTATTTGTACCTTGCTTTTCTTTTAAGTAGTGCACTTCGATAAACTCATTTCTGTTTTTCTTGCATCAGTAGCCCTCTGAGTAGCTGGGGCTGAAAAGTAGGAACTACCCTAAAATATTCATATAAACTTTGTGATTGAGTGAGAAATCGAACCTGAATCTTTCCAGTCAAACCCATCCCTTTAACCACCATATAATCTTTGCCTATATACCGCATATATTCGTGGATTAGGCCATCCGCAAATAAGCCAATCCTTGAATGTTTAACCAAAATACCATAAAAACCGTGCCATCCATGGATAAGCCAACCTGCATTTTTAGGGCATTTTGGTTAAACATTCAAGGGTCTGTTGATCCATGGATGGGCTTATCTACGCGTATATATATGGGAAATATAAATGTAAAAGGATTACTGTATGTACTTGTGGATAAGCCCATCTGTGAATAAGCCAATCCCAATTTTTAAGGTCCATTTTGGCACCTAAAATTCTCAGCTTTTTTGTGATTGAATATGGTAATACTAAATACTCCAAGGTTGAGTTTGCTATTGATTGTATGAGTTGAGTTTAAGTATATGGAATAAGTTTGCTATTGGTATATTGGTGCCTTTCTTCCCACTTGATGTTCTTTTGACATGTTGGACTATAAGTTTTATAATTCATTGCTGGGGTAACCTATGAACCTTTGCTTTGCTGTCCTTTTTTTTTTAACATCAAGGAAGGAGATGATAGTGATGAGGATGTGGATGATGAGACTATGATGTCCCTCGATAAGAAGCTTTCATCCCTCTTTACTGAGCAGAAGAAGCGTATCCAGGCCAAGAAAGATGAGAAGGAAAAGTTGCGCAAAGAGAAGATTTTGCACCGGGACTTCAAAATCAAGGTAAGAATCCAGGTTTTCTGAGTTTATGGCCTCTTATGTACTAATTTCAGCTATTGGCCAGTCTTGTAAAATCTCCTGCGTGGTATACCACGCCCCCAAATACAAATAAGTGAAAATTCTCAATGGCCAAAACCTTTTTTTTTTTTTTTTGTACTCTTGTACTTGAGGTCTTGTGCAGTCTCATATGAGGATCCAAATTTTGCCCTAGCTTGAGCATTCTTCATTGTGCAATTTCAGTTACTGGATTTTCTTAAGAATTGTTCCACAAAAGCTACCTAGAAATGTTTAAGATTCTATGTTGTTAGTTTCTGCCATGTAAGAAGCTCTGGGAATTATTTGAAAGTCTATTCAAAGGTAATGTTGACCAAAGAATGTTAGGGCTATTAACAGTAAATGTAGATAATTATGTAATGTAATGTTAAAGAGTAAATAATATCTCAGCCTTGGAAAAGTTAAGCACAAGAAAGAGACTTAAAATAACCATACCTTGATTCTGCATGGGATAAGAGAGGAAAGAAAAAAATGTTTGTTATTATATCCTATAACAATAGAGTTCCAGTGGATTTGTGACGTCTATTTCTTGACCTCCCATACTTTGAAGGCCTGACAACTAAGGTCTGCAGTATTTTCAATAAAAGAGAACATTTGTAGCTCAGGGTTAAACCGTGGAGTGCTTGGTGCTCTCTGAGCTTGGTTATTTGCTTGCAGACATTTCATTACCCTACTAGGTAACATCATCAATGCAAGTAAGTATGGGATTTGCTACCTGTTTATATATAGTAGCTTGCCCTGCCCACTTTCATGGGCTGTGTAGCAATCAGTAGATAAGCCATACATGAACCATGCAAAAGAGACAATAAAAAAACCTGAGAAAAAAGCAAAAAGACCAGAAGATATATCCTCCAGCAGCCAACATTGAGATAAGCGGGCATCAGCACTAGACAAACAGGCAGAAAACAAGACTGTAATCAAGGAATCACTGAGAAGGAAACTACACCCCCACCAAATCTGGCAGGGGGAAATTGCTGCATATAAACTGCACATTCACTGGAGATTTTATCTAGTTGATTAATGTAATAACTGCAAGCAAACAACCAAGCTCAGTACCAAGAATTCCACTACAGTATTGTAGCTGCCTTTATCCTTCCTGTATTTGATGTCCTTACATTTCCAGCCAACATGATCAGCCTAAGACAATAGTGGCTGGGAATCTTGCAGCCCCAAAATATCTGGACGAGAACTAGAACCAAAATAAGTGCTGCTAAATATTTCCAAATTTCTTTTCAACCTGCCCCTTACTTCTAGTGATTGGTTTACATCTGCTACTAGTTTGGGATTTTGAGGTGATGAGAACTAATCAAGCAGTTCTTCAGGGCTCCGGAACATTGAAGAAGAATGAATTGAATAAAATCACAAATACATTCATTTTAGAAACAGTTTGAATTTTTTTGGAATAGTAGGACATCCCCGGTCCCCTCCCCAAAGCAATAATGTGCAATCTTTTTTTTGGTTGGGAACAATTATTTTAAGAACTTTGTTTATAACAGTGTTTCTCAACCCTGGCAACTTAAACATATGTGGATTTCAACTCCCATAATTCCATAGCGAGCCATGCTGGCTAGGGAATTCTGGGAGTTGAAGTCCACACATCTTCAAATTGCCTGGGTTGAGAAACACTGGTTTATAATTTCTAAACTGTCAAAAGGCTATTGCCATCTTTTAATTAGGTCAAGTTAGGGATCCCAGTGACAGCATGGACAATTGTTCATAGATCTAACCTATCTCCAGTAATCTCTCTTATTTTTCTGTAGCTATTCAGATGATATCTTTGGATTTATCCACTCACTTTATCCATGGTCTTTCCTTTTACTTCCTTAAACTTTGCCAAACAATAATTTGTTCTATTCCATCTTCCATATATGTACCCAAATTGTGTGAGTTGCTGCTTATTGATCATCAGCTGACTTTATTTGATCCATATCTGATTGATTGGTTCTTCTTGGTAGCCTAGTAGCTATTTCCAAATTTCTATTTCACAGAGATCCTATCTTCTTTCTATCAGTTTTAGTCTCCAGTTTTTGTGGCTGTATGTTCCCATTGTAAAGATAATTGCTTTAACACTTCAGTTTTGGTGAGGCTGTCACTGAAGTGTCCTTATCCTTTATGAACTTGTTTAATAATCCCCTTTCTCTCTAACCTTTCAATCTTTTTGTTTTTTAATTCTCCAGCACACCATCCATCTTTATCTGTTCTTGAGCCCAAGAAAACAGAACTCTCATTTTCACTTCTTTGCTGTCAGTTGAGCTATTTTAATTATGTTTCAAGTATTACTATAAACTTGGGAGGGATATTTAATTAGCAATTCTTTTTTTGGCTAACAACCAAAAGAATTTTTTTTTGTCAAACTATTTGAAAAACACTGAATTGTATGCTTGGGTTGGTTTTTTTTTTTGAACTTCATAAATGTCTTCAATGGATTACATGTTAATCAGCGAAGGAGTTCAACCATGGATTCCTTCTGCATAACTCTTTCCAGATTTTTGTTTCTCCCATAGTGGTTGGGTTGCTGTTAATGTGATGCACATCACTGTTTATTTCTCATTCAGGTCCTGGATTTAGTTGAATTATTTCTGATGAAGCAGGCAGGGAATCCTCTTGTTTTCAATGTCATTGACCCCCTTCTTTCTGTGATTGAGCACAGTATGAGCTCAGACTCTAACAAGCAAGAACAAGATTATCTCCGGAAGACTGCAGATATTTTCACGTGAGTTTCAGAGAAGCATTCAAGTGTGTATGTGTCTGAGAGAATGGGGGGAGGGCAGGGGGAAGGGAGAGAAAGAGAGAAAATTATAGACATGCCAAGTGACCTGTGCCGACTCAGGGATTTTTTTTTTTTTTTGTAGTCATCTTGATCTGAACTTAATGCAGTTCTCTAGACCAGTGTTGCTCAACCTGAGCAACTCTAAGATGGATGGACTTCAACTCCCAGAATTCCTTAGCCAGCATGGCTGGCTAGGGAATTCTGGGACTTGAAATCCACCTATTTTAGAGTTGCTCAGGTTGAGAAACATTGCTCTAGACCACCGTTTCTCAACTTAAGCAACTTTAAGATGTATGGCCTTCAGCACATTCTCCAGAATTCCCCAACCAGCATCTTAAATCTAATGAGGTTGAGAAACACTATTCTAAAGTATTTTTCCTCAGTTTGACATTTTCCGATCTGTTGAACTGTTAATTTCCAGAAAGTTGGAAATAATGTTGAAAATAATGGAAGTTATACTTTAACAACCAGTTAAATGATTTCTTGCCTTCAGAAATTGTGGGCACTCCATCACTGGAGATTTTTAAGAAGAGACTAGACAGTCACTTGTCTGAAATGGTATAGGTTCTCCTGCTTGAGCAGGGGGCTGGACTAGAAGACCTCCAAGGTCCCTTCCAGTTCTGTTCTGCTCTGTTCTGTTTTGTTTAGAAGATTCCGAACTGGAGTAGATTTGTCTAAATTTATACAGGTTGTCCTTGATGTATGACCACAATTGACCCCAAAATTTATGCTGTTAAATGAGACATTTGTTAAGTGAGTTTTGCCCCATTTTATGACCTTTCATGCCACGGTTGTTAAGTGAATCATTGCAGTAGTAACACAGTTGTTAAGTGAATCTGTTTCCCCATTGACTTGGCTTGTCAGAAGGTCGCAAAAACTGTTCACATGACCCCAGGATATTGCAACCATGATAAATATGAACCAGTTGCCAAGCATCCAAATTTTGATCACGTGACCATGGCGAAGCTGCAATGGCCGTGTGAAAAACGGTCATAAGCCACTTTTTTCAGTGCCGTTGTAACTTTGAATGGTCACTAAATAAACTGTTGTAAGTCGAGGACTATCTCTATATGCAACTTTTCTAAGGTGTGGATCAAACTTAGTGATCTCCAAGTGAGGGATATGTGATGGCTGCGCTCTCCAAAAGAGTGGGTGGGGCGAAGACTTAAGTTTTATTTCATTCTAAAGGTAGTCTCTGACTTACAACCATTTGTTTAGTGACCATTCAAAGTTACAACAACACTGCAAAAAGTGGTTTACAGTCAGTCCTCATACCCGTGTTTCCCCAAAAATAAAACTGGGTCTTATTTTTTTTTTCCCTCCAAAAGAGGCACCAGGTCTTATTTTCAAGGGGTGTCTTCTATACTCAACTCTGGCACCGACAGCCCCGCCCAGCTGGCCCACTTCTTCTGACTGCATTCCGGCCTGCATTTTGCAGTCAGGCCTTTCTGGAAGGCCTATGCAGCCGAGCACCAAGCTAGGGTACTGTGACTGAGAAATGCAGGCCTGGCTGCAGAAAGACGCCACAGAAGAAGTGGGCTAGTGAGGAGAGGCCTGGCTGCAAGGTGAGTGGGTGCGGGGTACGTGGGGCAGCTCCACACCCCCACCCTAGCTTGATCTTTAGATGTGTGCCTCGCCACAAAACTAGTGCTTATTTTGGGTGTAGGGCTTATATTAGGCCCACCCCCAAAAATCAAGCTAGGGCTTATTTTCGGGGTAGGCCTTACTGTCGGGGAAACAGGGTACTTACAATCATTTTAGCATGTACACTGTCACATGATCAGAATTTAGATACTTGACAACCGGCATATATTTATATTCGTTGGAGAGTCCGGGGTATTGTGATTGCCATTTGTGACTTTCCCAGCTGCTTCTAGCAATGGGCGATTTGCTTAATGAGCATGTGGTTCACTTAACAATTGCAGCGATTTGTTTAACTACCATGGCAAAAATGTCATAAAATTGGGCACAATTCACTTCAACAACTGCATTATTTAGCAACGGAAATTCTGGTCTTCATTGTGGCTGTAAGTTGAGGAGCCTCTGGACTCAGATTTAGTTATGGCTAGAAATAATTCATCTTATTACTTTCCAGTTATATTTTTAATAGCTTCCTTTTTCCATCATGTTAAGACACTGCAATTTGGTAGCAGTTTTGGAGTCCTCTGAGAGCCGAATACAAGCCTTTAGTGCAGCGGCTCCCAACCTTTTCTATACCTGGAACCCCTAGAATGCTTCTGATATATTCTCGCACACCTTACAAAAGTTTGAAATAATGGCAACAAATTATGCATATACACTATAATTTTGAAAAGCCAAGTTTTTGCACCCCATGGAATATCATCTTGCACCCCCAGGGGGTGCGAGCACCCCCGGTTGGGAACCCCTGCTTTAGTGGATGACATGGTGGACATTTGGTTCAGAACCTTGACTGTGCCTTCTTCCCACTTCTTCCCTAGCACTTTACCTGTGTTCAGGTAGTCCTCGACTTAACAGCAGTTCATTTAGTGACCGTTCAAAGTTACAGTGGCACTGAAAAAAGTGAGTTATGACTTATGACCGGTGCAGTATCCCCATGGTCATGCGATCAAAATTCAGACACTCGGCAGCTGACTCATATTTATGACGGTTGCAGTGTCCTGGGCTCATCTGATCACTTTTTGCAACTTTCTGACAAGCAAAGTCCATGGGGAAGCCAGATTGCCTTAAGAACCGTGTTACTAGCTTAACAACTGCAGTGATTCACTTAACAATTGTGACAAGAAAAGTCGTAAAATGGGGCAAAACTCATTTAACAAATGTCTCGCTTAGCAATGGAAATTTTGGGCTCAGTTGTGGTCGTAAGTCAAGGATTAACTGTATTATTGCACCAGTTACACGGAATTTAATTATGTCGTCGTCGTCATCAGCATCATCATCATCATAAAGTTGGAAAGGATCTTGGAGGTCATCTAGTCCAACCCCCTGCTCAGGCAGGAAACCCTATACCAGTGATGGCGAACTTTTTAGAGACCGAGTGCCCCAAAACCACCTGTCCCCGCTCCGCCGTGCCTGCTGGACCACCCACCACCTCCACGGCCCGCCACAGATCACCCAGGCAGCCCAGCAGCGCCATGGGGTGCAAGGGTGGAGTCTTGTCCCCGCTGCCCGGCTACCATGTCCTTGGCTGCGGAACATTGCGTGGGCCGTGCCCGGGGACGACTCTCCTCCGGAGGGCTGCTGGTGAGGGGGCCACGGGAGGAGGCGGGGCTGGGGCGACGGTGTGTTTGAGCCCACAGAGAGGGCTCCGAGTGCCGCCTCTGGCACACGTGCCATAGGTTCGTCACCACTGCCCTATACCATTTCAGACAAATGGCTGTCCAGTCTCTTCTTAAAAACTTCCAGTGTTGGAGCAGCCACAACTTCTGGAGGCAGATTGTTCCATTGATTAATTGTTCTAACAGTCAGGAAATTTCTTCTTAGTTCTAGGTTGCTTCTCTCTGGTTAGTTTCCATCCATAGCTTCTTGTCCTGTCCTCAGATGCTTTGGAGAATAGCTTGACTCCCTCTTCTTTATGGCAACCCCTGAGATATTGGAACACTGAGCCAGTCTGATAGAAAAGCTGAGCAAACTGGGGATTTCTCTGTGATATTTAATGTTGTTTGTGGAATATTCTTTTTTGGTTTGTAGGAATAGTTTGTGTAGATCCAAGCAATACTGCAAAAATGTGTCCCCTATCCAGGAGGAACTGCACATCCTGCTGGAAAGCTTGGTGAAGAGAAGCTGCAAGCAGAATGACTCTTCAGTAGCCCTCTACTACTTCAGGTAAGTTCTCTGCACAGAGTATGCACACATGGAAACCCTTTTTAAGTTCTGCTTGAGTACAGGTAGTCCTTGATTTACAACAGTTCATTTAGTGACTGTTCAAAGTTACAACGGCACTGAAAAAAAGTGGCCTATGACCATTTTTCACAGTTAAGGCCATTACAGCATCCCCTTGGTCACGTGATCAAAATTCAGATGATGTGAAATTGGTTCATATTTATGACGGTTGCACTGTCCCGGGGTCATGTGATCAGCTTTTGTGACCTTCTGACAAGCCAAGTCAATGGGGAAGCCAGATTCATTTAACAACCACGTTACTAAACAATTGTAGTGATTCACTCAGAAACTGTGGCAAGAAAGTTTGTAAAATGGGGCAAAATCCGTTTAACAAATGTTTCACTTAGCAACACAAATT
Source organism: Azemiops feae (assembly GCA_023970755.1). Classification (NCBI taxonomy): domain Eukaryota; kingdom Metazoa; phylum Chordata; class Lepidosauria; order Squamata; family Viperidae; genus Azemiops; species Azemiops feae. The sequence goes on from JALGBA010004195.1 coordinate 2,333,759, forward strand.
TTGGAGGAATTGTGGTTGTAAGTCGAGGACTATCCATACTGAAAGATGTCTATATTCTTATCCTAAATTAGTACCTGGAACCTAAACCTTTGAGATTGCAGTTAAGAAAAACAAGATATCTGTTCTCTCCTTTAAATAATAGGAAAGGAAGTGGCCAATCCTCTGCAAATGCAGAGTTTAGCCTCCTGCGTATAGGTAATACTACTACTAATAATAATAATAAAGTTGGAAGGGACCTTGGAGGTCATCGAGTCCAACCCCCTGCTCAGGCAGGAATCCCTACACCATTTCGGACAAATGGCTGTCCAGTCTCTTTTTAAAAATTTCCAGTGTTGGAGCATTCACCGCTTCTGGAGGCAGGTTGTTCCACTGGTTAATTTTTCTAACTGTCAGGAAGTTTCTCCTTAGTTCTAGGTTGCTTCTCTCCTTGATTAGTTTCCATCCGCTGCTTCTTGTCCTGCCTTCAGGCGCTTTGGAGAATAGCTTGACTCCCTCTTCTTTGTGGCAGCCCCTGAGATATTGGAACACTGCTATCATACCCCCCCTCGTCCTTCTCTTCGTTAAACTAGACATACCCAATTCCAGCAACCTTTCCTTATATGTTTTAGCCTCCAGTCCCCTAATCATCTTTGTTGCTCTTCTCTGTAATCTTTCTAGAGTCTCAACATCTTTTTTACATCGTGGTGACCAAAACTGGATGCAGTATTCCAAGTGTGGCCTTACCAAGGCATTGTAAAGTGGTGTTAATACTTCACGTGATCTTGATTCTATCCCTCTGTTAATGCAGCCCAGCACTGTGTTGGCTTTTTTGGCAGCTGCAGCACACTGCTGGCTCGTATTTAAGTGATTGTCCACTAGGACTCCGAGATCCCTCTCACAGTTACTACTATTGATTTTTTGCTGCAGAGCGTTGTATATTTAACAGCACTTTTCTTTGGCTGTTTCTTCATTCTGCTTTTAGTGGATCATTGTACCTTTTCCGAGTATTGAGGGGAAACGCACCAGCTGATGAAATGGCTTCAGAAGATTCTCAGACAAAAAAGAAAAAGAAAAATCCACAGGGAGGTGAAGGATCACCTGGACAGGTAAGGGGTTGTCCCATTTACCACCCTTGGGCTGAAAAAACTCAGCTCTGTTCTGCCCAAATGGGTATTTTGGAGCTGTCACAAACAAAATGCTTCCTGCATCCCAATGCTCTTCAACAGTCAGAACTTAGTAAGGAAATGCACCAGCAGAAATTTCCAGTCACATCTGTATCTTGGCTGGATTTGTGAGGAATCCGATATGCTGAACTATCAGAAGGATGGCATTTTCTCCTTTGCTTGCTGAATAATATCATTATTATTTTTTAAGCTTTTAATGCATTTCAAGTCTGTTGCTAGCTGCTCGTTTTACCTTGCAGTCCATCTGCTGCTTCTGTAGTAGTCTTTTCAGAAGACACTATAAGCAAAATGATAAGAGCGTAAAATATTTTAAATAAGCAAGAAGATACAGGTAATTTTACAGGTATTCCCCAGGTTGTGTCAATCTGTCCCGGCATCCCTACAATCACATGATTGTGATCTGGGTGGCTGGCAGCTTACTGTATAAATTAACACTTACAATAGGTTGTAGCACCCAGCAATCACACAGTCGCCCTTTGTGACCTTCCCTGCTGGCTTCCCCAGAAAGTCAATGGGGAAACCAGCAGGGAAGGTTTCAGGTCTCCCCCACTCCACACCCTCCCCCAGCTCCTCTGTACTTGCACTGCGTTAGCCACTTGTGCATTCCAGTGCATATTCCCTGAGCCTTTTTGCACTACCCTTGCACACTCCTGTGCACTCTCCCCAAGTCTTGCCGTGCCTTCTCCCCTCCATTCGTGTACCTCCGAGCACCCTTCCTGAGCTTCCGAGCACCTCTCCTACACTCCTGTGCACCCACTCCCTCCTTAATACCACCAGGCAGCAACTACCCCATGCCTCACTGCCCCTTGTCCTGCGCTGGTTCATTGCTTTTCCTTCTACCCAGTATCAGTCATCTCAAGTCTTGCTGTGCTTGTGCTACCCTGGTCACCAGCAATCTGCCACACACTGATCCTCATCTGGCAGCAGCTACTTGCTTGTTTGCCAGACTGCTTTTTTTTTTTTTTTTGCTAAGTGACTTTGGCTGTCAGAGGGAGCTCAGACAGGAAGGAAGTTGCCAGGACTGCTTGCAACTGCTGCAATTCAGTTAATGACGGCAGTTGGTAATGTTGCTAAGTGGTGCAGTCATAAGCATGACTGCATGGCTTAGCAGCAGAAATTCCGGTATCAATTGTTAACTTGAAAGAGCTACCCGTGTGTGTGTGTGTGTGTGTGCGCACACGCGTGCCTGCATGTTGGAGTAGAGCTGTGCAGGTGTTAAAAATTATTTGGATTTTGCACATGTTTGGCACTTTGGTGTTATTTATCAAATCATTGTTTTCGGGCTTCTGTGCAAACCTCCCAAAGGTGCCATCGATTTAAAAGTCTTATTAATTTAATGAGACAATTCATTAAAGCTGTGGCATTTTTTTTTTCAGGCCCACGTGAGGTCCAAGTCTGCTTCTTTCTAACAATTTTTTGAAACCTGTGACACTGATATGCATTCCCTGTTTTCACACATTTACCGACAAGCCTACCTGTAAATCATAGTTTTATTTTCTGCTTTGGGTCACATCTTGCACAGAGCTATTCTTAGTAACTGTTGAAGATAGATGACTTGCAAAATATTTCATCCTTCACCTTTTTATCATTCTAGCATATGGAACTTGGCAGTGTGGATCTGGAACGGGTTACTGCTGTGTACAAGGAAGCTTTGAACTTGTTTCTGACAAAGCGCAAGAGCCCACTGACAGGAGCCATGTTTTTTGACCTGTTTGAACGCCACCCGGTAGGTAAAATGCCTCGCTTTCCCATTTTCCACATCACTATTACAGGTAGTCCTCGCTTAACGACCACAATCAAGTTTGGCAACTTCATCACCAAGTGGCGTGTTCATTAAGCGAAACATAATGGGATTGCGATGGGATAGCAACCTCATTTCCACTTCTGTTGTTAAGCAAATCACCCACGGTCATTAAGCAAGACATCATATCACCATGATTTGCAGTTTTATTATTATTACAAGCCAACTGCAAAGCATGTACTTGGCAATCATATAACTGTGGGATGCTACTGTGATCATAAATACCTTCTGGTTGTGAAGCATCCAAATCTTGATCACCTGACCATGATTAATGCTGCAACAGTTGATAATAATAATAATAGTAATAATAAATAATAATAATAGAGTTGGAAGGGACCTTGGAGTTGTCTTCTAGTCCAGGCAGGAAACCTTATACCATTTCAGACAACTAGCTGTCTAATCTTTTCTTAAAAACCTCCAGTATTGGAGCACCCACAACTTCTGGAGGCAGGTTGTTCCACTGGTTAATTGTTCTAACTGTCAGGAAATTTCTCCTTAGTTCTAGGGTTGCTCTTCTCCTTGATTAGTTTCCATCCGTTGCTTCTTGTCCTGCCTTCAGGTGCTTTGGAGAATAGCTTGACTCCTTCTTTGTGGCAGCCCCTGAGATATTGGAACATTGCTATCATGTCAATCCTAGTCCTTCTCTTCATTAAACTAATGTGAGGACTGGTAATAAAAGTTACTTTTTCATTGCTATTGTAATTTCAAATAGTCGCTAAAAAGGGCAGTCGTTAAATGAGGACTGCCTGTATTTGCCTTGATAAATGCATTGCATGCTTATTTGTTGCCCGTCACATGGATGTGAGGAAAGCATCCTCCTTCAAAGGAAAGGCATGTTTTGTTTTTTGACCAAAGAGCAGTGTACCATATCTCAATTAATCTTCTCTAGGATAGTAACTTTGAAGCGTATTGGGGCTTCAACCCTCCCCAAACTCCCATTATGGCTGAAAATTTTGAGAGCTGTAGCTTACAGATTTCAAGGGAGCCTTTACAAGACAGACTAACCCAACCCACTGGATGTTCCCAGCATGTCAACCCTAATCCTTCTCTTCATTAAACTAGTGTGAGGATTGGTCATAAAAGTTACTTTTTCATTGCTATTGTATTGAGGGAGATGGGCGGTCTAGAACAGGGGTAGGCAACCTTGGCTCTTCTATGACTCGTGGACTTCAATTCCCAGAATTTTGTTTTTTGTTTTTTGACCAAAGAGCAGTCTACCATATCTCAATTAATCTTCTCTAGGATAGTAACTTTGAAGCGTATTGGGGCTTCAACCCTCCCCAAACTCCCATTATGGCTGAAAATTTTGAGAGCTGTAGCTAACAGATTTCAAGGGAGCCTTTACAAGACAGACTAACCCAAGGGGTGGGTAACTATGGCAACTTTACGGCCTGTGGACTTCAACTCCTAGAATTCAACCAGCCATGCTTCAAGGAATTGAAGTCCACAAGTTGTAAAGTTGCCATAGTTGCCCACCCCTGGACTAACCTATGATGGAGCTGATTTTTCTTGTAGGGCTCTTTCTTCTGACATTGTGTCACATAGACATTGCACATACTGGACCATGCCTGTTATGTCAATAAAACCAGAGAAGAAAAATCTTTTAATGCAGCATCCTGTTTCTCACAGGATATGAGTAAGGCATGAAGGAAACAGCCTTCTCCATTGAATGTTTGCTCAGAAATGATATTCAGAATTGGTATTCAGAGGCAATACCTCTGCATGTAGGGGATGTCTGTGCCATCCCACTTAATAATACAGTTTCTGCTATAAAATTTGCCTAATCCCCTTTTAAAATCCCTTTCCACCACATATTGTGACAGTGAATTCCACTAATTACGTTCTTCCTTTCGTCTGATCGACATCTCTATCAACTGAACTGAATGTGGGTATTTTTAAGAGACTTTTTGTTGTCCATTTGCAGCATATATTTCCAAATATGGTTCAAATCTATTAATTGCCAGTCTTTTGTTCCCTGACAGATGATGTGCAAGCAGTTAATTGAGGTAGTTGTCAAGTCGATCACAGATGGGGCCCGGCAGCACCAGCAAGTAAGTGCAGATGCAAACCAATTGAGAAGGGAAAATGTGTTTTAGACAGTGGGTGATCTGGTGGAGATTATACACTAGACTTACACTGTCACTAAATGATAATTTTGTTTCTTAGCTTAATAAAATATTTGAACCTAGCCGCTCTTGCTTGTAATACTTGCACCCTAGTATTAGATAAACCAGGTTATTAAGGCTTTTGCATCTAAAAATAATTATGGTTTAGCATAATTTGTGAGCCCAGGTTACGAGTGAGTTCCTGTCTCGTTCCTTTCCCCCTTAATTTACAAATTTCCTTTATGGTTGGTATTACACCTATGTCGGTGCTAATTATGATTAGCTTCTATCGGAGTCCCTAACATTTTAACCAAGGTGATGACAGTTGCATTACAATCACATATGGAGCCTTAAGGTTGGGACAGGTTATGCTAAATGCTGTTTGAAGAAGGTAATAGAAGGATAATTCACAATTATTTTTCCTCCTACCCATTCTTCTGTTGGGCTTCTGTAATTTGTGCTCTGTCTTTTCTGATCCTAACCCGTCTCTTTTTTTAATTAGGATTTGTAAATTAGCAAAATCCAATCTTGTTCATGTCTAGTTGCTAACTCCAGCAAAAATGAAGACATAATGCTAAATCACAATTAATACTTGGCGGGGAAGAGGGAGACACATTGTAGCTCAGTCCTACTTATCCACTGTCCAGGGTGGGAAAACTTCTGACCCACTGGATGTTCCCAGTATGTCAACCCTAATCCTTCTCTTCATTAAACTAGTGTGAGGATTGGTCATAAAAGTTACTTTTTCATTGCTATTGTATTGAGGGAGATGGGCGGTCTAGAACAGGGGTAGGCAACCTTGGCTCTTTTATGACTCGTGGACTTCAACTCCCAGAATTCCTGAGCCAGCATGGCTCAGCTTGGAAACCTCTCCCTTTCCCCTCAGCATGGCTGGCTCAGGAATTCTGGGAGTTGAAGTCCACGAGTCATAAAAGAGCCAAGGTTGCCTACCCCTGGTCTAGAACTATGAAATATAAATAAATAAATAATAAATAAAACCTCAGCCAACATGGCAATTGCAGGGGATCCTGGGAATTAGTTCAGCATCTGGCAGGCCATTGTCTTAAAAGTTCCTTAGGTGAGCATGACACAATACTGAACAACTGGGATGTTTCTCTCATAGTTATGCTATATTTCTACGTCTGTATGATTCATAATGGCTGCTGACCCTTTCTGCAGTCTGCCTCCCTTTAGCAATAGTAAGAGCAGTTTCATTCATGTACCTTCCATGTGATGATGTTGCCACGTCTTTGAACAAGCTCTCCCCTTTTTTCTCTCCTCCCCCCCCCTTTGCAAATAGTAATACTTTTGAATAAATATTAGATGGAAAAGGAGGAGCTGGTGGAGCTGCTAAAGGTTGCCTTGAACGTCTGGCGCTGTTGGCAGTTCCAGTAGTTGTAATCTCAGAACGTGTCTAGAATGTGGGATGATGTAAGAAGATTGTTCTCCTGGGGTTGCTTCGTATCATTGTCTGTCTGGTACTGTTCATAAGTGCTGATGCTCTGCCTTCCAAATTCCACACCAAACAAACATGGATGGGATCTTCAGCCCTTCACCCCACTCCCCACTAATGTAATTTGGTTTCATTGCTTTGGCTGTTTCTTCCAGTCACTGGGAGATAAAGTCAAAATGGTTTCCTCAAATCATTATCTCTGTGTAAATGCATTCCCCCCCCCCTCCCAGCATGTATGTGTATGTTTGCGTAGGGGGATTCTCTTTATTTATTTTTTCTTTCTTGTTTCTCTCATTCCGGTCTTAATTTATCTCTACGTTGTAAGCAATTTACATATTCATGCTCAAAAGTACCATTAATTACATGGTGTTTCCTCCCAGATGAGTGATCCCAGGAGTGGAGCTGTCACTCTTCCAGGGTTTTAGAAGGTATTCACTGCTGAATTGTTCCTGTAATTAAGATCAGAATGGCTTTGCATTAAATATATATACATTATCTTTTTAATCACAACAATGCTTGAAATACTCAAATCAGCTTGATTGAGGCAGCTTACAAATGTAATAAATAAATAGATTAGCAGTAGTGATTTTTAAATGCCTTCATTTGCTGGGATTATGTGGCTAAAAGCAAATCCAAATACTTAAAAATATACCAGTATTTAAATAAAGGGTGCCTCCACGATTAATAGTTGTGTTCTGCTAATAGTAGTTGTAGAACTGTAATTCTTTTATGGCTTTGAAAGCTATTGGCATAGATGTTTCCACCAGTTGGTAAAAACATTTTGCGCACAGTATGGCCTCTAATAGAGTGAATTTTCACTATCAACTTTTAAATCTGTTCTGCCTGCTGCCAGGAATAGCTTTCTGTTTTTCTTCTTTGTTATTTTAACAAAATTCAACTAGCACTTATAGTAGCAGTCAAAATGTGTTGATTTATTACATTTTTAAAAATTCCACCATTCTTCAAAAAAAAAAAAAGAGTAATATAATTATCTTCGCCTCTCTCCAAACCTAAAAGATAGACTAAGCAGAAGTCTGATAGATGCCAAAGAAAGACTAATCAACCAGTCAATCAACCAGTCAATCAATAGGCCTAACATTGGTTTTGAACCTAGGTCTTCTTTCTCTCTTTCAATTCTCATATAAGTTGTGTTCATGAGAATGACACGCTTGCTCAAGGGTAACAGGAGCCACTGTGTTATTCAAGCCAATTTGAACTATAAATTAACCACAACATGCTAGGCTAACATGTGCTTAGCTAGCTTGTGATCTGTTGTGTTGTGTGCATACAGCTAATGTAGAGGTGCACGCTGAAATAGTGTGTGAAGTGGGCTCTTAAGTATTTGCTGCTGCTATGTGTGGTTGATTGGTAGCTGGAAGCCTGCATCTCTCCATCATCCCTACACACAGGAGTTCTGGATACATAAGCAGAGAGGGGGAAAGATTGCTGGGGGCTCTGCAAAGGAAGGTTAATATGTGATCCCCAGCAATGTACTCCTGCACACATCTTTCGCCAGTGGCTGGAAGGTATGTCTGATCCAGACGGTCCCTTTAGCATCACTCCCAAGGGTATTTAAGAAAATACACATTTCAAAACATGTCTTGGTTCATATAAGACATACCTGGGCATTTTGTGGCCCATGGGCCTCATCTGGCCCTTTGACTGTTCCTGTCCAGCCCGTGGTGTCAGCATTGGTGGGGGCAGGGCGTTGGCTGCATGGGGCGGAGAGACATCAATGAGCTTGTGGGACAGCAGAGGATAAAGCTTCAGCCCTTTACACAGTCTTAGTTTTTCATGTGGCCCCTTGGGAAAATTAATTGCCCACCCCTAATAGAAGATTTCCTGAACTAGGAATATGGTGTTTCTCTATAGCTTGTCATCCATCCTGTTAATAGCAATAGCAATAGCACTTAGACTTATATACCACTTCACAGTGCTTTACAGCCCTCTCTAAACGGTTTACAGAGTCAGCATCTTGCCCCCAACAATCCGGGTCCTCATTTTACCGACCTTGGAAGGATGAAAGGCTGAGTCAACCTTGAGCCGGTGAGATTCGAACTGCTGAATTGCTGGCAGACAGCAGTCAGCAGAACTAGCCTGTAGTACTGCATTCTAACTACTGCGCCACCACGGCTCATAGCCATAGTTACGTCATTATTATTATTTTTTTCAAATTGAGGGCCATGCTTATCCTTCAGGGGTCACGCATGCTCAAAAATGTAGCATGGCCAGGACAAAAACTAATTTTAATTTAATTGAAATGCAGTTAAAATTACATTACAATAAGTAAGATAATTCAGCCCATATAGATTCAATCATCCTCTCTCTAGTCACACTCAAAATTAAAACTTGCTGGTAGAATCTGGAAAGGCACTGGGGGCATGGCATTGAGTATGGAAGACCATATGTGCAGGACTCAGATTGTGCACGTCTGTGCTAAACTGGTTTGTTTAAATATGGTTTATTTAATAATCCATCATTGACTGACTTAACAGAAACTGTATTGAAACAGGTTTTTTTAAAACTATAGTGGATTTACACAACATGCAAACTCAAACCAAACAAACCACATTATGTGTTAGCTGTATATAGCACCAATAACAATGTATTCTCATAGCAAGCCTGCACTGACTAAGGGGGCTTTGGTTGACCAAGAGAACTGGCAGAAAGAGTGATGGGGTTAACAGAGAATGTCTTGAGGAAGGAAACAGATCAATAACTGATTAGGAGATGGCTTCATACTCTGTGTTTATAGCCAGAGAAATCCTGATTCATTGAGATTTAAAGGTTCTGTGCATGCTTTAAAAAAAGTTAAATTACTTGTATAAAAAAATCAGGTTCCAGGGCATGTGCAATTTGTGCTTCTTCTTTTAATTTCTCAGTGAGTACATTCAACCGAAATCCTCGAGAGTAACAATATCTGGTCTTTAAAAAGCCAAAGAGAGCCTAGCTCTAATTTCCTCCTTTTCCATATTTAATTAGCTCGCTCTCTTCCTATTTTTAAGGAAGCCGCCTACGCGAGACAAGATGGAAAAGAGTTAAGTCCTGCTAAATGGAAAACACTGTGGCTTCAGGCCAGACGAGCTCTTAAGCTATTTTAATTTGCAGAGAGCCAATTGATCATTTTCTCTCTCTTCTTAAAACTCAGGAGAACCAGAGCTGTTGCACTCAGTTGCTTCTTTGATTCAGTTAACCTTCTGTTTCACTCCTACAATGTCAACATTCGTTATACAGAAAAAGGCAAAATGGTCATGTGGCACACCTGAAGCCTGCCAATTGTTATTTAATTTTTTAGGCACAAATCCCTTTTCACCCCTATGGGTGGTCTGTGTCTTCCTCAATCATGGGTCCCCTCCCAGAGACTTGGGAGTTTTGAAAGTTCCTCACAGTACAAGTATTCCTCAACTTACAACTATTTGTATAGCGACTGAAATTATAACGGCACTGAAAAAAGTGACTTATGACCGTTTTTCACACTTAAACATCGCAGCATCCCTGTGAGGACCCAATCAAAATTTGGATGTTTGGCACCTGGCGTGTATTTATGATGGTTGCAGGGTCCCAGGGTCATGTGATCACCGTTTGCAACCTTCTGACGAGCAAAGTCAATGGGGAAGCCAGATTCACTTAACAACCATGTTACTAACATAAAAACTGCAGTGATTCACTTAACAGCAGTGGCAAGAAAGGTCGTAAAATGGGGCAAAACTCACTTAACAACTCTCTTGTTTAGCAACAGAAATTTTGGGCTCAATTGTTGTTGTAAGTCAAGGTCTACCTGCATCTTAGCTATTCCTAGCATTGCACTTTACTAGAGCTCTGATGTCGTTCCTGGGATCTGTTGGAGTCCCTCTCCCGGCTTCGGAGTCACAGGCCCGAGTGCTCCTTCCACCCTTTGGCCTTTACTTTTCACATCCTCTCTTAATTCCTCCTTCAGGTCCTGGAACTTCTCCAGCTACTCATACTCCTTCCTGATGTTGCTCTAATTGGGCACCACTACATCTATCATTACCGCTGTCTTCTAGTTCTTGTCTACTGCAAAGTTAACTCAGCCTTCCATCCTTCCGGGGTCGGTAAAATGAGGACCCAGATTGTTGGGGAGCAATATGCTGACTCTGTAAACCGCTTAGAGAGGGCTGTAAAACACTGTGAAGTGGTACATAAGTCTTAAGTGCTATTGCTACCTACTACTTGTCTACTACTGTAGTGGCTGTATAGCGTAGTGGTTAAAAGCACTGCATTTGATGTGGGAGACTGAGGTTCAAATCCTGGCTGGTACCTACCTTACCAGTAGAGGTCCATTCGCAAAGACCCCTTAATGCTTCGCCTGCCTACCTCAACATATGAGGGAGATGCAAACTAGGAGAGTCTATGCAAGCTCAAATGTCCCCCGGATTAACAAGATCTGCATCAGATGGTGGGACACCAGGACATCTGATGATAAGTGGGCTGCTGGAACAAGCATACAGGACACGAATGAGACACATATCTCCGTGTGTAATAAAAATAAGGTTTATTCACAAGAAAGGGTTACAAATTGCAAATCTTGCCATTGTCACTTTAATAACTTTCTTGAAATAGAACATATTTTATTTTCATATAGGAATAGAAGATTAATCTCGCCTTCTCCATAAACTGCAATTACGTTGGTTATGCTTGAATCCCTTTTTCTTAAAAAAGAAGTTCTTTTGTTTGTGATAATCAGTTTAAGTTGACAAAAGGTAAGAATTGGGGAGAAATTTATTCCAGACGTATTCTTAATGTAATTTTAATCAACCCTACCTATCAGCGCAAATTGGACTGCAGTATATGTTTCAATGTGTGTGCTTCAGATATTTCAGTGTTGTTCAGAATTTAAAAATTGTACACACATGAATTTGCATTTTAGGCTGAAATACAAACAAAAGGATGTTATTAGGGATGAGAAAGAATCTTTTGGCTTCTTAAAACTGACATTTATTATTAGCAGCTGAACTGTAATCCAGGATACATTATGCTGTAATAAAATTGTTAGTTTTTAAGTGCCACAAAATTCTCACTTGTTATTACTAATCTGAAGTTGGATGAAGGACAACTCAGCTCCCATAAAAATGGATCACTGAATCACCCTTTATTCTTTTCATATGTATGTTTCTATAATGTTTTTCATTCTTCCAGTGTAATTTGCAATTTATGTCTGCTTGTTCTTCAGCATAAAGATTTCTCTCTTCATCCTGAATGGTATGCAAAAGCATAGTTGGCAGTTGATTATGTTTGTGTCACATTAGTTGATCTATTCGTTAGCAAGACAAACACTGTTGCTTTACAGTTAGTTCTTGACTTATGACCAGTCACTTAGTGACTGTTTGAAGTTATGACAAACTTACCTTGGGGCTACTTATATTCCAGATTTTAAGTGCCAACTGTCCCCCCCCCCAGGTCATGTGACTGAACTTTGTGCGCTTGGCAACACAACCATATTTATGGCCGTTTGCAGTGTCCTGTGGCCATGTGACCACATTTTATGATGGTTTTGTTGAAAATGGCACTTTCCAGTTTTTGACCAAACTGCACTCATAGCGAACCATTGCTTTACTTAATGACTGTGATGTTTGCTTAATGACCATTGCAAATAAGGTAAAGTTGTAAAATGCGACTTCACGACTTACGGCTGTGATGGGCAGGTTCCATTATGGGACTACCTATGGTCCCCCTCCCCACAAGCCTGTTCTTTGTCATTTTTTTTAGGAAACCTTGATCCAGTTCAGTGGCTTCTAGAAGTTTCTTGAAGTGCTCCCAGTACAGTACAGATAGTCCTCAATTTATGACCACAATTGAGCCCCCAAATTTCCAATGCTAAGTAAGACAGTTGTTAAGTGAGTTTTGCCCCATTTTTTGACCTTTTTGCATGGTTGTTAAGTGAATCAGTGCATTTGTTAAAGTTAGTAAGATGGTTATTAAGTGAATATGGCTTCCCCTTTGACTTTGCTTGTCAGAAGGTCACAAAAAGTGATCACATAACCCGGGACACTGCAACTGTCATAATACGTCAATTGCCAAATATCTGAATTTTGATCACGTGACCACAGGGATGCTGCAATGGTAGTAAGTGGGGGAAAATGGTCATAAGTCACTTTTTTTCAGAGCCGTTTAGTGACTTCTAACGGTCATAAAACGAATGGTTGTAAGTCAAGGATTACCTGTAGTTTATATCTCAGGATATTGCTGTGACTTGTATTGTTTTTATTCTTACTGAGGTATAGCTTATCTTTTAGGCCCATTTGTACAATATCAGAGCTGGGCTTTGTTTAGATAGCCTTATCTTCATGGCCACAGATTGCCAAGCCTAATGAGAATTTGGAGCAAAAGAAAAAAAGGAAAAAAGGAACGATTGCTCACTGAACCCTGGCTAACCTGCCTCTCAACAGACAAAATCCATTTTATTAAAGTGTCCAGGTAGTTTACAGGTACTTATACGGCTGAATAATTTCTCTAACCTGTCAGAGTTATATTCAAGCACAGAGAGCTGGTTTTTTAAAATGATATGAGCTTGACAAGAATCTATACTGGCGTAGGTGGGAGGAGCACTGAATCCATTAATCCATTAAAATATATTTACTTGGTTAGAATGTCAGGTATAGGTTGAGATATTGAAGGGCCTCTAAGGAAAATTGCTCAGAGGTTTTATGTCCACCCCCTCATTTTACATCAAGACCTCACTGGCAATTGAGAACATTTTGAGTAGACTTCTGCTGGTTTGTCCTTTCAATATCGGAGCCATCACTGAAACCATATGCAGAGTATTTGTGGTTAGTATCAGATATTTGCCTATGTTTAAAACAGACCTGCAAAAATATTCTCCAAGCATCTGCTAAGAGAGACAAATTTTGATAAAAAAAGCTCTGAATTGTAACTAAATCTGTGTACATGTATTATTGGACACAAGGGATCAAAATCACGAGAAATAGTAGGTGCAGTTTATTATCTTTTTCAAGCTGTTTAATAATTCTGGCACTATAAATGAGATTGCTGCTCATTTTATCCTTACAACAATTCTGTGAAATAGGCAGGGCTCAGGGATGCTGTATGGCTAAAGTTAACTAACAAGCTATATACAATGTAGGGAACAGTATTTGAATGGGGATTTGAATTTAACCATTCAAATTTAACAACAGCAGTGAAAAAACGTGACTTTATAATTGTTTTTCACATTTATGACTGTTGCAGCATCCCTACGGTCATGTGATCAAAATTCAGATGCTTGGCAAATGGTTCAAATAATAATAATAATAATAATAATAATAATAATAATAATAATAATAATAATAATAATAATAATATAATATAATAATAATAATAATAATAATAATAATAATAATAATAATAATAATAATAATAATAATAATAATAATAATAATAATAATAATAAAGTTGGAAGGGACCTTGGAGGTCATCTAGTCCAACTCCCTGCTCAGGCAGAAAACCCTATACCATTTCAGACAAATGGCTGTCCAGTTTCTTCTTAAAGAGACTGTAATGTCCCTGGGTCATGTGATGACCTTTTGCGACCTTCTGAAATGGGGAAGCCAGATTCACTTAACAACCGTGCTACTGATTTAATAACTGCAGTGATTCGCTTAATATCCGTGGCAACAAAGATTGCAAAATGTGGCAAAAGTCGCTTAACAACTGTCTCGCTTAGCAACAGAAGTGTTGGATTGTGGTTGTAAATTGAGGACTACCTGTATAATTTGAGAATTGGTATCAGCTTCCACATTTTTCTGAGTATTGGGCTCCCGTTTAAATGTAGATTCAGGCCAGTTCCAAAGAGAGTAGGTGGTCCTTGACTTAGGACCACAATTGAGCCCACAATTTGTGTTGCTAAGTGGGACAGTTATCAAGTGCGTTTTGTCTCATTTTATGACCTTTCTTGCCACAGTTGTTCGGTGAATCACTGCAGCTGGTTAAATTAGTAATACAGTATAGTGGTTAAGTGAATTTGGCTTCACCATTGATTTTTATTATCAGAAGGTCTCAAAAGTCGATTATGTGATCCCGGGTCATTACAACCATTATAAATACTGTATAAAGGTCAGCTGTCAAGCGTCTGAATTTTTATCACGTGACCATGGGGATGCTGCAATGGTTGTGTGAAAAATTGTCATGTCGCTGTTTTCACTGCTGTTGTAACTTTGAACAGTCGCTAACCGAACTGTTGTAAGTTGAGGAATACCTGTATGTGAATAAGGTATTCACAAATAAGAGTTTGCAAGTGAAATTTGATAGAAGAGAAATGGAAGAGGAGAAGGACAAGAAAGGTTTTGTGTTTAGAGGGGCTGCATGCTGAGCTGTGAGAGGTGAAAAGCTTATCTGATCAATGGATGCTGTTTGGAAGGGGAGGGTTGGGCTCCAAGTGCTGTTTCTTCCTCCTGAGTGGCTGAGTAGTCCCTGCTGAATACGTGGAGCTTATTGCAGAAACTGTAAGATGACTATAAGACAACCAATTATCAGGGAATGAGCAAATTGAGGAAATAAATAGGGAGAGCCAATAGGGAGTTTGGCAATAGAATTTGGCAAAGAGCAAGGGAGGGAGGCTTGTAACAGATTTTTCCCTTTAAAAGGACAGTATGTTCTTGGCTAATCTGAGAAGAAATAATGGTGCATTAAAGACGATGAGATGAACAGGCATGGTCCTGCAGCCATGAACTGTAATGGTAGTGGAATGTTGTGTTCCTGCCTGAAAAACAGTTTGGCATGGATTTGCAGCAAATGCAGTCTTAAAGAGTGTTCAAGCAACGTTACAACAGAGGCACAACAACCAGAGCTGACAGAGATTCAGGCAAAGGGCCACGAGGGACAACCAGAAATAAGAGACCACACTAGATATTTTCCATTGCTGGAACTCAGAAATGGTGTTGACTCTGTTGCAAAAGAAACACCCCATATAGCAGTGATGGCAAACCTTTTAGAGATCGAGTGCCCAAAAACCGCCCCCGCCTCTCCGCCCACCCCCACTCTGCACCCCGCCCACCCGCAGGGCCACCCACCGCCTCCACGGCCCGCCCCAGCAGATCACCCAGGCAGCCCAGAAGTGCCATGGCAGCCACGTCCTCCACCCGCACGCCGCAGCATCATCTGCATGTGACAGGGCACGAGGGCGGAGTCTTGTCCATGCTGCCTGGCTGCCATGTCTTTGGCTGCGCTGCTCTGCTCTGCGCGGACTGCGCTCAGGGCAACTCTCCGGGGGGGCTGCTGGTGAGGGGGCCATGGGGGGAGGCGGGGCTGGGGCGACAGCGCATGTGCCCACAGAGAGGGCTCTGAGTGCCACCTCTGGCACGCGTGCCATAGGTTCACCACCACTGCCATATAGCATTACTGCATTGGGTATACGTACATAATAGGGCTCCTGTTTATATTAAAGGTCAGATTTGCTGAACAGTATTTTGAACGCTTTGTGATTTGAGGCTTGGGTCTGTTGTTTGTTGTTGTTTGGTCACTAAGTCGTGTCCAACTCTTCGCAACCCCATGGACCAATTATCAATTATGCCAGCCCCCCCTCCCCGTCCTCCACTGTCTCCCTGAGTTTGCTCAAATTCATGTTCGTAGTGTGGATGACGCTATCTAACGATCTCAGCCTCTGCCATCCCCTTCCCCTTTTGCCTTCAAATTTCCCCAATATCAGGGTCTTTGCTGATGAGTCTTCTCATGGGTGGGTGGGTTTGCCTGTGAGGCGGTCTTTTCAAACGAATGTTGAAAAATGCGCAAAACAAATTCTTCCAGGCCTGGAAAATTTTAATCCCTGGTACATCCCAATCTGGTACACTCCAGAGGTATGGGACAGTAAACGTCAAGCCAACATGGATATTGGCTCTGAATTCTGTTGAGTTGTGAGTCCACCACATCCAGTAGGCCCAGGGCTGGGAAAGCCTGCCATAGCATAGGGACTAAACTCATATACAAGTAGTCCTCAACTTGCAACAATTCGTTTAGTGACCAAAGTTATAACGGCACTGAAAAAAGGGACTTATGACCGTTAATCACACTTACCACCGTTGCAGCATCCCCGTGTTCATGTGATCAAAATTCAGATGCTTGGTAACTGGCTCATATTTATGACGGTTGCAGTGTCCCGGGGTCATGTGATCACCTTTTGCGACCTTCCGACAAGCCAAGTCTATGGGGAAGCCTGATTCACTTAATAACTGTGTTACTAACTTAACAGCTGCAGTGATTCACTTAACAACTGTGGTAAGAAAGGTTGTAAAATGGGGCAAAACTCACTTAACAAATGTCTTACTTAGCATTATAAATTTGGGGCTCAGTTGTGGTCGTAAGTTGAGGACTACCTGTATACCATTCATAGATATTTCTTTTATGCCCACCAAGTTTCTATCCCACCTTTTTCTCAAGATTCTTTCAGGTAAAATAGATGAACAGATGGGAAGCTAGTTTGCTGCAATGCAGAATATCAGCCTTTAGCAACATCTATACTTACAAAATATCCCAGGGCTTCAAGACATTCCTAGAATATTAAAATGCTAGGTGACAGCAGCCCAGGGCTTCATTTGGGAATGTGCCCCAGATGCTCAGAAAAGGGGAAAAGTAAATTGACGGTTGTAGAAGGTGTCCTGCAAGGGAAAGAAGGAATGGCGTGGAACATGGCAGTCATTTTGCAGGGCACCTATGACAGGTTTTGAACATTTCAAATGTCCAGAAAGTTAAAATGTAGAACACAGAATCATAGGGTTGGGAGTGACCTCAGAGAACTTCTGGTCCAGCCCCTTGCTCAAGGTAGGAGACCTTATACCATCCTGGTCAAATGGTGGTCTGATCTATTTTTGAAAACCTTCAGTGATGGAACACCCAAAACTCTGGAAGGCAAGTATTCCACTGATTACTTGTTCTGACTGTCAAAAAATTTCTCCTTATGTCAAGGTTGGATCTCTCCTTGACCAGTTTCCACTTATTACTTATTGTCCTGCCTTCAGGTGCTTCAGAGAATAAGTCAACCCCCTCTTCTCTGTGACAGCTCCTCAAGTTCTCTTGTTTGACCATCCTTGCCTTAATGGCTACCATTGAGATGTGATTTGGGAAGCTGAGGTGAAGTCTTATGGCTACATGAAACTCAGTCTTATGCCAGCCCCCTACTCTCCCTTCTTGATCTCCAAAATCCTCCCTCCCCAAAACAAGCCAATCTTGGAGATGGAGCTGTTTTTCTTATAATGCTACAAATCTGTTAATAAAATGGAATGAGTCCAGGTATTTTTCATGATTGTAACAGACAGTATGAAACTGGTGAGGGCAAGCAGAAAGACTATAAATAAAGTAATCAGCAAAAACTGGCATTTTTTTGGTTTCTGCTTAAAATGTTGATTCCATAGTTGTTGCCAAGCAATTCCTGGGGTTTCTCTCCCTTCTTTTGCATATTTCTATCCTCATTAATTTCATTTGTTTTTTGGGGGGGGATGAACCTCTTTCTTTTGGCAAATGCATTGTAAGGAACAGCCTTTCCCACCCTGGTATATTCTGATGCCAAGCCAGCTGGGTGGTTTTGAGAATTGACATTCGTATAAACATGCCAGACTAGGAAGATAGATAGTAAAAGTCTGATACTTCTGGTTCCAAAAAAAATCATCATATGGATATATTCATAGATGACAAATCAATCACGGGCTTCTATGTATAATAAGAGCCACCATATTCATTGGCAGTGTATTTTTGCTCATAACTGGAAACAAACCAGTGGCGATGTTCTTCAGCCTAATTTGCCAATACATTTTTTAAAAGAATCTTCTAAAAGAGAGTGCTAGATTAGATAATGAAGTGTAACAGAAATTGGGTTGAGCCTGCCTGTTCAGTATGATGGAACATTGGGTGTTTACATAGAGATTCCTATTTGCTTGTTGCTCCTGTTTTTATGGCGATTCCAGCATGAACATCCAGAAAGGCAGATTCACACATGATCATAAACTACAGTTAACTCCTTTGTATCACTCTATTTTGGACTCTGATCTCCCATCAGCCTCAGAGAGCTTGACCAGTGGCTGGCAGTGATGGAAAATGTGGTGCAACACATCTGCATCAGAGTTTCTCAATCTTGGCAACTTGAAGATGTGTGGACTTCAACTCCCAGAATTTCCATGCTGGCTGGGGAACTTGGGTAGTTCAAGTCCACATATCGTCAAGTTGTCACGGTTGAGAAACACTGATCTGGAGAGTTGACAGAGCCTGTTTTAGTGGGATTGATGGGAGGTGGAATGAATCCAAGCATGCTAACCCTCTCCTCCCAATTGTGGAAGAGGAAATATTAGGACCATGTGAACTTAATGCAAGCTTGGACTCCTTTTGGATGGGTGTTTGGCCCCAAACTACTTCTCTTCAGCTGCCAGAGATCCTCTTCTAAATATGTGTGAGACTTTCTGCCACGTTGAATCAGGAAATGCATGAAATATGTTATGTAAGCCTGAAGACAAATGTAGTGTAGCTTAACAAGAGAATGAAGAAAAATGTCAGAACTACTCCATCACCATTTTTAACATGGAGCCTTCAAGCTTCTTTAGAATATTAAACATCCCCAGATCTCCCCCCAAATTGCCCACCGGTGACTTAGTACATCATGAAAATGAAAACCAGTTCAGTAAGGGCCAT
This sequence comes from Azemiops feae, assembly GCA_023970755.1. Taxonomy (NCBI): domain Eukaryota; kingdom Metazoa; phylum Chordata; class Lepidosauria; order Squamata; family Viperidae; genus Azemiops; species Azemiops feae. Next base: position 2,352,908 of record JALGBA010004195.1, read on the forward strand.
TACAGATAGTCCTCAAGTTACAACCACATCAGAGCCCCAAATTTCTGTTGCTAAGTGAGATGGTTGTTGAGTGAGTTTTGCCCCATTTTATGACCTTTCTTGCCATTGCAAGAATCACTGCAGTTCTTAAGTTAGTAACACGGTTGAAAGTGAATCTGACTTGCCAATTGACTTTGCTTGTCAGAAGGTCACAAAAGGTGATCACATGACCCCCGGGGACACTGCAGTGGTCATAAATACGAGTCAGTTGTCAAGCAGCTGAATTTTTGATCACATGACCATGGAGATGCTGCAGTGATCAAAGGACTAAGGGTGACATGATAGCAGTGTGTTCCAATATCTCAGGGGTTGCCACAGAGAAGAGGGGGTCAATCTATTCTCCAAAGCACCTGAACGCAGGGCAAGAAGCGACGGATGGAAACTAATCAAGGAGAGAAGCAACCTAGAACTAAGGAGAAACTTCCTGACAGTTAGAACAATTAACCAGTAGAACAACCTGCCTCCAGAGGTTGTGCCTGCTCCAACACTGGAAGTTTTTAAGAAGAGACTGGACAGCCATTTGTCTGAAATGGTATAGGGCAGGGGTATCAGCTAGATGCGTCACGCAGAAGCCGCGCCCACTCCATTGCCGGCAATGGCAAAACAGTCCTGATACGTTGCGCGACATCACGTGATGTCGTGAGTTTGACATGTCTGGTATAGGGTTTCCTGCCTGAGCAGGGGGTTGGACTAGATGACCTCCAGGGTCCCTTCCAACTCTGTTATTCTGTTATTCTGATCATAAGTGTGAAAAGCAGTTATAACTCACTTTTTTCAGTGTCATTGTAATTTTGAACAGCCACTAAATGAACTGCTGTAAGTTGAGGACTACTTGTACAAAATCTTAGCTTTTGCTTTTGCAATATTCCCAGAGAACAGGGTAGAATTCTGCGTTGTTGTATGTGTGCTTCTGCTTTGGGTGGATATGTCAATGTCGTTCAGGAAAATTGATAAATACAAGTTAATTAGCCTAGTCATTTGCTGAAAGCTGTGCTAAATCAAATTACTTACATTCATGCCCGTAGGGATTTTTGGAGTAAGCAACTTTATGCAGAATGCTGAAAAGAGCTGGAAATAGTAAGACTAAAGAATTAAAGGCTTGAGGCAAGAAAAGGAAAAGGAAACATTGCTAAATCTAGCTTATACCATCACCATTAATTCCTAATACTTCTCCATGCTTTTCATTAAGTTGGTTACTTCCAAGAAACCAACTTAATAATAATAATAATAATAAAGTTGGAAGGAACCTTGGAGGTCATCGAGTCCAACCCCCTGCTCAGGCAGGAAACCCTATACCATTTCGGACATGTGGCTGTCCAGTCTCTTCTTAAAAACTTCCAGTGTTGGAGCATTCACCGCTTCTGGAGGCAGGTTGTTCCACTGGTTAATTGTTCTAACTGTCAGGAAGTTTCTCCTCAGTTCCAGGTTGCTTCTCTCCTTGACTAGTTTCCATCCATTACTTCTTGTCCTGCCCTCAGGCGCCTTGGAGAATAGCTTGACTCCCTCTTCTTTGTGGCAACCCCTGAGATATTGGAATACTGCTATCATGTCACCCCTAGTCCTTCTTTTCATTAAACTAGACATACCCAATTCCAGCAAACGTTCCTGATATGCTTTTGCTTCTAACATATCCGTGCATCGCTACGTTGGCCTTTGTTCTTCAAAATGGTTGGCTTTTTTTGAAAGATCTCATCAACTTCATCCAGCCACATTTTCCCAGTCTTTCCCTCCCTCCCAATCCAGTCATTCTTCTCTTAAGATTCTCAGTCCACATTCCCTCAGTCTGTATGATCAAACTGCTGCAAAGTATCTCATTCTTAACAGCTGCTCATTTTTGTATTCAATCCACATTCATTTGGGACTCTACAGGCTTTCACTACCTTTGGGAATAACAGAATAACAGAGTTGGAAGGGATCTTGGAGGTCTTCTAGTCCAACCCCCTGCTCGAGCAGGAAACCTTATATCATTTCAGACAAATGTTGTCCAGTCTCTTCTTAAAAACCTCCGGTATTGGAGCAGCCACAACTTCTGGAGGCAAGTCATTCAACTGATTAATTGTTCTGTCAGTAAATTTCTCCTTAGTTCTAGGTTGCTTCTCTTTTTGATTAGTTTCCATCCATTGCTTCTTGTCCTGCCTTCAGGTGCTTTGGAGAATAGGTTGATCCCTTCTTCTTTGTGGCAGCCTCTCAAAAATCAGAACACTGCTACCGGTCTCTATCATGTCACCCCTACTCCTTCTCTTCATTAGACTAGACCAGGGGTAGGCAACCTTGGCTCTTTTATGACTCGTGGACTTCAACTCCCAGAATTCCTGAGCCAGCCATGCTGAGGGGAAAGGGAGAGGTTTCCAAGCTGAGCCGTGCTGGCTCAGGAATTCTGGGAGTTGAAGTCCACGAGTCATAAAAGAGCCAAGGTTGCCTACCCCTGGACTAGACATTCCCAGTTCCTGCAAATGTTTTTCATATGTTTAAGCCTCCAGTCCTCTAATCATCTTTAGCAACAGTTCAGAGTTATGACAGACCTCTCTGGGGCCATTTACAATTTGAAGTTCTGATTCCCTGCCCCCATGGTCATGTGACCACACTTTAGGCACTCAGTAGATGATTCCCTTTATGCTTATTTGTAGTGTCCTATGGTCACATGATCACGTTTTATGATGGTTTTTTTCAAAACCCAGCATTTACTTCCATTTTGCCGCAAAACTTTACCACTGTGGCAGTTGCTTTATGACCACGGCAGTCACTTAACAACCACTGCAAAAATGGTCATAATATTGGGTCAGTCATATGGGTGATCTGATTTACAACTGTCATGAATTAAAGACCGTGATTGGCAGGCTCCATTACAGTCGTAACTCAAGAGGTCTATCTGTATTTTTTCTTCTGTCACCGCATAGCATTTTCCCCCCTTTAATATCCTATTCTCACTTTTATGTTTCTCTACGTTACACCCAACATAGAACAAAGTGAACAGCGAGAAGTTCTTCTACACGGCATTTACACGTTTGATCATACTATTTACTGCTCCTCTTCCCACATTTGCATGTTTTAAAATTTCCCTACCTATTGTACTGGTTTTGCTGTTATACCAATGCACGTACGTTTTCTGTTTGTCCTAGTTGTTTTTTTTTTACCATTTATGCATAATTTGCAATTGTTCATCCCATTTGTCTTGTCAAATGCGGTGATTTTGGTCTTTGATGCATTAGGTTTCAGGTCAGGAAGCCTCATTCCATCCTACACCTTATCTACCTTTCACTGCAAATTATTTGGGTTCCCCACCAGCAGCTTTGTTATTATCTGTATACAACAATACATTTCAGTTCACACTTCTACCATCACCACTTAACATTACTCATCAAATAAAACACAAGAAAGCTTCTTTAGTTCAGCATTGAACTTGCAAATACAGGTGGTCCTCAACGATTACAATTGAGCCCAAAATTTCTGCTGTTAAGTGAGACATATCTTCAGTCACATTTGCCCCATTTTACGACCTTTCTTGCCACACTTCTTAAGTGAATCACTGCAGATGTTAAGTTGGTTAAGTGAACCTGGCTTCCTTATTGATTTTGCTTGTCAGAAGGTTGCAAGAGGTGATCCCGTGACCCCAGGACACTGCAACAGTCATAAATATGAACCGGTTGCCAAGCGTCTGAAATTTGATCACAAGACCATGGTGATGCTGCAAAGGTTGTAACTATGAAAAATGGTCATAAGTCACTTTTTTTTAGTGCTGTTGTAACTTTGAGCTGTCACTAAATGTTGTTGTAAGTCAATGACTATCTATAACCAACTCGGAGACTATCAAGAACTCCACAATTCCTTACCTCATTCATCCATAATTATATTAAAAAGCCAAGGGGACAGTTCATATCTTTTGTCTTGTTCCCTATTTGGTTTAGAACCATTTGCTAAGCATTGTATTTATTCTCACTCATGCTTTACTTCTGTTAATGTTTCTTTAAGTAAGTGGCATGTTAATAGATGTTAGATAGATTGGTTTTCCTTTGTTTGCTCATACTTCCTTTCCATTTCCACCTGCAGCTATATTTTTCTCCATTGATATTCATCTGTGCATATTTTATTTGTTTACTTTTGTTTAATTTGTATCCCACCTTTATTATTTTTAACAAATAATGCAAGATGGCAAACATATCTAGCATACCTTCCTCCTCCTATTCATCTCACAACAACAACCCTGTGAGATGGGTTGGGCTGAGGGCTCAAATTTGGAGAAATATGCAGTGCAAAATATTACTGAGTTTTGATCTGAGTACCCGTTAGCATAAATGAGGCAGTTTTGCTTAAAAATGCAGAGCAAAGCAATATTGCAATTAGTGTCCCATGGCAGTCCTTCGACCAATTAGGCTGCTTTTTTTAGCCTGATTGATAAATATCAGAAATACAGCAAAGGTACTTAGGGTTTTAATTTAGTATGAAAACCTGGTTGCAGAGGGGTTTAAATAACTGTGGCCACATTTGAACTGTGGTTTTTTGGAATTTTGAGAAACTCTGGCCTGTTTCTAGAACTGTGCAGTGCATCAGATTCAAAGGAACAAAAGTGTTTTGGAGAACAAGGGAGTACAATTGTGGCTTTTGTCTTCAATCCTTTAAAAGTGCGCCTTTCCCTGGATTGTGTGGTTGCTCTTTTGTTTTAAGGTATCGCAGATAAAAGGTTACGTGCTTTGAAGAATCTTTTAGCCACTACCCTGTTAACTCTGTGCTTGTTATTTGAAAAGAAATATTATATCTCACCATCTTCCTTCTTTCCCTCCCCTCCCCCCAAACCCCCCCCCCCATTTCTGTTTCAGGCCCAGGCGTGTCTTCTTCTCCAGAAAGCCCTGCAGAATAAGTGTTTTAAGCTTTCATTGTCGGGGAAAGAGTGGGAAGATTTGATCAGAGAAAGCACCCGTCAAATTACTGAGGTAAGACGGGTCAATCCGACTTTACATTTCCTGATATGCATCGTGTTCCTTTTTCTTTTCTAACCCTGTTCATGTGTTGAAAAGAACATGTGAGTGCTGAAACCAAAGATGGGGTGTATTAGAGCAACGGAGATGACTTTGGGAAAAGTATGTGGCACCTGTTAATAAAGTATGAGCCAAGTCTGGGAAAACAAGAAAAGGTGAGAAAGATACTCAAGATTCTCTCATCTTGATTCTCCTTGGTACAGGAGGAAGGGGGAGAGAGGGCACTGTCAATCTGTTATAGCCTATTCAGGGGTAGGCAACCTCGGCTCTTATGACTCATGGACTTCAACTCCCAGAATTCCTGAGTCAGCTATGCTGGCTCAGGAATTCTGGGAGTTGAAGTCCATGAGTCATAAAAGAGCCGAGGTTGCCTACTCCTGGCCTATATCAATGGAGTTCTAGTGGGTCTGGCCTGGCCTGGCCTACATAGAAGGGCTGACATCAATCTTGAAAGCCTGACAGCATTTCCCCTTTGTTTCCTCTTACAATAAAGAGAGTCAAGATGGGACAGTATTTTTTTCTCACACTTGTTTACCCAGACTTAATTCCTCTTTTGTTAACAGCATATCTTCTCCAAGGAACTGTCCAGTCCATTGTAACTTTGGGTAATCATTAAGTGGCCAGTGGTAAGTCAAGGACTACCTGTATAGGCATTACATAGTAAAGAGACAAACTGAAGAAGAAGCTAGGCCAGGGGTAGGCCACCTTGGCTCTTTTATGACTCGTGGACTTCAACTCCCAGAATTCCTGAGCCAGCATGGCTCAGCTTGGAAACCTCTCCCTTTCCCCTCAGCATGGCTGGCTCAGGAATTCTGGGAGTTGAAGTCCACGAGTCATAAAAGAGCCAAGGTTGCCTACCCCTGAGCTAGGCCAAGGGAAGAGGAAATAAATAATGAGAGAATGTGCAATGCTTATCTAAAATAGTATTCACTTAGTTCAGTATCTCCATGCAGTTACATCAGAGTTACTTATACTGAATTTGAATGAACTACAGTGGGATTCCACTTACAGATCAGTGGTATTGCAAGCATTTGCTTAGACCAGTGTTTCTCATCCTTGGCAACTTTAAGACGTTTGGACTTCATCTCCCAGAATTCTCCAGCTAGTATGTTGAAGTGGACACCTCTTAAAGTTGCCAAGGTTGAGAAACAATGTCTTAGACCAGGGGTGTCAAACTGCCGGCCCGCGGGCTGGATGCGTCATGGCGAAACCGCGCCCACCCCATTGCTGGCAATGGCAAAAAAGTCACGATATGTCGTGACACGTCACGTGATGTTGCGAGTTTGACACTAAATGAATGAATGACCCTTCTGTGTCTCCAAATTGAATTCAACTTTGAAATTATGAATCCGTAGGAGATTTCTTTTTCCCCCCTAAAGTTAATGTGTAGCCATTGCTTTAGGTGGGAAATATTTGACATATTGCAGCTTTACTGCTCCAGCAATATCTAAACTTCGGTTGTGATAAAAAAAAACCTTGGCCAAATTTAAGGACAGGATTTGGAATCAAGACATTCAAACTAAATTTCCAATCTTTGCTACAGTGCAGTTTCTTACCACCCTTCCCTGATTGTCTGTAGGTAATTTTTTTAACACTTTACATGTTTTGTGCAAGAGACTTTTCTCCCTGACCCAAATTGATGCACTATATCCATTACGTTGACAATAGATAGATATACCAGTCTCTTGAATCTCACATTACTAATTGTCAGAAGATGTAACTGTAAGAAAATTTGGAAAGCCAGTTTGGTGTAGCGGTTACAGCACCAGGCTGAAAACTGGGAGACTGTGGGTTCTAATTCTGCCTTAAGCAAGAAGCCAGCTGGGTAATCTTGGGCCAGTCATTTTCCCTTAGCACTAAGAAGTACGCAGTAACAAGCTACTTCAGAAATTTTGCTGAGAAAATTGCAGGGACTTGTCTGGGCAGTTGCCAAGAGTGAACACTCCCTCAAAGGCAAGCAAGCAAGAAAGAACAAATTGTGAAGAAGGAAGGAAGGAAGGAAGGAAGGAAGGAAGGAAGGAAGGAAGGAAGGAAGGAAGGAAGGAAGGAAGGAAGGAAGGAAGGATTGTGAGATTACAGCCCTCCTTTTATGTCACCAGTTTCTAGATACCTCCAAAGAGGGTGCAAAATGTTTATCGATAGCTAAGGTTTGCTAACTTGTTTATGATCTTCTAACTATTTCAGACATGTCTTCTAACTTCTAATTCCTTTATATACAAAGTGAGAGGATGGGGGAGGGAGGGAGGGAGTCCTCAGCTTACAACCACAATAGGGACAGGTATGTCTATTGTAAGTCATTGACATTATAAGTTGAGTCATCACCTGATTGGATCCGATTTTATGACCATTTTTACAATAGCCATAAAGCAAATCACCACAGTCAATAAATGAATCGTGTGGTTAAGGAAATCCAGCTTATCCAAAGGATGTTTTTGCCAAAAACCAGCAAAAAAAAAATTGCAAATCACAATTACATAACAGCAGGACCCTGCAATTGGTTGTAAATGTGGGCTGATTGCCAAGCAACCAGATTGCAATCACATGACTGCAGTGGTGACTGCACACACACACACACACACACACACACACAAACACACACACAGGGGTGTAGTTCTCCAGTTACAACCATGTACAGTCTTAATGCAAGAGTGTCATAACTTTGGACTGCTGTTGAACACATGGTCGTAGGTTGAGAACTACCTCCCCTTTGTGTGTGTGTGTGTGTGTGTGTGTATACTGTGTGTGTGTGTAAATATATAAATACAATTTGTAGAGATTATATATAAAATATATAGCATTTGATATATATTTTATTAATGGTCTTGGATCATAAACAAACGGTAACCATTTGAAAAATATGCCTGAAGGAAATTAACTTCAGACTTCTCTTGACTGATTATTTAAAACCCTGAAGACTTGATGTTGTGCAGTATGTACTGAATTTTAAAAAGCCTTAGGAAAATGCTGCAGGGTGTGCCCTAGTTAAGGCAATCGCTCTTGTGAGAACCAGAAATAAAGCAGACAGTGGATGTGTTTGTGTGCATGTGCCTATATCCCTATCAAGTGGGAAGAGGGAAGGAGGTGAGGTGAGAATGGAAGCAGAGCTTATCCTCAGGTGGAGGAGGAGGAGGAGGACGCAGGAGCGGGATAACAGTATTAAAAAAAAATATGTACATCTAGGAATGTGTAGTCAGCCTTTTTCAGTCTGGTGCCCCTAAAGATATCGAGGGCCATATTGGCTGCGAATTCCTGGAGTTGCAGTCCAAACCTACAGTATTTGGAGGGGGGGGGAAATGGTGATGTACACCTAACTGAGCCTTTACCGGTAGTCCTCGACTTACGACCACAATTGAGCCCAGAATTTTATGTTCCTAAGTGAGAAATTTGTTCGGTGACTTTTGTCCCATTTTGCGACTTTTCTTGCCACATTTGCTAAGTGAATCACCGCAGTTGTTAAATTAGTAACACGGCGGTTAAGTGAATCTGGCTTCCCCCTTGACTTTGCTTGCCAGAAGGTCGCAAAAGGGGATCAGGTGACCCCGGGGCACTGCAACCGTCATGAATGTGAACCAGCTGCCAAGCATCCGAATGTAAATCACGTGACCATGGGGATGCTGCCATGGTCGTAAGAGTGAAAAAATGATCATAAGTCACTTTTTTCCCCAGTAACTTCGAAGGGTTACTAAACAAACTATTGTTAAGTCAAGGATTGCCTGTATTTGTGAATAAAGGGCCCCTCTTATTATCTCACCCCAGTGGAGGCTGCTGTGAGTGTTGCCAAATGCAGCGTTGATCTGGTGAGGAGGGCAGCAGGCACGATTTGATTTTAGAATAGAATAGAATAGAATAGAGGTGGAAGGGACCTTGGAGTTCTTCTAGTCCAGCCCCCTGCTCAAGCAGGAGGACTTATACCATCTCAGACAGGTGATTGTCCAGTCTCTTTTTAAAAACTTCCAGCGATGGAGTGCCCACAATTTCTGGAGGCAAGCTGTTCCACTGGTTGATTGTCCTCACTGTCAGGACGTTTCTCCTTAATTGCAGGTTGCTTCTCTCTTTGATCAGCTTCCAACCATTGTTTCTCATCCTTCCCTCTGGTGCTCTGGTGAACAACCTGACCACATCTTCTTTGTGGCAGCCCCATAGATACTGGAACACTGCTATCATGTCTCTCCTATTTCTTCTTTTCTTTAGACAGGCCAAACCCAAGTTCCGCAGCCGTTCTTCGTACGTTTTGGCCTCCAGGCCTTTGATCATCTTAGTTGCTCTTCTCTGAATTTTTTCCAGACTCTCAACATCTTTTTTTGTGATATGGTGACCAAAATTGGCTGCAGTATTTGAGGTGTGCTCTTACTAGGGCTTTATAAAGTGGTACTAGTACTTCGCGTGATCTTGATCTTTTGTTCTGTTTAGATTTTTGCTGTCAGAATCTCTTGGCCCAAACGGGAAGGCTTGTTTTTCTCATATCACTCAGCCCAGGAATAACCTGCTTGCAGAATGCAGGCTGCATTCCAGCAAAACTGACAGGTCCCATGAGCTATTGGCTTACAGATGTACCAGGCATCCTCCTTTGCTCAGGGAAGGCCTTCCCACAGCATCCCAGGGGCGTACCAGGAGGCACTAGGCAGCACAGGGCAGCCAAATGTTAGCATCTGAGAGGCGTTTCCATTGTGAATCTGCACGGTTATTCTTTAAGGATTCCAGACTGGCAAAGGGGGGCTCCAGAAGACGCATGAATTGGCCAGAGTCCCTTCGCGTTTGCGAATCCTTCCAAAACTGCCAGGCAGAGTTCAATAAGATGTGAAATTAGGTCTCGTGGAGAGAACGGCTCTCGTATGTGAGGGAGAAATTGGAGTGAAGTATATAAAAATAGCAGTAAAACCAGCTTTCTGCCATCCTTCAGATGTTTTTGCATTGTAATTTTCTTCCTCCTTGTTTATTAGCCAGCCTGACTGTCTCTGATGGGAGCTCTGTTCTAAAAAGGCTTTTAGTGTTTTATGCACATTGTTGTTTTTTTCTCCTTTAATGCATCTTAATTTTTTTTTTACTCTGAACACACTTCTCCTTCCTATGACTCCCCGCATTGAATTTTGGCTTCTAAGCCTCTCGGGGCAAAGACCCCCCTCCTGTACAGCTACTCCTTCTTTTATAACCATTTGTTTAATGACTGTTCAAAGTTACAGTGGCACTGAAAAAAGTGACTTATGACTGTTTTTCACACTTTAAGACCGTCCTCATGGCCACATGATCCAAATTCATACGTCACTAAATGAACTGTTAAGTCGAGGACTACCTGCATGTGTCTAAGCAGGAATGGTACTAGTAGATCCTTTGAAGATGCAACATAATTTCTCGCTTTTTGAAAAAGTAGCCCTGTAGAGTGGATTACCAACATGATCAAGTATCCTTGTTCTTCAGATAAGAAAAGATCATTATAACTCGGTGATAGAACAGATATAGAACGTTCCATTCTTTGATTAAGAAGAATGAACAATAGATGATGAAAAAGGAAACTTCTCAAGAAAGAATAGAGCCTGACCTACGCTGTACAGAGGGAGAGAGGGAGGATAGGTGGAACATAGCAAGGGGTGGACTTTCAGGGACTCAAAGATCTTGTCTTTTCGAAGTCCAGTCTCGTTCATCAGGAAACCTGCCAAAAAGTTCAGGTATGGGAGAGAGGAATCCAGCTCTAGGCTCAATTTAGTTCCTTCCTCCTGTCTTTGCCAACGTTTTTTTTTTTTTGTTCGGCCAGCAATCTAACTTGGCATGAAGAACCTTCATATTTTCATAAAGTTGTTGGAGCCTTATTTTGTTTTACAGGAATGATGCAGAGATACAAGGGTCTGTAGGAGGAAGGAATCATTCTCATGATTTTCTTGGTTATAATTTCTCTCTTTTTTTACAAAAAATAAAATAAAATAGACATTGAAGAAAGTGGATGAGTTCAAAGTTAAAGTGGACCGGGAGAAAGTCATCAAGTGTCTGGAGCTGTTGAGCGGCCTTATCAAAATAATGACCCAGCAGGTATGTGGGTCACTCTTAACTATCTGGCTCTTCTTTGGGATGCCAATATTTCCCAGTTTATACTCGTTGTTCACATACTTCTTCTTGCACTTAAAGTCGTGGTCCTATTTTTTGTTTGTTTAGTTGTGATAGTCAAATCGGTACTCCTTGGACTAAAGTAAAACCAGAAGAGGAGAATGTATGAGCTATAGAGTTTTGGTGCTCTCTGAGCATGGTTTCTTTGCAGACATATCATTAGCTTACAAACTCTTGTACTGATGATGTTACCTAGTTGGGCAATGAAACATCTGCAACTAAACAGCCAAGCTTAGAGAGCACCAAGAACTCTAAAGTAAGCATTTAAAAAAAGGTAAATGTTTTCCCTGTCATGTCTGACTCTAGGGGGTGGTACTTATCTCCATTTCCTAGCTGAGGAAGCATTGTCCGAAAACATTTTCTGTGGTCATATGGCCAGCATGACTATATGCCGAGGCACACAAAACGCTATTACCTTCCTACTGAAATGGTACCTATTTGTCTACTTGCATTTGCATGCTTTCGAACTGCTAGGCTGGCAGGAGCTGGGGCGAGGACAGGAGCTCACCCCATCATGCAGTACTTGGGTTTTGAACTGCCAACCTTCCAGTCGACAAGCCCAGACTCTTAACTGCTAGGCCACCTGCACTGAATTAACTCTGGATCAATATTCATGCAGTAGTTGTGTGTGAGCATGTAAAAACAAGTAGCACAATTGGTACGTCTAAGCATCTAATTCAGGTACCCTCAATTTTTGGGGGACACATTTAGAATGTGAGAACCTGTAGTGGGCAAGCTGATCAAAGGGCTGCTGTGGGGAATGCATCAAAGCAGTCATTTACACACATGTCCCCTGCCAGCCACTTTCAGTCTTGCTCCTTTCTGTGGGATGCTCTCTCCTACCAAGTTTCTGTATTTCTTTTTCAGAGCAGGTGTACCCATTTCTAAAGAAAGCACTGGCCTGCAATTTCCCACTACTTTGATTTTCTAAAAAATTTAAAAAGGCTCCGGAGGCATTCTCAGAAGTGAAAAATGCTAGAGGCTGGCGTCCAGCAGAGAGCCAACAGGCATCAAGATATGTATTTATGTGTACATTAGCAGCCTGGCACCAGGTTTGGGGATGTTGGCCTAGATGCTGACTAGAAGGTCCCTGGAAGAATGCTGCTTTGTCACCTAGTGGAGCATTCAGTCAGCTGATCCCAAGAACTAATCCAAATCCACTAATTCCGATAAAATGCTATACTATGAACATGCTTGTTTTGATGGCAAGTACTGAATTGTGAATCCAGGAATCAGACTGGTTGACTGCCTCATCCCTACTGGGATCACACATACAATAAGCCATTCATTGATTGATTGAGTGACTGAATGAATGAAATAAAACTGAATCATTCATTCATATCTCTTTCTCAATGAATTTGTTGGGAAAAGAGAGCAATTCTGCTTTCTGCATCTATCACTTTAAACAACTTCTTTATTGAACGCAGTTCTAGTATTCTTTTGTTTTATTTACTTTTCAGGCATTCAGCCTAGATCTGACTGAGCTTCGTGGTGTGCTCCAGACTCTGGGTCAACAGGAGCATTTTGAGAAGTCCATACAACTTGACAACATCTACTGGAATGTTATGAAACTCCTGGGATTTAAGTAAGTTACAAAGCCACTTCAGTGTTGTGGTTAAGGTATCAGGCTAGAAACCAGGAGACCATGAATTCTAGTCCCACCTTCAGCACAAAATAAGCTGAGTGACCTTGGGCCTGTTACTCTCTCTCGGCTCAAGGAAGAAGACAAGGGCAACCATTTCCAAAATTATGCCCAAAAAACTTCAGGAGTTAGAGCAATTGCCAGGAGTCAACACAAACTTGAAGGAGCGTGCATGCGTGCGCGCACATACACACACACACATACAGAGTGAGAGAGAGAATGAGAGAAACAGGGAAGCTGCGTGTCCCATGCAACCCATTAGCCCTCCTGATCAGGCTTGGAAAATGAATTTGGTAATTAGCAGAGTTCACAAAAGGCCTGACCTCCTGAAGAAAACAAAACCTGCAACCCCACCCCCTTTGATTGTACTCCTGCTGATGGGGGCCCTTAACATTCCCCCCCCTCCCCAGTTCCCCTAACATAACCCTTTGACCCATTTTATCAGAGTAAATGCTAAATAGTCAATTTCTAATTTCTGTTTCTTGCTACTTCATGGATGGTCTTAAAAAGGAAAGGTTAGTTGATGCCTGTTGGTGTGGTTGATGGGAGTTGTAATTTAGCATGGGGAAGGCATTGGACTAGGGCAGTGTTTCTCAACCACTTTAAGTTGTGTGGACTTAAATAGGTTTCTTAACTGCATAAATGGATATTGAGTGCAAATGCAGTTAAGATATGTTTTGGCTAGAAAAGATCTTTTAAACCGGTATCATTGATATGATTAGAAAACTGTAATAAATGCTGATATTCAACTGTATATCTATTAATAACAATAAGAAATGTATTGTATTTGCTTGATGTGGAAAAATGTTTATTACCGGAAGAAGAGAGGAGGTAATATTGAAAACTAAGAGACGGTGTAATATTGGATTTAGTTTGAAGAAGCTTATATGTACCACGGAATTATTAATGGACCGAGTCAACACGTTGTCTATTAAACACTTGTTTGTAAAATAGAAAATTAATAAAATATTTATTAAAAAAAAAAAGTGTGGACTTCCAATTCCCAGAATTCCCTGGCCATCCATGTAGGGGAATTCTGGGAGTTGGAAGTCCACACATCTTAAAAGTCGCTGCGATTGAGAAATACTGGATTAAGAAAAAGCGTTGGATGTCATAGGTCCTTTCCTATTCTTGATTTACAGGCGGCCTGTGAAGGCGAAAGTCTCTGTTCGGCCTGCAAACGGAACTGTGGTTGAGTCCGTAAAGCGGAAGAAAAAGGGCTTCCTGCCAGCCACCAAAAAACGTCAGAACCGCAAGAAGGCCCAGTTCGGTCAGTCCCAGGAGAAAGGTCCTGAGAGCAGCAGCAGCAGCAGAACCCCTGCTGTGGGTGAGGCCGAGGGTCCCTCAGAAGGAAAGAAGAAAAAAAGGAAGAGGGGGAAGAAGAAGCAAGTGGCAGAAGAGGGCAAGGGGGAAACGTTTGAGCAGGGTCCTCCAGCAAAGAAGACGGCTCAGTCCCCAGGAAAAGCAAAAGGAACTGCCGGGCCACGTGGCCATATGAAGAAGAAAAAGCAGCAGCAGCACAAGGGAAAGAAGAAAGGGACTGTCTGAATTTTGGGGACAGATGGGACTGTTTTTATCAAGTTCTGGGAAATGTGTTTTGAAAGTTGCAGGGGGAATCTGCTTCTGGATTGCAGCTGGCAGAATTAAAACTGGTCTGCTCTAGTATTTTGATAGTGAAGGGCTCAATTTTGCCGTAACGCTCTCGGAACTTCCTACCTGTGACGTCAGGAACAATTTCCCTCTCCTAATTCATGTCATCTGGGATGGCTTCCAAAAGAGCCAAGCTGCAAACAGCATCATCACCCTTTCTGGATTTGTAAGGAAAAAAATGTTTGCGAATATTTTAATTTGATCTTAGCAGTGTAAATTCGTAAGCTGCTCCTGGAAAATGAGGTGCTTTGGGGCAACTCCTTGTAAACGTCTGGATCAATTCCATCTCCTTGGTTTTAATAATAGAAGATATCAAGCTATGATGTTAAATATATGTTACTTTGGTTACTTGGAGTTAAACCACAGAAGTTATATTTCTGAATAAAAGATAAAAATATTTTTTAAAATCTTTATAAAGTTAAGACTAAAATGACATGCCTTGGTCCAGATGTGTTTGAAAAAATTGTACTTTTTGCACCTCTGTCTAAGAATGGGTGAAACTTATTACAATAAACAAACAGTATGTAAATTCAGAAAAAAGTATTGAATGTTTATGCCACAAGGCTCCAAATGACTCTGAGCTATTAGTAGCATTTCAGAGTACCCTAATCTGGGCAGTATACGTCAGAAATGCATTTATTTTACAACAGTTTATACCTTTTTATCCCATTAGCTTTCCCAATGCTTACAGGGACTTAAAACTGTTACTATATGTCATTTTCCTTCTAAATGTCTTTTGCATCATGTTTCTCTGTTTTGGGATTCAACTGGATGGTAAGGTGAGGTGAGTCAGAAGGTTTATGGCCATTAGATCCCCCTCCCCTTCTTCAATTTTTCTAATGGACAGTGGGAACAAGTGTATTCTTGTTTGTAGCTTAAAGGAACCAACTCATTTCAAATAGCTAGCAAACTGATCTAGTCAGACATTGGTCAAAAAGCAGATTAAAGGTTGGAAATATGCTGTTTCTGAGAAAAGTAAATGCTTGATTCCATTACCTAAAACAGTTTTCCAGCTTCATGTTCTCCAAATATGCCGGGGGGGGGGGAGAGTGAGAAGTCCCAGGTTGCAGAGAATCTGAGAGGTGTCCCCATCATGTCTTGTGGGTACCAACTGGTCTAGAAACACGCATGCCTACAACTTTCCCTCAAAATATAATCTGTGCTTCCCAAACCAGCTGGAGAGAGACTAGATTAAAGCAGTACAGGCAGTCCTTGATTTATGACAACAATTGAGCCCAAAATTTCTCTTGCTAAGTGAGACAGTTGTTAAGTGAGTTTTGCCCCATTTTACAATGTTTCTTGCCACAGTTGTTAAGTGAATCATTGCAGTTGTTAAGTTAGTAACGCGGTTGTTCAGTGAATCTGGCTTCCCCCTTGACTCTGCTTCTTAGAAAGTCACAAAAGGAGATCACATGACCCTAGGACACAGCAACCGTCATAAATATGAGTCAGTGGCCAAGCAGCTGAATTTTAATCATGTGACCATGGGGAACGCTGCAACAGTTGTGTAAAAAATAGTCATAAATTGCTTTCTTCAGTGCCGTTGTAACTTTGAACGCTCACTAAACAAACTGTTGTAAGTTGAGGACTACCTGTAGTACTCCAGCCTCTCGGTCTTTATTCTCATGTAAATATACAATGACTGATAGCAGTTTGTGACAGTGAATTGCATTTTTTTGTGGTACTACTTAGGGAATATTGAATATTACAATTATTGAATACAAGAGGAAGCTTTCTGAAGAAGACCGAAGATCCATCTAGTTTAAATCCTGTTCTTATAAATAGGAACTGATTCCTCTGAGAAACAGACTAGTAAGTGTAACAATTCCAATGCAGGTTCCTCTCTTTCGGAACAGCCAGCCTCACAAAGTGAGGGTGGCAAAAGTTAAAAACTTAAATTGGTTTTGGAAGGCCTTTGGAAATGGGATGATTTGTAGTTATCAGGGCCAGAATGGCTGTTCCTGTTTTAGATTTGTACACTTGTATAGCGGCTCAGTCAAATAAGCCAAAAAGCATGAAGGAAAATAATGAGAAGCATTCTATGGCTTTAACCCTCTGAAAGATTTACCTTCCAAGAATTGGTCTAATAATTCCTTGCTACAACTTTCTTAAAAACCTTAAATCGTGGCCTCCTTTTACGGCTTTTTTAAAAGTAAGGAAGTCTTAAGTATTACTTATTTGTATGTTCTCCCCTTTTCTGAGCAAGCAAAGAGGTTTTCCAGGCAGAAGATGCCATTTGAACAACCTGCCTCCAGAAGCGGTGAATGCTCCAACATTGAAAGTTTTTAAGAAGAGACTGGACAGCCATTTGTCTGAAATGGTATAGGGTTTCCTGCCTGAGCAGGGGGTTGGACTAGATGACCTCCAAGGTCCCTTCCAACTTTATTATTATTATTATTATTATTATTGAAACATCTCAGTCCAGAACACTCTCTTCTATTCTTGAAGAGGAATTAAAAATGAGTAAAAACCTGCTTTTCTATCATTTCCACCAAATATTTAAAATCCAGCTCCTTAGAGCAACAAAGAACACCTTTTCTATATTTGGAAATTGTTCCTTCTTCTTAACCTTCTATTTTCCCTTCTAAACACCATCAGTTTCCTCCACAGGATATTGGACCTCTGGAACCCTCAATCAATCTGTGCTTCTGCTTGCAATCTATTTAAGTTTGAATTTGTGTAATATGCTATGTATCAGGCTAATATGAAAATGGAAAATATTAAAATGGCTTAGATGCTTGAATTGTTTTTTTCCAGCAGCTACAAAGCCCTGCAACTCATACTACTTAAGGGTGCAAGACACCAGTAGGTTTCCCTCCAAAGAAACATCCTCTCAATCAGTGCTTTTCCTTTAAGCTGTGTAGACTTCAACTCCCAGAATTCCCAAACCAGCATACTGGTTAGGGAACTCTGGGAGCTGATGTCTACAAAGTTAAATTGGTTGAGCTTGCGAAACACTGCTCTGAATAATGCTCTCTCCTCCCAACATTACAAGGAATGTATAGTCTGCAGCAATATTGTGTATAATGCTTTATAAGGACACAGAGGAGATTATTTGTAAGATCAGGGTTGAACTGTGGGGTCCTTGTTGTGTAATGAAACATCTGCGGGAAAACAACGAAGCTCACGAGAGCACCAAGGACCCCCACAGAAGCAGGAATGAAAGGAGAGAAGAATTAGGATGCTTTTGGGGGGGGAATAGTTTATCTGAAATGGAAGCTTTTAAAACAATCTAGTATCTTTAGAACTAACTTGGTATGTTTTTGGCACGTCAACAGTTGTCTTCTTTTGTGTCTGTATACTTATAAAGAACAGAAGCAGAAAATACCCTTGTTTTTAATCCTGCATTGGATTGAATTAACGATTAGTATACAGTGATAGGTTTCCTCAAAATTGGCAAGTTTTTGATGTGGATTATGTGGCTTTCCCTATTCTGTAGAAACTGCTGGTCAACATGTCAGGTTGTGAAAAACCAATACAAGGGAAGTCCCTTTTAAACACACACACACACAAACACAATTTGGCAACCCTCCTCTGCTTTCATCTTGGCAGAAGCTCTTGTAGGCTTGGGTGGTTGTATTTCAAAGCAAACATCAACTGTTGTGCTCATCCTCATAGTGTAAATTCACACAGCGCAGAGTGCAGAACAGCAGCAGTGACAGGAAAAAATGAAAACACCAGCACCCACTGTTTAAATATGTTTTATTTCTTAATTTACATTATGTATGCGTATACATATATATATCTATATATATATTCATTTATATATATATTTGACTGTTTTATTCTTATACTCTGAGATCCATAATCAATTTCACTGTCCTTTAAAAAATAAAATAGCCATTTGTTGTTCGATTTTGCTTCTGAAAGAAAATCAGAAAAAACAATTTGAGTCCTGCCTTGTATAACAAGAAAAACATTAGTATCACGCTTCCGTGCTTTCCACTTGTCAAAGTGATCATTAAATGTCTCTTTTTGTGAAAAGTCTGAAAACAAGAATGCCACTTCCTCCAAATCAGGCCCGGCTGGAAGACGGAAGGGGGAGTTGGAAGTGGAGTCACTTCTCATCTTGTTGGGATCTTTGAAAATGAATTAGTCTCATTTAGGAGGATAGCTGGGCAAGACACTTGGTTGACTTCCCTTCATGACCGAGATTCATAGACAACAGAAAACTGAGGGCCTTTTCAATATTTATAGATGGCTGCTCAAGAAAGACCATTTTTCTTCCACTTTGGTATAACCTCCAACTGGTCACTAGTTCTCATTCTCTCAAAGCCTGATTTAGCATCCCCAGTCAAATCTTTTGCCTAGTTTTACAATTTTTGCGTTCCTTCCATCTGGGCCAGCAGAGGACCAAAACAAAATGCTCTTTTCTGCTAAATGGGATTCAGGCGAGCAATCTTGAGTTTCAGAAGGACTGGCCATATCCGTTGGAGTTGACTCTCTTCTTTGGCTGGGAGGTCTCTTGCTGGCATTACTGGATCCAGTGCTGGGTTAGTCTGCTTTCTTTAGTGCTGCTTAGATTCCCTACAATGATCTGGAACAAAGCTACATGTTAAATTGGGAACAATTTAGGGCCGGTGATGTTTAGAAGGAGCTAGAGGATGCTGGTCCTGCAATGTTTCAGCTTCAGAATGAGAGCAACTGAACTGAATGATGCAGTTTGGATAACTCTACAGGGGCAGGAAAGGAAACAGTCCTACAGTGTGGAGCAACTATCCACGCTGAAAACGAGTTAATGAAAACTGCGTATGTATGTATGGCACATGTATGCGAGAAAAATCTATTAAAATCTGCTGTTTGAAACTAACTGTAGCCAAGATCCATTTCAGATGGAATTAATTTCTGCTCTGTCTCTACTTTTGACGTCTGGAAGGCTGTCAGTTTCCTGGAGATCTCATGGAACGGAGATGAGAAAATCAGAGGACTGGTTGGGATTAAAAGGGCTTCATAGCCACATGTCCTTTCTCAAAGCCAGAAGGGTCAACTGCCTACCACCTTCTGAGAAACAGAAGTCACCTCCATCAGGATCAGGAGCAAAGTACTTGCAATTTCTATGCAAAATTAGGGATGGAATTTTAAGGCCGTTCTTCTCTGCTCTAGCCTGTTGTAAACAGAAAAACAACAGTTCTCTCTAAAAAAAAAAGAGAGCGAGGAGGATTTTGCCACTGACAATGATCAGTCTAGTCATTATTATTTTTTTGGCCTGGAAAATCATTGGTAGAACTGTTGACAGCCAACTCTTGTTGTCATGTCTTCCCGTTTCTCAAGAGACTTGAAAAAAAAATCTTGACATTCCCCTTGGAAAATTATAAATCGCCAAGTCATGCTAGACTAAAAAATCCACAATTGATAACATCTGAGGTAGCTCCAGCAGTAAACTGCTAGTGCAAATGATGCTCTTATGTAAAGCAAAAACAAAAAACCAACCCTATCCATCTAATCCAATTTTTTTTCGTGTCTTGCCGAAAAAAATGGTACCCTACTACATTATTAAAGAGCAGAAAACATATCTGGGGAGCTGTAATCGGAAGGCAAAACATTGCTTTGGGGGGGGGGTATAATGTCTCTACC
Organism: Azemiops feae; assembly: GCA_023970755.1. Classification (NCBI taxonomy): domain Eukaryota; kingdom Metazoa; phylum Chordata; class Lepidosauria; order Squamata; family Viperidae; genus Azemiops; species Azemiops feae. The sequence goes on from JALGBA010004195.1 coordinate 2,372,882, forward strand.
TAAAGACAGGATTGCTGACCAAACCAAGTGTGTTAAATAGTGTTAGATGTTTGCTCTGTTGGCAGACGTGGGTGTCTTCCTTGGTTGAAAATAAAGTATATTCAGTTCTCCAGATGTCTCTTTTTGGAGATGGGAAGATGAAAGAATCAGCTAGAAGCATCCATCCAGATTGGGAGCAAGTTGTCATCCATGGTTCTGCAGACTACAAGGCTCCCTTTGTGTCCGGGGAACACCTTCATTCTGCTGAAACACCACCAATCCATTGTGTCTGACAGTCTGGATTTCCTCTGGCTCCAAGCATGGGGAGGGAGGGGGATGAGGGGGGGGGTGTCTTCCACAGGTGCTCATTTTGGGATTTAGTGGCAGCTACGAAAGATTGCCTTCATTGCCCGAGATGTCAGCTGCAAGAAAGGAAACAAAGAAGAACTGTTATTGTGGGGAGAAAGACACAGATGCTTTCACAGAGACACAGCCAGATCTATAGCCCATTCTTTTGTACTGGCTTGGACCATTAAAGTGGCCGTGGCCAGAATCCAACAGGCTGCAAATTGCTGGACTAGCTTGAAAAATATATTTAGGTTTCTGTTGAAAGTGTCCCCTCAGACTTTCTGAATAACATCATTTAAAGCACAAACCCAATGCTGCATGTTGGGTTTCCTTATTGAAAGAGTACAATGTGACTGTTCACTACAGAGGGAAGATGTTGACTACTGTATTTTCTCTCTGTATATATCTATCTATATCTATCCCAGATCTCTCTCTCTCTCTCTCTGTCATCTATCTATCCATGTACCTCTATCATTATCTTTCTATGTATTTATATCAGAAATTGTCTCTTTCCCCCTCTCTCATCTATCTATCTATCCAGTGCTTTTTTTGTAAAAAAAAAAAAAAGGTGCCGGAACTCACACATGTCATACAACCCACTTTGCCTACCCTACAAGGTTCCATCCAAAAAAGGTGCCGGAACTCCGTTCTGAGCGTTCTATGAGAAAAAAAGCCCTCCATCTATCTATCTATCTATCTATCTATCATATCTATCTATCTATCTATCTATCTATCTATCTATCTAATCTATTATCTATCTATCTATCTATCTATCTATATTCTAATCTATCTATCTATCTATCTATCTATCTATCTATCTATCTATCTAATCTATCTATCTATCTATCTATCTATCTATCTATCTATCTATCTATCTATCTATCTATCTATCTATCTATCTCCTATTCTCTCTCTCTCTCTCTCTCTCTCTCTCTCTCTTTCTCTCTCTCTCATCTATCTATTATCACATTTATACTCTGCTGCATTCTCAAAAGACTCTGGGTAGTCCTCAAATTCCAAACATTTAAAAAAACACAAGAACATACATAATCCAACCGACTACAAAGATATATATCCTGACAAAAACCAACTGATAAGGCTAACCAAAATGATCTCATGATCCAGATGCCCTTTGAAAAGTTCTGATCTGAGCTGCTTCTGGAACATAATCAAAGAGAAAGCCAACCAAGTGTCCACTAAAAGGACATTTCAAAGAGAGAAACCTCCAAGCCTAGCACAGAGAAACTTCCAAGACTCAGTAATTCAAAAGAATTACCAGAATCAGAGACAGTGGATATCTAGGCCCCAATTACTAAGAGAGTAGACCAAGCTGATGGGCAGGGCTAATGTAGTATTGTATTCTGAGTTCCCACAGCTCCAGCTAATGTGTATGGGAAGCAAGATGCTTTATTAAGTGGCTTCAACATTTCCTAATACTTCCTTTTGCATTTAGCTAAATGTGCATTGGGCTATAGAGATGCCTTTTTGAGATATTGGAGAAAATGGTTCTCTTAGTTTAATTCACAAAGGCTAACATGAAAGAAAGGCCATATTGAATAGTTTAGTGGGATATACAAATGTAACTCACTCACTAGAAGTTAAACTCCAAGTAGTCCTCATTTAGTGACCACAATTAGGGCCAGCAACATGGTCATTAAGCAAAGCAGTTGCTAAATTAAACATTAAAATGTTATGATCTTTCTTAGGTTTTCCTTTGCTGTACAGACCTCAAAGGTCATAAATGTGAGGACAGATACAAAGTTACTTTTTCATAGCCAATGTGGTGGCTCATGAGCCGTGGTGGCGTAGTGGTTAGAATGCAGTATTGCAGACTAATTCTGCTGACTGCCAGGAGTTCAATCCCCACCGGCTCAAGGTTGACTCAGCCTTCCATCCTTCCGAGGTCAGTAAAATGAGGACCCAGATTGTTGGGGGCAATGTGCTGACTCTGTAAACCGCTTAGAGAGGGCTGTAAAGCACTGTGAAGCGATATATACATCTAAATGCTATTGCTAGTGCTATTGTAACCAAGAACAATCTCTAAAAAAACAGTCACTAAACAAGGACTACTTACTTGTATAAAAGCATGTATTCCTTTTAATTCATAGCCAGACTTAATCTAGCTTTGTCATAAATTAAAACTGTCACTGTTCACACAATACGCTTAATCAGGCAGAATAGAATAGAATAGAATAGAATAGAATAGAATAGAATAGAATAGAATAGAATAGAATAGGAATAGAATAGAATGGGACATTGGAGGTCTTCTAGTCCAGCCCCCTGCTCAAGCAGGAGAACCTATACCATCTCAGACAAGTGACTGTCTAGTCTCTTCTTAAAAATCTCCAGTGATGGAGCACCCACGATTTCTGGAGGCAAACTGTTCCACTGGTTAATTGTCCTCACTATTAGAAAATTTCTCCTTAATTCCAGGTTGCTTCTCTCTTTGATCAGTTTCCAACTATTGTTTCTCATCCTTCCCTCTGGTGCTTTGGTGAAAAACATGATCCCCTCTTCTTTGTGGCAGCCCCTCAAGTATTGGAATACTATCAGGTCATCACTATTTCTTCTTTTTTTTAGACTAGCCAAACCCAAGTCCCGCAGCCGTTCTTCGTATGTTTTAGTCTCCAGGCCTTTGATCATCTTAGTTGCTCTTCTCTGAATTTTTTCCAAACTCTCAACATCTTTTTTGTGATATGGTGACCAAAATTGGCTGCAGTATTCCAGGTGTGGTCTTACTAGAGTTTTACTAAGTAAAAGCTTAGTAGATGCATTCAGACATGTAGCTCAGTGACACTTTGTTAGATTTTTCTTTACTTTCATTGTGTTCAGGTTAATTTATTATTCGCAAATTGCTGAATCCACAAAATGGGCTAATCAAGTGAAACATGTTAAATGAACATGTAGATGTAACTTCCTGTAATTCAGTTTTTCCTGATGCGTGTTTTGCAAATTGTTTGGCGGAGAAAGATGGACACTAACTAGGGCATCAAGCCATGGTTTAAAATTGATTTCATATCCAAACCTTGGCTAACCTATCTGGATGAACTGGAAAGCTACACTGTAGTTTAAGAAGACTTCCTGACATTACAGTATTTAGCTGATCAAGCAAAAATCATCTGCAGTCAAAATTGTCATTTTAGTCTTGGCTTATTAACTGCTCACCTGAATGCAGCTATTCAGTTGCAAGTAACCTTCCATCATAAAATTGCCTATTTTTGAGGGGGAGGAGACCAAAACAGCATCTACTAGAATTCTAAGCAGGCCCTGGAAATTCCTAGAATTCTTAGGATGCTTTTACTCATTTGCCCTTGTTACTTACCGCTGTCTTAAACTTTCACTGAGGTTGGAGGCATCATAAGTTGATTTACCCTGGGAAAAAGAAATGGAATTGTCAAGTTTCAAGCTATTTTTCACAACATGCATACACAAACATACAATCATATATGAGAAGTTTTTTTTTTACATCCATATGCTATTGTCAAGATCTATACCATGACCCATCTGTTCTCTCTGCATAGGTAAGCATTTTAGAGAAGGAACAAGAAAACACATATGCAAAAGAGGCTCCCAGGGCAGCATCCAGATATGCAATTTTGGCTCCCAGAATTCCCAGCATCTGGAAGTTACTCAGGTTGGGAAACCTTGCCCCAGGTCTTCCTCAGTGGTTAGATATTGGGAGTTTTAGAGTCCTCTGGTTGTTAATTATACAGGCAATCCTCAACTTATGACTACAATTTTATTTTTATTTATTTTATTTACCGATATTTGTATCCCGCTTTTATCTAACATACCTTCCTATTTTCTTCACAATAACAACCCTGAGAGGTGAGTTGGGCTGAGAGTGAGTAACTGGCCCAAAGACACCCAGCTGGCTTTCATTGAGCCAGACTGAACTTAAACTCACGATCTTCCGCTTTTTAGCCCCTAACGACTAGACAAAACTGGGTCTTGGAATTGCCAAACTGGCAGTTGGGACTGGAACATCCACTGCTAAGTGAGGAGATTATTAAATGAGTCATGCTCAATTTATAACCATTTCTGCTGGGGTCATTACTCAAAACATGTGGCTATTAAGCAAATTTGGCTTCCCCCTTTGACTCTGTTGGAAGCCAGCTGGGATGGTTGCAAATGGTGATCACATGGCCTCGGGACATTGCAACTCTTGTAAATATATGCTGCTTGCCAAATGTCCCAATTTTGATCATCTGACCGCAGGGATGGGGGAGGTGGTTGTAAGTCCTCGGACTGGTTGAGGACACTGATACACCTCCAGGTGGCCTCAATGACTCTCTAAAAAGAATGCAAATGTCCAGCTGTCTGCAAGGAGTATAAATCCTTCCATTCCCCACCATCCAGTCAGAGCTGAAGAAGCTTCTTGGATGGGAAGCGAAACGTCTTCAAAGAAAAAACAAGAAAGTCCATTTGCCCTGTGAAAAAACACCTTTGGGACAACCATGACCTAGATGATTGAGAATCTCCATAGACAGCTAGGACTGGTTTTTCAATGCTGTTGTAACTTTGAATGGTTGCTAATGAATGGTTGTAAATTGAGGACTATCTATAATGCCCATTGCCCTGGCCACACTGGGTGGGATTATATCACAGTCCAAAACTACAAATGGATTGTAAGCTGTCCAGAGTTCTTTGCTTGTGAGTAGTTAAATAAATAAATAATCTGTCAATTTCATTTTCTTATTTTTTTTGTAAATCTCTTGGATTCAGTTTGTAAAATTTAGGGATTTTAAGTGCCCACCAAGGTTTGTAAATGTTTGGCTGCACATTTTTCCATAGCTATACAAATTTATTTGCAATTTTGTTCACATACAGTCCTTGCAAATACTTTCTGCTCCTGTACAATACATCTTTCACAACTGTATGCATTTTTCGACAGATTTTCCCTATCTTTTAAAAAAAAAACATGTCAAGTAAAATCCAGAAAAGTGGAAATGTGAATTAAGCTTTGGTTTTCAACTTGCTCTGCATTTCCCCCTCCTCAATCTCATTGGAGATCAGGTATTATATTTTTTTAAAAGATAGAACCAGGCGATTAGCAAGGCTCTGAAAAGTTAAAAGTCCCACACGATTTCCACAAAGTATTTTTCTTTTGTCAGGAATAAATTTCTGTTTGGTATAATGGTACAATGCACACCGATAGCTGCTGTTTGGATGACTACCTTAATTTACATATCAAGACTTGCTGCTGACAAAAGCATCTTTCCTCACATCACCGTCTTACCGAGTCTCATTTTTAATTTTTTAAACCCCATCAAATTAAAAACCTTCAATTTCCAGTATCTGATCTTGCAACACAGAACATAGAACATAGGACAATAGCTTGTCATTTTGCCTTCTTTCTTTTCCAAAATAGCACACCACTTTCTAAATACATCCACAACAAGGATAAAACAAAAAGCAACACAGCGTGACGGGTAAGATTAAAAACAGCAACACAACAAAGGAGATATTTAAAGCAGATGCCGTAAAAAAAAACTACCGGAGAAAAAGAAAATAATGAAAAGGCCAAGCTGTAAGTCTGACTCAGTGACAGAAAGAGAAAAGGGTTTCAAACAATGGTTGAAAATCAAAAGCCAAAAGCCACAAAAAACAAAACAAAAAACACACACACCAAAAAAAACCTGGAGGAGAATAACCTATCTGGATTATACAATTACGTAGTATTTTTTTTTTTAAGCCACAAAGGAAGACTCTAAACCACTACTCGTTCTAGGCTGCTGAAAGACCACAAGGGTAGATACATGCCTTGAGGATCAACCTGAAGAAGGTGAGGCCTATAAAAGCCACATATTCCTTTTCTATACTGGAATTATCCAGATGTGTTGAATGGCAGTTCCCATCATAGTCAATAAATATGCTTGCTGGAGATGATGGGAATTATCCTGGAATACAGGGGTCCCCAACCCCTGGGCCACAGCCCACTACCGGGCCACAGCACATTCAGAACCAGTTTGTGGAAATAGTGGGCAAGTGCACGTGCATGTGCAGCTCCACTTGCATGGCAATGGGCGTTCGCACTTGCAGACCAAGCTCTATTTGTGCAAATGACTTGTGCAAATGGAGCTGTGCTTGTGTTCACATCCCCTCCCCACCTGCCAGTCCGCCAAGCTGGAAAGGTTGGGTACTGCTGTTATAATAGAGCCGGAAGACACCAGAATGGTGGAGGTTGCATTAAATTTTTCAGCTTAATTTAGGCGAGTCCTAGAGGTGCCAGATAATTCAAGACAAGCAAACCTTACAATTTTACATTTGGACAAGTTCTTTTACAATCATGCCAAAATCTGTCAAGATTTTAATGTTCTTACATAAAATCACAAAATTATCAAATGTTTTACAATTGTGCCAGATTTCAAGTGGATCTTTTTTTTTTTTTCAAATGGGAAAGCCCAGCAGGTGCTAATCCAAGATGGTTCTCTGTGCATTCTGATTTTCTTTCTCTTCCTTCTCCAATCTGGGATATCTGAGATCTAATTATGCATTTTTTAATCTTCCACAGAACCTGTGATAAACGTCCAGGCCAAAGTAGACCTTGGAAGTCATAATGTTTGCTGCACATTTCAGAATCTTCTGTATTATACAGTCTAGGAATGACATTTTCAGACAGATTTCTGTTTTTAGGACACTTTGCTGCCCAGCCAGTACTAGATGTCCCAAGCTTCTTGGATCAGGCCAACACCGTAACCCCTGGAAAGTACAGTAGTACCTCCGTACTGAATTGGTTCTGGGAGGCATGATGAGTACCAAACAAATGTTTCCCATATGGAATAATGTAGTGAGTCACAAGGCAGCCAACACTGACAAGTTCTAGGTTGTGCATTGAGTACCAAACAAATGATGAGTACCAGGGACAAAATTTCCATGACAAAATGAATTGAGTACCAAATTTGATGAGTTTCAAAGCAGATGAGTACCAAGGTATCACTGTACTCAGATGGACACTTCCAGTTCTAACCTGTTGAGTAATTTACAGATGCATAAATCTTCCAACCATCTTTCCTAGAACCCAAATCTTCTTGAGAAGCAGACCAGTCTTTGCCTCAAACTTCTCCATCTCTGTAGAACAAGGATGAGCAACTTTTGGTGGCCAGGGATTGACCTGAACAATTTTGGAGAAGGAGGTCAGCACTGAGCCGAGAAATGATTTTTAGTGGATGTGTCTGAAATATGACTGGATGGGGACTTCCTGTGGTTTTTGCTAAGATCTTTTAATGCTTTTTTTTTTTTAAAGCATTAAGCCATTTTTACCAATTATTTACCACTCTAATGGCACAAAGTGAAGAGGAACTAAAGAGCCTCTTGATGCGGGTGAAGAAGGAGAGTGCAAAAGTTGGCTTGAAACTCAACATTAAGAAAACCAAAATCATTGCATCCGGCCCTCTCAATTCCTAGCAAATAGATGGGGAAGAAATGGAGATAGTGACAGATTTTATCTTCCTGGGCTCTAAGATCACCACAGATGGGGACTGCAGCCAAGAAATTAAAAGACGCTTGCTCCTGGGGAGGAAAGCTATGGCAAATTTAGACAGCATACTAAAAAGCAGAGACATCACCCTGCCAACAAAAGTACGTATAGTCAAGGCCATGGTTTTCCCAGTTGCAATGTATGGCTGTGAAAGTTGGACCATAAGAAAGGCTGAACGCAAAAGAATTGAGGCCTTTGAACTATGGTGCTGGAGAAGACTCCTGCGAGTCCCTTGGACTGCAAGGCGATCAAACCGGTCAGTCCTAGAGGAGATCAACCCTGACTACTCTTTAGAAGGCCAGATCCTGAAGTTGAAACTCAAGTACTTTGGCCACCTAATGAGAAGGAAGGACTCACTGGAGAAGAGCCTAATGCTGGGAAAGATTGAGGGCAATAGAAGAAGGGGAGGACAGAGAATGAGGTGGCTGGATGGAGTCACTGAAGCAGTAGGCGTGAGCTTAAATGGACTCCAGAAGATGGTAGAGGACAGGAAGGCCTGGAGGAACGTTGTCCATGGGGTCGCGATGGGTCGGACACGACTTCGCAACTAACAACAACAACAACCAATTATAAGACAATTACTGTTTGCTTTCTCCCTCAAAATAGTGGGAAACCCTATGGTTAATTTGGCAGTTATGGACAGGAGAGATGCTGCAGAGTGCTTATAAGGAAGAGTTTGAGGGCTGGTATTTAGCTCTGAATCACAGCTCTCCCAAACTTGTTCCGGGAGATTTGCGAATGTTTTTATTCTTCTCAAGGTAGAAGAACAGTTAGGCTTTTTGCTGCTTCCTCCCTGACAAGGAGCTAGCTCCAAATCTCTTTTACTTGAGCAGCAGGAGTTAAAATAAAGCCTTGAAATCAGGAACAGCTCCCCCCCTTTTCTTTTTTTTTACTAATGCCTATTCAAGTTTTTAAAGCCTCTCTGCGTTCTCTCCACATACTGTAGCTACCTGCCGAAATTCTTAAAATTTTTCTCCACCACAAGTGACTAAATCTTATTCCACAATTATTGTGTGCTTTCATAATTAAGGATTTATAGCAGCTGTTATTTTAACCTAGCCTAACGCTCCAAAATGAGTCATTATGTATTATTTAATGGAATGCAAGAAAAGGATCTAATTTAACACCATGCAAGGTTCACTGAAGAACCCCAGGCTGCGGTTGCATTTACATACATCTCTTCCGCTGGTAAAGTGCTGATTTCATCTGAACATTATAATCTCTTTTAATAATACCATGGTCCCAGTTCCATTTTTTTTTGCCCGCTGTCCCATGTGTCTTAATTTCTTAAATGCTACAGTATTTAAATAATTGCCAAAGGAATCGTGCATATCCTAAAAACATTTGGCCCAAAGTTTCTCTATTCAGGTCTATGTTTACAAGCAAGCAAACAAATGGAAAACTAAAATGAATACAGGGAAAAAAGGGAAAGAGAATGTGAACAACTGAGACAATTTAAGAACTGGAATTTCCTTGAGTTTGGGATATCGCCTTATGGCAAGACTGGCCATTAGAAAACCAAGCTCTCCTTCTCCAGGAGTGGAGATAGAAGTCCAGCCTTGGAAAGAGAATTTCAATTTTACAAGGCTTCATAGGCTGCAGAAGGGTTCTTGTTAGGGGTCCTTGGTGCTCTCTGAGCTTGGTTGTTTTCTTGCAGACATTTCATTGCCAAACTAGGTAGCATCATCAGTGCTAGTAAGGTGTGTGGTTTGCGCTCAGTTTATATACTATTGGCTTGCCCTGTTACTGTTGGTGGGAGTGGCCTTGGAGGTTCTTTGGTTGGGCTGTTTACCATCAGCTTGATTGGCAGTTCCTTGATTGGGGTATGCTCAGATGAGCATATATTAACTCCAAAATTAACATCAGACCATCAATCAAAAAATAAGTCCAAAATGGATATCCCTGTTTACAATGGAGTGATGGGGAAAATCACCATGGCTCTGCTCTTTTTCTTTCTTTCTTTCTTTCTTTCTTTCTTTCTTTCTTTCTTTCTTTCTTTCTTTCTTTCTTTCTTTCTTTCTTTCTTTCTTTCTTTCTTTCTTTCTTTCTTTCTTTCTTTCTTTCTTTCTTTCTTTCTCTTTCTTTCTTTCTTTCTTTCTTTTTCTTTCTTTCTTTCTTTCTTTCTTCTTTCTTTTCCTTTCTTTCTTTCTTTTTCTTTCTTTCTTTCTTTCTTTCTTCTTTCTTTCTCTTTCTTTCCTTTCTCTCTCTCTCTCTCTTTCTTAATCTTTTCTTTCTTTCCACTTTTAAACAGTAGTTGCTACTTTCACTAACTGTGTTTTCTAATTCCTGAAATACAGCAGCAATAGTTCCTACAAGGGGCTGCTTTCACCCTACATGCTTAACCTGGTTATATTTGGCTAAGCCATGCTCAGATATATAAAAAAAAGACCTAACCAAAATTAAGATTAACCAAACACAGCATGCTGTGGAGATAACCTAATTAAACATGGTGTGTGAACTTTTTTTGGGGGGGGGAAATGGCATAGCTCTTTCTATGGACTCATCTCATCACTCACCACTAGTTCCACTTCTGAAGAATTATAATCACATTTCAATACAGTTTCTGAAAAAAATAGTAGCCCTTGGACTACCTTTAAATATGGAGGTAGTCCTTGACTTACAACCATTCATTTAGCAACCATTCAAAGTTACAATGGCATGGGAAAAAAAGTGATTTATGGCCAGTCCTAACACTTATGACTATCACAGCATCCCCACAGTCATCCCAATTCAGCACTTTGGGAACTGGCCTGCATTTACAATGGTCACAGCATCCTGGGGTCATGTGATCCTCATTTGCGGCCTCCACAGCCGGCTTCTGACATGCAAAGTCAATGGGGGAAGCCAGATTTGCTTAAGGACCACACAATTCATTTAACAAATGCAGTTTAATTGCATTAAACTGGATGCAATTCATGTAAAAACTGCCTTGCTTAGCAACGGAAATTCTGGTCCCAGTTATGACCATAAGTCAAGGACCACCTGTATTAACATTTACATGTTAAAAATGATTACATTTAAATAGGTTTCATGTGCTCAAATGTCAGGTAGAACAAATCTACCAATCAACATTTAAAGAAGGGACATGAACCAATTAGACCAGGGGTCTTCAAACTTGGCCCTTTTATGACTTGTGGACTTCAATTCCCAGAATTCCTCAGCCAGTATCGCTGGCTGAGGAATTCTGGGAGTTGAAGTCCACAAGTCATAAAAGGGCCAAGTTTGAAGACCCCTGAATTAGACCATTCTATACATCTCTAATCTCTAATTTGTTCCTAGTCATTATTTGTTCCTAGTTCTTTTCTATTTTTTGCTCTTGATTTTTTAAATCTTCTCCATCCTTTTCCTGGGAGCTTCATCTTATTTCCCTACTCGCCCAAATTTGTTTATTTATTCTTGTCTTGGCTCTTTGTCCCACTACTGTCACCAAACTTCTGTCACAATTTTACTTAGTTCCCCAGTGTTTAATTTGGACACCGAATCTGTTTTGCTTCGACAATTTTAAGAGGGAATAATTCAGGACTGCAGTTGAGTTTTGCTCTGTTTTTTCCTCCCAGAGAATCACAAGAGGACTAAAAACCATACTAAAAAGAGAAGGAAAATCAACATTCTGTTCTGTTTTCCTCAGGCAACGGAGTTTAAAGGATAGTTAACAACCCATCATTAAGCATTTGGGTGCTGGAATCAAAAGATCCAACTTTCCTAAAGTTCCAATTGGAAAGTGACAGCAGGGGGCTGGAGAGAGCGAGAGAGCGAGAGAGAGCGAGAGAGAGAGAGAGAGTATACAATACTGGCTATGCTTTTTGAGCAGGACTCTGTACATAGCTAAAATAGCATTGACAAGTGGAACTAGAAGCAAATGTTATTGATGGATGGAAACAACATAAAAAGATGGCCCCATAGATAACCAGGTGGGCCTCAAAATTTTGTACCCGTTTCACTTGGGGTAGTGCTATTCTATCAGGACTAAAGATAGTACATTGCTGTGATGATGACAATGATGATGATAATGGTGATGATGATATCCATTCAATTGTGTCCGATTCTTGCTGATTCTATGAGCCAGGTCTCTCCACATCTTCCAATCTTGCACTACTTCGTTGTGTTTTTCTGTGCTCTGGCTGGTATCAGCTGTGATGGTGTCTAGCTGTCATGTTCTTTGACAGCCTGGTTTCCTTATATCACTAACTCTTCCAAACTTTCTCCAGTGAGTGTGACCAGTAAGTCCTTGAACTGCAAGACCTGTTCCTCCCCATTCAAAACTTTACGGCCTCCATGTATGAGGACAGGACTTCTACAGTACTGTTTCTCTAGCCAGCGGTCAGGAGTTCATCTATCCATAGTAGCATCAAGCCCATAGGTTACTATTCTATGAAGAATATCATGAGGAACTCCACCGAAAGCTTTGCATTAGAGCTATGGCATTCTCCTGATCTACTGAGCTACTAGCTCTATCAAAGACAAAGATATATTTAGTTGGTCATTATTGTCTCCAACATTCTGGCTTCTGTTAGTTGAACAAGTAATCCTTGACTTACAACCACATCTGAGTCCAAAGTTTCTGTTGCTAAGCAAGGCAGTTGTTAAGTGAGTTTTTGCCCCATTTTACAACCTTTTTACCACAGTTGATAAGCGAATGACTGCAATTGTTAAGTGAATCAAGCCATTGTTAAGCAAATCTGCTTCTCCGTTGACTTCGCTTGGTGGAAGCCGGCTGGGAAGGTTACATGACTCTGGGATAGTGCAACTGTCTCTAAATACATCCCAGTTGCCAAATGCCTGATGTTGGATCACCATTGGGATGCTGCAATGGTGACAGGCGTGAAAAACAGTCATGTCACTTTTTTTCAGTGCTGTTGCAATTTTAAATGGTGACTAAATGAACGGTTGTAAGTCGAGGACTACCTGGTAGCATGCCCATTCAGTTTGCATACATGCCGTTTGTCATCTATTTAGAGGCCAAAAGACCTATAGTTTCCCGAATCCTCCTGCTTGGTTTTGAAGGAGGAATAATACTTGCTTACCAATCATTCAGCGAAGTTCTCAAAACCTATCAAGGGTGGCTCTGTGATCACTCTGGCTAGTTCCTTTAGTACGCTGGTATGTAAAATGCTTGGTTCTGGAGACCCTGAATTTGTTTAAATTGTTTACTCTGCACTGCAGACTGTGTTTGGTTCTGGTTTCACCACCTTCCAACTTTTGTCCTAGTTAAAAGACCTCCTGTTGGGTCTGGTGAGGCACTTGAAACCAAGAAATAAAGAGAAATTTCCTGACAGAGAACAATTGCCTGCCTTCAGAAGTTGTGGATACTCCACTGGAGGTTTTTAAGAAGAGATTGGATGATATATGATCTCCTGCTTGAACAGGGAATTGGACTAATCCAATAGTTCATGTCTAGTCTAATGAAAAGAAAGACAGGGGTGATATGATAGCAGTGTTCCAATATTTGAGGGGCTGCCACAAAGAAGAATGGTTTAAGCTATTCTCCAAAGCATCTGAAGGCAGGACAAGAAGCAATGAATGGAAACTAATCAAGGAGAGGAGCAACCTAGAACTAAGGAGAAATTTCCTGACATTGAGAACAATTAATCAGTGAAACGACTTGCTTCCAGAAGTTGTGGGTGCTCCAACACTGGAGGCTTTTAAGAAGAGATTGGACAGCCACTTGTCTGAAATGGTATAGGGCAGTGATGGCGAACCTTTTAGAGACCGAGTGCCCAAAAACTGACCCTGCCCCTGCTCCATCCCCTGCCCTGCCCCCAGCCCGCCTGCCCACAGGGCCACTCACTGCCTCCAGGGCCCGCCGCATATCGCCCAGGCAGCCCAGCAGCGCCATGGCAGCCACGCCCTCTGCTCGCGCCCTGCAGCATCAACTGTGCATGATGGGGCGTGAGGGCAGTGTCTTGTCTACGCTGCCTGGCTGCCATGTCCTTGGCTGCGCTGCTCCACGTGGGCCACTCTCAGGAGTGACTCTCATCCAGGGGGGCTGCTGGTGAGGAGGGGATCGTGGGGGGAGGCAAGGCTGGGGCAACGGCACGTGTGCCCACAGAGAGGGCTCCAAGTGCCACCTCTGGCACCTATGCCATAGGTTCGCCACCACTGGTATAGGGTTTCCTGCCTGAGCAGGGGGTTGGACTAGAAGACCTCCAAGGTTCCTTCCAACTCTGTTATTCTGTTATTCTCAGGAACCTTTAGTGAAGATATGCCACTATTATAGTGGTATAAGCCCTTCTGGTTGATACCATCTGCATGGCTCATTGTTGACTTGCAGGAGCCTGTTTTCTCTTCTTCTGCTATGACCTTCATCTGGAGAACTACCTGTGTTCCCAAGTGCTTCACCTTCCTGATCAAGGCACTGCAGTCTCCAGTGGTTCTTTCAGTACTTCCTTTGACTGGGTCACTCATCCCCAACATGGATCAAGCAAAAAAGCTAGTTGCTGGCTTTAAATAGTCTTGGCAACTGCTCCAGGAGGTTCTGTTCCTGGAAGACAAGCCTTCCTGCAATATCATATTCAGGGGTCCTTGGTGCTCTCTGAGCTTGGTTGTTTTCTTGCAGACATTTCATTACGCAAACTAGATAACATCATCAGTGCATTCAGTCTACAGATAGCTACTTGGCTCCCCTTAACAGGGAATGTCCTGTTTTGTTTTGTTTTGTGGGTGAATTTATCAGCCATCTTTAAAAATATATATTTTATGACCAAGCCGATAAAATAAAGATGATCTTGGTGTCATTCAGGGCTAAATATGAGCTCTGCATAATCTAGCTAAAAGTATGTTTGGAAGAACACCCAGGCTTTTTAGCATTTATCAACAGCTGATTTTAAATATGATTATAGGGTAGCAAAAAGCTATTAATAGGTATTATTTAATCTCAACAATCCCAGGTTTATAAATAATAAGTCTTCTCATTCCCTGCTGGTTCAGGTCAGGGTATATAAAAATCTATGCCCAGATTTATTTCTTAGCAAATCCTGTGACTTCACCATGTCCCTTTCAGTGACATTGCATATCTGGATGGCCTCTTATAGCCTTTCAAAGGGTCACAAAGTTCAATTGTAATCCAACATCCCTCACAGATTGTCTAATCCTGAACTAGGAGATAGATCAGATTTATGGAGAGACCATGAGAGAAGCAAAGCAGTTAAAGAAGTAACAGATCTACTGTTGCAGAACCGAGAAACTTCAGCAGAAACTTCAGCCAAGAAAGATCTTAATTAATGGAAAATGCACATTCCCCAGTCTTTTTGTGCCTGGAAAGGAGGCAGCATTTCACTTCTAATTTACAGGCATTCTTGGAATGATCCCCAAGGCACCACTGTCGTCTGCAAATTGTTACATCAGAAGACATTAGCCATGGAACATCAGTCCATGGACCACAGCATCAGCTGCAGAAATGGCTGGTTATTTTGCCGAAGGCCCCAGATTAAATCTTGTCTTCTTCTTGAAAATATGAGAAAGACTTATCATGTAAAACTTGGGACCAGCCAATTATTAAATTCACACAACATACAAAGCTACAAAAAAAAACCCCTAAACTACAGGTTAACAAAATGCAATTGCTGTGTTAACACAACATGCTTTCCCCTGATGGCGCAGTGATTAGAATGCAGTATTGCAGGCAAACTCTGCCCACAGCCCTAGAGTTTGATCCTGACGGGCTCAAGATTGACTCAGCCTTCCATCCTTCTGAATTTAGCAAGATGAGGACCCAAATTGTTGGGGGCAATATGGTGACATTATAAACTGCCCAGAGAGTGCTGTATAGCAGGGCTTTTCAACCGGTGGTACGGGTACCACCTGTGGTACATTGGCACCTGGCAGGTGGTACGCGACCATCCTAGGAAAGTGGTAGCGGGGGAGGGGAATGAGCTGAATCGGTGGCAGCACCGCACAAGCCTGAGCGAGAGGTGGCTGGAGCTGCAGGGCTGTCAGGGCTCAGCGGAAGCGCCAGGATCAGCGCCAGGCTCCAGCTGGAGCTTGGCGCTGATCCTGGCACTTCTGCTGAGCCCAGAAGAAGCGCCGATCCGCTGGAATGTTGCAGCCTCTCCAGGATCTTGTGATTTACATTCAGATGCTTGGCAACTGATTCATATTTATGACGGTCACAGTGTCCCAGGGTCATGTGAAGTGACCAAAACCTGCTGCAACCACCCAGCAGACGGGGGGGAATAAAAACCAAACACCCCCCCCATTCCACCCCCACTGCCAATCCTCAACAGAAATGCTCACAACAATGAAAACCTCGGACAGGAGGAAGAGTGCTGCCGGGCGGGCAGGCAGGTGTCTTGCTCGGCTGTGGCTTGGGGGGCACTTTTTTCAGTGCCACTGTAACTTCAAACAGTCACTAAGCGAACTGTTGTAAGTCGAGGACTACCTGTACTTTATCACTTTTTTCCTTTTTTTTTTGGTCATCAAGTTTTTGACACCTTACTAGGTGACTGGTGGTACTCGGATGTTGCCATATCCTAAAAGTGGTACAATGGGTGAAAAGGTTGAAAAGCCCTGCTGTATAGCACTCTAGGGCGGTATATAAGTCTATTGCTATTGCTATTTACCCATACATGAGATGATGGTTTAAAGTGATAGGCTGGCTCACCCTAAACTGAGGACGTTGTGCAAACTTTTAGTGGCAGTACTGAGCTAGATTTAATTCAATATTAAGCAACTTCCTCTGTTCCCATGTCTATCTCTGTCTTTACCTAGAAAAAGTTGGAAGATCTCCCAACAAGCTGTTTTGCTGATAAATATTTCCATAGTCTCTGCCCCAGATCCTGTGCTACTGCAGATCTATAGATTAGTAGCAGAACCGCCCAGAGACACACTTCTGTGAGATGAGTGGCACATAAATAGGATAAATACATGCTTGCATACATATATGCATACAATCTACATATAATCTCCATTTAGTCCCAGCCATCGGCTGTTGAAAGATTACGTTGCATAAAATAGGAAAGACCTTTCTCTGCTGGAAGTCTTGAAGAACATTTGCTAGTCCCTAAATCTGGTGTGAAGAACTTCTTAAGTTCTGAAGGCAGCTGAGGGTGTATAAAAACAACAACCTCCTGAGTTTGGAATCAAATGTAGACTGGTCACACAAAACAAAGCGAAGAGACTGGCCAGCGATGTTATTTAGCTGTATAATTTAGTCTGATATTTGAGCTTCTTTGGGACAGAGAGGTACCCGTGCGTCACTTCTGCTTCCCGTAACCAATGCTGCCAGGAATACTGCTCAGAAACCCTCTAGGCAGGCCAATCTTTGATGGCAGAAACATCCCACAAGACAGCTGCCAACCCTCTGAATTATACGACTGGGCTGGATTCCAAAATTCAAGCCATTATCAAATGACCCTTTAGATAAACCTAAAAAGCCACCAATAACTTTTTTTCATTTCATTTCATTCATTCTGCCTTGTCCAAGTTACTAACTGCTCTGATGCTTCTAGCTTCTTAATGCAAAAACCCCCCAATCTCTTCTCTTTCCTATTTATGTGCTACTCCTCCTCATTTTCTATCGCAAAAGGTCAGAGTGCTCCTTTACGCATTTTTTTAACTTTACAGTTGCAGAGACACATAATAGACTGAGAAAAATGCACAGTTCCTTTCTTAAAATAAATAAATAAATCACCTGCATAAAGAAGAAGAAAATAAACATTTCAAAACAAGAACCAAACCAAACCAAACCAAAAGATTTTTTAATACAATGTACCCCGATGTTGGGAAAGACTGAAGGAAAAAGGAGAAGGGAACGGCAGAGGATGAGATGATTAGATAGTATCATTAATGCAATGGGCATGACTTTGGGCAAACTCTGGGAGACAGTGGAGGACAGGGGGGGGGCTGGTGTGTTAAACTTTGGAATTCACTATCATGAGATGTGGTGCTGGCTACTAGTGGGTTGGCTTCAAAACGGGGTTGGATCAGTTCATGGAAGCTGAGGATGAATGGCTCTTAGCCTGGAGGGAAGTGGGACTGCCTCTGAGGGCCCTCTGTTGGGAGACTACCCGTAGACCTCAACTTACCACCATTCATTTAGCGACCATTCAAAGTTACAACGACATTGAAAAAAGTGACTTATGACCAGTCCTCGTACTTATGACTGTGGCAGTATCTCCAGGGTTTCATGATCCAAAATTCGAGTGCTTGGCAACCAGCATTTATTTACGAAGGTTGCAGCATCCTAGGATCACATGATCGCCGTTTGCTACCTTCCCAGCTTACTTCCAACAAGCAGTCAACGGGGGAAGCCATATTCCATTAACAACTCCCGGATTCACTTAACAATTGAAGCGATTCGCTTTAACAACCATGGCAAAAGGGTCCTAAAACCAGGTGTGACTCATTTAACAACTGTCTTGCTTAGCAATGGAAATTCTGGCCCCAATTGTGATCATAAATGGAGGGCTATTTGTAGTGAGCTATGTGCAGTTGGTTGGTCACTACGAGAACAGATTGTTACATTAGATGAGCCAGGGGTTTGATCCAACAGGGTGCAGCGTACGTCCTTCTGTTGTTAAAAATTAATTAAAAGCCACCACAAACATGGGACTGCAGCTGTATCAATTCATCAATAGGGTTAAATAATTATAGAATTCATGCATTACAAATTATCTGTTTCAAAGCTGCCTCCGATAAACACGAGAGCCAGCTTTTAGGGAAACAGTACTTGCTTGCAGAGATTCTTTTCTCATCCTTCTTCCTTCCTCTGTAGCTTAGCAGGTTTGCCAATTCTTCCTGTGCCTAATAATTTCCTTAATTTCGGGTCTTGCAGCCAAATTTGCCATTTTTTAAAAAAAAAAAAATTCCCTGCTTTGTTTATTTTTAAATCCCTGAAGGCTGGTAACACTGCATTCCTTCCACTCAGGCAGAAGCCACAGAATTTGCAATACTTTGCAGTCAAGTCTGCATCCATACAGATAAACAGATATTTAAAAACAGTTCTAAAGATATAGAAAGTGGTGGGACAGACTGTCTCAGGGACTGGGACGAGGGGTTTCATGCCTTGCAGATAATGATGATGATGATGATACCTTTAACACCATCCGATAGGTGAATAAATGCCAAATCTAGCCTAAACATCTAGCTGACTGTGCAACCAACCATATTAATAATAGCATTGCACTGAATTACATTTATATACTCTCTTTTTATAGACAGCTCAAGGAAGCTTGCATGGTATTGGGGAGGGGGCGGAATCTCCCCAAATTCTACCATATAATCAACCCTGTTAGGGAGGTTGGCTGGGAGAAAAGGGGTGGTGTAAAACCAAATTTTGTAGTCGGTGGGGAACTTGAATCTGAGTGTTTTCAATCCAGCTCCAACGTTTTAACCACTATACAACACCAGCTCTCTAACAGAGGTTGGAGGGCCAACTTTTTAAAGATATTGAAATTGTACCTGGCTATATACTCTATAAAAGAGACACAGCGGCCTAGTGGTTAAGATGCTGGGCTTGTCGACTGGAAGGTTGACATTTCAAGACCCAAGCACCCTGTGATGGGGTGAGCTCCTGTCCTTGCCTCTGCTCCTGCCAACCGAGCAATTTGAAAGCATGCAAATGCAAGTAGATAAACAGGTACCACTTCGGTGGGAAGCTAACAGCCTTCCATGCGCCTTGGAGTATAGTTATGCCAGCCACATGACCATGGAAGCATCTTTGGACAGCACTGGCTTCCTTTGCAAGGAAACGGAAATGAGCATTGACCTCTAGAATCAGACATGACTGTACAGGGAAAACCTTTAGCTTTCTATATTCTACATCAGTGTTTTTTCAAAGTTGGCAATTTTAACATGTACGGACTTTAACTCCCACAATTCCTCAGTCAGCATGTTGGAATTGTGGGAGTTAAACTCCACACATGTTAAAGTTGCCAACTTTGAAAAACACTGAAGAAGGAATTGGACTAGATGATCTCCAGGTACTTTCTAAGTCTAGGATTAGGAACAAGTTAGGTTAGGATATGAAATGGATGTGAAATGGATAGACTAAATTACAGTATTATATGCACAATTTAAGTTCATGGAAGTCTCCTTTACCACACAACCAACAATGTTGCTAGTTCTCATTGTGCCATATATCCTACAAAGACTGTTGGAATTTCAAGAAACCAGATTAGATAATGAATTTGAATTTCAGAGGTTGTGGGTGGGGTGAGGTTTTACCATAATGTATCACTTCTTGCTTAGCAAAAGTAGAATATGCAAAACTGTTGAACTACAGACAAGATTTTTGTCATTTAAACCCAGAATCTAGTTTTCCTTTGCGCAAAATTCCATTATCTTTCATGTACAGGGGTTGAATGACATTACAATACATGGAAGTTTGATCATCAACTAGGCAAAGCCACAGAGGAACTGGGATGAATTATACTTCTAAATTCATAATAGACTTTAAAAAATGTAGGAATCAAAATCTGCCCCCAAACATTTTATATAACATAAGAGCTGCCCCACAAACATGCTGACAGAGCCACATATATTTAAAACATCTGCCCACAAAACCAAAACAAGTCAAAACAAAATAGCCTAATCCAGAATTATTTTTTCCCTGATGAGGCAAATTCAGTGTCGTGTTTCTGAGTTTTCTTTTGGAATCAGATAAACACACACACACACCATAAACACACATATTCCAAATAGATAGCAGGTTGCCCCTATTTGTCCTGGCAAGTATGTAAACAAATTTTCCAAAAGACAACAAAATGCATACACAGATGAACTAAATCTCTTGTAGCTATCATGTGGTAGCATCTTCTGAGTTACTGGAGTTGCCATTGGTGAGATGATCCAAATCCGTGCTGAAAAACATGAGCCCAATGTTGTGTCTCTTTTTAACTAGCTATAGGAAAGGCTCAGAAAAAATAGTCTTTAAAGGCAATATCTCTGCACCCAAGAATTTGATATATATATATATTCAAGTAAACAGAGAAATATACAGGTAGTGCCATATTTCCCTGAAAATAAGACCAGGTCTTATATTAATTTTTTCTCCAAAAGATGCATTAGGGCTTATTTTCATGTGATGTCTTATTTTTGGGGAAATACAGTACTAAATGAGTCTGTCTAGCTGACGATATTAACTGGGGCTTATTTTAGGGGTAGGGCTTATATTAAGAGCATCCTGAAAAATAATGCTAGGGCTTATTTTCCGGCTGGGTCTTATTTTTGGAGAAATACGGTACTCAACCTATGACCACAATTGACTGGCTCCAATCACCCAACAATCTTGAAACTCCAATGAAAGCAGCATCATGCTGTTGTTGCGACCCAAACTGTACCCTCTGTATTGTGACATTGCATGCATGTCCAAAGAGGGCAGAATTCATGGTACAACACTGGCATCATAATTTTTAGGAAAACAGATGGAACTATAGACATCTGCAGAAGATGAATGTAACAGAGAACGTGTTGGGGAAAGAAGAATAGGTCCACCTTGGAGAAGAAACAGGTCAAGTCTCCTTTGTATTAGGATGCATTAGAAAGAGTAATGATGCCAGCGTCTAGACATTCTGAGACATTCCTTTGCCAAGGAAAATGAATACTGTATTAGTCCTCTCACAGAGATAAATTGTCTCAAGTCTTCAAGTAGCACGAGATGGGCAGTCTGCTTGGAGAACGTATCTTCAGTGTCTTTCCTCTCAACAGTGTTCTCTTTCTGCTCTCATAGTTCCCACTGATGGCATTGGGCTCAACCTGTAGAGAATGCTGCTCTGTTTTATTTCTTGTTTCAGAGTTCAAGAAAGTGGGTAAACAGCCCTTGGTAGCAAGAAAGGCAGAGTCTGTAGGAGCTGAGAGCTGGGAATGGACCCCATGTAGCTAGGTGGACTTTGGCAATTTCTCATTGTCTCAACTGTCTGACCAGGGGAACTATGACAGTAAATATGCTACATAAGAAAAGAGGAAGCATCAGTTGTCCTTATTTCTGGATTTGGAGGCTCTCCTCACAATCAATCATGCTTTGGTCCCTTCCTGATTGGATTTCTAAAATGTGTGTTGCATGTGATTATCCTTGAAGACCATCCAGAAGCAGCAAATGATCCCGAATATAACAGTGGGGGTAGAAATAGTACACTTCGGTATGCCTAGGTATCAACACTACTCTCTGAACTGCACTGGCTCCTAATAGGATTTCAAATGCAACTTGAATTTCTGGTTATTATTTGTGAATCCCTATAAGAGTGGGAAGAAGACTTCCAGTTTGTCATTGCGGCTGCTGCGGCTGTTGGAAGGTGAGCTCCGTCTTCCGCGTTTGGTTTCGCTCCGCTGGGGGACCCTGGAAAGGGTCAAGAGTCGCCCTGTAGGGGCGACAAGCGAGGAGGGAACCCTCGCTTGATCGTGGGAAGGCGGTAGCCCTTCCGCTCAATCCAGGGTAGCCCTCCAAACCGGCGGACGAAACACCGGCCATAGAAATATGGCTTGTCACTAGGCTGCAGACAGCCGAAGTCAAACTTACCACCAGGCACTTCTAAAGCAACGCGGATGAGACTGGGTGAGATCTGAACCTCTCTTCAATCCTAAGTATTTTCTTTTCCTGAAAAAGCTGCCCAAAGTATCTTTTCCCCTATGAGGAGAGAGGGAAGGGAACTGACATGGAAAGCGAGCTGGCAAAGAAAGAAAGCCAGAATAAGGCTGAAGAAAATTGGGGTTTTGATTTATTAGAGAGGATTTTATATTACTAATTAAAATAGAATATACTCAAATAGACAAGATATGTATTTTGAATACTAGATTTTGTTATGAACTGAGATAAAGAAAATTTTGGTCACTTAAAACTTGGAAGTATAAATATTAATAGTTAAATTTGAATATTGATGGGAAATTAAAAATTGGGGAAAACAAATAAATAGGATATTGATTGTCTATAAAGATTGAATATAAAAGTAATTAAGATATGTATAAGCTAAAAATTTATTGATAAATGTAATAAACATGTTTTTACTTAGTTAATATAATAAGAACTGTATTAGCTTAAATATGAGACAGTAGATATTAAGGGAAAAAGAGAGGAAATATTTGATGTTGAAATAGGGGAAATTTTGGTCATTAAATTTAAGACATTTGGAAATTAGTTGAAAATAAGGATGTTATACTGTATTATTAACTAGATGATGTAAGATGGTGGGAAATAGAATATACTCAAATAGATAAGATGTGTATCTTGAATATTGGACTTTGTTATGAATTGTGATAAAGGAAACTTTGGTTACCTAAAACTTGGAAATTATAAATGTCAAATGTTAACTTTAAATATTGATGGGAAACTAAAAATTGGAAAAAACTAACAACAGGTCATTGATTGTCTATAAAGATTGAATGTTAAAGCAACTAGGATGTGTATAAGCTAAAAATTTATTGATAAATGTAACAATGCTATTTTTACTTAATTGATATAATAAGAACTGTATTAGTTCAAATATGAGACAGTAGATATTAAGGGAAAAAGAGAGGAAATATTTGATGTGGTAGCTTGAGATTTGTATTAAAGATTTTTGTATGTTATTGAATTATTGATTAACCCAGCCACCATTTTGCTTTTTAAATACTTAAATGTAAAATTAGAAAATCAATAAAATATTACAACAAAAAAAAAGAGTGGGAAGAAGACAACAGCAAGGCACTATAGTTGTTCAGTCACTAAGTTGTGTCTTAGTGATCCCATGGACCACAGCATGCCAGGCCCCCCCGCTCTTCTGGAGTTTGCCCAAATTCATGTTCATTGCGTTGATGATGCTATCTAACCATCTTATCCTCTGCTGTCCCCTTCTCCTTTTGCTTTCAATAAAGCACTGTAGTACTGCTATCAAAAAAATCCATATGGACTATCAGGAGCAACAAAGAAGTAACAAGAGTAAGGAGTTATAGTCTCCCTTCTTCTAGATAATGTGGACTAATAAGGAGAGAAAGCAACTGAATGGTGGAAAGACCCCCACAGTAGTACTCAAAAGACTGATCTACTAGCAAATCTGGAAATGATAACTCTTTCATTATTAGAGATCACTGGAGTCTCCAAGCACACAATTTTGCACCCTCAACTTCTTGAATCGGAGCTTCAAACTGAGGTTGAAGCTGTTCATATTGGAAGTGCACCCAGGCCTCTTCTCATTGGTTAAATTGGATACCAGTGCCAAGATGGCAAACGACAATACCCTTGTTAAAAATATAACGCATGCTATTTTCCTCTTCCCACACCACTGAGAGGTACTCACTGTTGCTCGGCTTTGGCTCTGTCGCTTAGGAAGAAGAGGGCCGTGGCCAGGAAAAACATCCCCCCGAGGACCACAACAAAAGGGCACAGCATCAGCGCATAGCCTAAACTGAGGAATTCCCAGAGTGGAGACTCCTTTGTGCTCTGCCGTATCACATCGGAGATCTAGAAGGAAAAAGTGGGGGGTGGGGGGTGGAAAGAGAAGGAACAGATAGAGATAAGTCTATTTATGGACGTTCTCTTTGTCACCAACATAGTTTATTTGAAATGGGATGGGGGAAACCAACTGCTTCCTTGCCAAGATTTGCGAGACTTGCTCAGTTTTGCACAGAAAAACAAATCCTGACATTCTTATAGTTAACTGCCTGGCTCCTCCCATTACTGTCAGGCAGGATTTCCCATTGTTATGTTTTTCTCTTCTTGTTGGTATAAGTCTCTCCACAAGTGGCTGTAACCCCCAGACTAGATCCTTCAGGGATAAGAGAATGGTGGGAACTCCTGTTCAGAGACAAACCACCCACTTTTCCCAGATGCAAAAATTCCAGTTGCCAACTTTGCCACCTTCTATTAAAGAATCTGAAGGGGGCGTGATGTCTCAATGGTTAAAGACACTGAGCTTGTTAGCTGGAAAGCCTAAAGCCCGGGTTCCATACCCAAGCGCTGCACAATGGGGTGAGCTCCCGTTCCTTGCCCCAGCTCCTGCCCATTTAGCAGTTCAAAAGCATGCAAATGCGAGTAGATTAATAGGTACCACTTTGGTGGGAAGATAACAGCTTTCGGTGTGTCTTGGCATATAGCCATACTGGCCACATGACCATGGAAAATATCTTCGAATAACCTAGCTCCCTTGGTCAAGAAAAAGAGATGACAGTGGAGTCATAGAGTCGGACCCGACTGGACAGGGAAATCTTTACCTTTTACTTTATTAAAGGACCTATCAACCGAGGAAGTCTTTTCCACCTGAAACCTGGTAGAGCTGACATTTTCCAGTGTTAAAGGAATCCATTACCTGATTCTGTATCAGGCCCTTTCCTAGGTTCAGCTTAAACATCTGAGGGCCAAACTCAAGAAATCCCCTTTGTACACAAAGCCTTCATTCTAGAAGTGGGGTGAAGTCATGGTGAAGCATCCATTTTGCTTCAGATTTTAACTAGGCAACTCCAGACAGAGTTGGGAAAATCCCAGATCCCAGTAGACAATCTGGGCTAGGTGGCTAAATATTATCAGGCAATAAGCATACGTTCATTTTAATGATTATTGGAGGAACCAAAGGAAACAATATGTTCTGTGGCCCAAATTAGCCCTACATTTGGCATGTGGGCATGTAGGAGTGTGCATGTATTTGTGTTTTTGAACTACCCTGAGTAATAATGTGAACCAAAACTAGGATGCTTAACATAAGAGGAGCCTTCTGAGTAACTACTGTAGCTCCCTCTTGAAGTGTGAAACAACTTCAAAGTTGTTTCTACCACTTCAAAACTCTTCCACCTCATTTCCCTAATTCAGGAGAGGGAAAAACCTATCTGTGTTAGAAAGATTATTTTAAAGAACACTCTGCCCATCCCTTATCATTTTGGGGAGGTTTTCTAATTATCTGCAAATGGCAGCATTTTGTCTGGGCTAATACTATGATTTGGAACATCCTCCCCCCCCCCCAAAAAAAAAAAAAAAAAAAGTCTGTAGCATCAAGGATTTTGGGGATAATAGGAGAAGAAAGGAGTATATAGGAAACTTCAAAATAAATTATTTTAAATTCAAAATCACAACAGAAATCAGAAAGATATCTTAAACTGTGGATCTGAGGAAGCAGAATATTGTGTTGTGCCAATAACACTTCATTGCTATGCCTCTTTCTGGTTTCATTAATTGTACTTTATTTTCTTCTTTTGTAGATGTGTGGCTAAGTTCATTCAACAAACTGCACAACTCAGATAAAGAATAGCCTCAAAGTGAGATGGGTGACAAACAACTCTAATAATAAAGGTCTAGAAGATGTATTCACACAACATGCTATGCTAGGTTAGTTATTACTTGGCTAAAGATTTGTTTGGGTGTGTGGATTTATGTTAGACAAAACCTGACTGTTGGCTTAGCTTATATCCCAATGTTTTGTATGAACTCAGAATATGGATTCATTGAATAATCAGATAAGTGCATTAAGTGCAATCACAAAGCTTGTGTGTGTGTGCAGAGATAGGGAGAACTATCATCCTCAGAACAAGAACCCAGTTTCTTATCATATTCCTCAGGTGTTCCAAGACTATACTTACAAATCCAACCAGGTAGGGACTTCCAGCATCACCCAAAAGATGCGAGGTGAAACTCTGTAAAGCTACGGCTGTCGCTCGACGTGTAGGAATAACCACATACTGAAATGGGATGCAGAAGGTAGGGAGAGAGATAAAAAGATTAAATGTCATAACATTTAAGTCAATATGAACAATTTTTCCTTTAGCAATAGCAATAGTATTTTGACTTATATACCTTCCCATAGTGCTTTATAGCACTTTCTGGGCAGTTTACAATATCAGCATTATTTGCCTATTGACCCCAACAATCTGGGACCTCATTTTACCGACCTTGGAAGGATGGAAGGCTGACTCAACCTTGAGCCCCATCAGGATTGCTCCAGGCTGTGGGCAGAATTTTGCCTGCAAAATTGCCTTTAACCACTACACCACCCAGCCTCTCTTTCCTACCTAACTCTACCTAGATATGAACTATCATACAGTAAACAGCAGCCAGTTTGGTGCAGTGGTTAAGGCAACAGGCTAGAAAAGGGGAGATCATGAGTTCTAGTCCTGACTTAGGAATTGAAGCCAGCAGGGTGATTTTCGATCAGTCACTCTTTCTCAGCTGTGGAAGAAGGCAATAACAACCATCCATCTGAAAAGGCTGCTAAGAAAACTGCAGGGACTTGTCCAGGCAATCATCAGGAGTGACTTGAATGGACACACACACACGCACAGGCGCTATGCTATTGGATGTGGTGTCTGCAGAGGGTGGATATAGTACTCCAACATAATTGGAGAGCAACTGATCAGAAGAAGGCTCAGTTAGATCCTTTTTAACCTGGAACTAAGCTGCAACCCAGTTCAGGGCTCCTGAACTGCACGAATTAAGAGCAAGTCGGGATATCTATAAGCTATGTTGGTTGTGTTAATCAACTGGGAGTAGCTGATCATAGTGTGGAAGAAACAGCTAGTAACAAAGTAGTTCCTCCCCAAGTTTGCAGATGTGGTCAGTAAGCAGACTGGCATTCTGAATAATAAAACAAAGCTGAAACCAAATTTTTGCTATGGGAGTTGCCCAGATTTAGCTGCCCAAAGAAGGACAGAGGTTGGCTAAGTCAGAACCAAGGAAAAGTGTGGGATCACTCTGGCAACTTTGTACTAAGTGGTGCATGTGTCAGGAAGCATGAGGAAAGATGGATACGTTTGCTTGGCCAAGCATACCTCCTTAAGTAGAGGCCTAGAGAAAGTTCTGGTTTCCCTGTGATGTCCACTTCCCACCACAAAGAACAAGCAAGGCTATTCATAGCACTGCAGAAGGCATCTCTAAACCACTGT
This sequence comes from Azemiops feae, assembly GCA_023970755.1. Classification (NCBI taxonomy): domain Eukaryota; kingdom Metazoa; phylum Chordata; class Lepidosauria; order Squamata; family Viperidae; genus Azemiops; species Azemiops feae. The sequence continues at coordinate 2,400,462 of JALGBA010004195.1, forward strand.
TGTTTTTGATGCCCACATCCTATGGAAATGGCCAGTGGCAAAGGCCATTTAAGAATGGCCATAAATTTTAGGACCAATATCAAAATCCAGAGGAATGAGAAAGGAAGGAGCCAAGAGGTCTCAATATGGTGACCTGCTTCTTTCTGCTAATTTCCCATTTCCACTTCTATTGCCTTGGGATTTTATGGTAGTCTTCAATTCCAGATACTAACCAAGTCTGATTCTGCTTAGCTTTTTTTTTTAGAACAGTCAAGATTGGCTATGTGCTACCACTTGCGCCTTCCTGCTACATCTACACAACATGAAATATGTAAGCTAGATCTCCTGCTTTAATGGTGGGCAAAACTATGCCTTTATTGGGAAAATCTGTAATTAGAAGTGAGAGATGAGAGATGGTCTCTCGAAAGCTGGAGAATGGAATCTCTAGCAAGGCTTAAACAAGGAGACAACTCTCCAAATGAAGAACCAGAATGTGTGTGTGTGTGTGTGTGTGTGTGTATTATGTGGAGAAAGAGCAAGAACTTGAGGAGGCACTGGTGAAGAGTCACAAAACAATAAGACTAAATGAAAGTTATTTAAGGTGCAAGTCTCTTCCTAGCAACTTTGATGAGGAACATTGCAATGGTCGCCCTGCAGGAAAAAATTAGCCATACTAGCTATGGCTGATGAGGCTGCATTCACACCAACATATTTAACCAGGTCAGTTAAAGACCTAGCAGCTGCATTTGCCCAGCAACTAAACTTGATTATTTTTAATTAGATTAGTCTTCTATCTAGTTTGTAACTAAGGAAATGCATTAATGTTAGGCACATAGTCCAAGCTTAGTGTTTGAGCCCAACAACAGTTGCCCAATTGCAAAACATACATATAGCCCTATACCAGTAAATGAAATGCAAGTATACATTCATATCCACTTACCATAAGTATGTCAGCTGTGATGGCCCAGTTTGAAAACAAAAGGGTCTCACCAATAAAAATGCAGACCTGTGGTTGAAACATTAGACATACAAAATTTACTCATGCATGTTTGAGAAATAACCCACAATTTAGTGTTCTGTTTTCAAGGCAGTATCCCCAATGCAACCGAATGCATGGCAATTTACTGTTAACATCCACTGAACCTTATCAAGGGGAGGAGGAGACAGGGAGGGATGGGTTTTTTGTTTTATTTATTTGTGATGGGAAATTTTATTTATTAAAGAAATACTTATAAAATATTTGTATTTTTATAAGGTTTATAAGTTTATATTTTTTATATGTTTATAAGGAGAAAGGTTAGAAACTGGCAAGAATTCTGTGTATTTCAAGAAAGGTAGAGGTCAGCTATGGTGAGAAATTTATTTATAGCAGGAACAGGGAATTTCCAGATGTTACTGAACATGGCTTATGGCTGGGATAAAGGGAGCTAGAATCCAGCAACATTTGCAAGGCCATATGTTCTGCCTGATTTGTAGTATTTATATACTTCCTTAAATTCTTAAAGTAGCTAACAATAATTCTACCAGTATAAACATGGACATAAGTACAAGCATAAGCTGCAGAGCATGCTGAAAAACTGGGGTTTGTAAAAAAAAAGAAAAAGAAAAAAGAACTCCATCAAGCACTGAAAGGGAATCTGCCTTGTTGAGGAGGAGGCTAAATATGTAGGCTGATTACATAATAGAAGGATTCTGGTTGCAGTTAAAGGTAAACCAAACGTTTCAATTTTAAATTGTCTTGAACTCAAAACGCAAAGTGGTGATTTTGAAGCACTTGGAATAGCTTTGTTTTACGTCACTTCTAATAGTTTTTGTGCACGTGCATGTTTCCAAAAAACTTTTCAGAGGTGTTAATTTTGTTACTGCCAGGGCCATTTTGAATACAGAAGGCTCAGCATTCAAAGAACTGCATTAATAATGTATAAATGGAACTTAATACATTGGAATAGAATCAAGGCCACCAGTTAGTACATTGATTAAAGCATCGGCTAAGGTCCATTTTCAAGTGTGGAGACTCCATGCAGACTTTCCATATCCTTGGTACTCAACTGCTTTGAAACTCATCGAATTTGGTACTTAACACATTTTGAGGTGAAAATGTTGTCCTGGTACTTATCGTTTGTTTGGTACTTAATGCACAAGTTAGAACTTGCCAGTGTCAGATGCCTTGTGACTCACTACTTTATTTCTTATGAGAAAGAATTGTTTGGTACTCATCGTTTTTGGTACTTGTTGTGCCTCACGGAGCCAATTAATGATGAGTACCAAGGTACCACTGTATTTGGCACTGTCCTTTATCTTCCTCTTTGCTATCATTAAAGCAGGGAAAGGAACTGGGTGTTCTACAGGTATTCTGAATTCATACTTCCTGAGATTTAAAATGTCCAGAGGGCAATAGAGTTGTTAAGGTCTGGGAAAAAAATATAATTGTTTCGTCCCCATTCTCCCCCACCCTACCCTACCCTACCCTACCCACGTGTGTGGTGTGTGTGTGTGTGTGTAATGATATATATATATATGCATGTGTGTGTGTAAGGCCAATTCTCTCCCCCCCACACACTTTTTCCTCCAGGTTTTTATATTTTCAGGAAAACAAGGGATTTAGTGAGAGGCTACAATGCGAGGTTCTTGTTCTATAGCCCTTCCTCTAATCAAAAAGCAGAATTAAGTGGCTGAATATAGGTAGTCCTCAACTTAAGACTGATCACGTAGCAAAATTACAACTTACCTAAAAAAGGGGATTTATGATCCGATCTGAAGTTTTGACGGTCAGCCACCCCACCTGGTCACATGATTGCACTCTGGTTGCTCAGCAACCTGGCCACATTTACGGCCTTTTGCAGCATCCTGCAATCATGTGATCGAATTTCATGACAGTTTTGCCAAAAGCTGGCATTCACTTCCAATTTTTGGCAAAACTGTGACATAGAGAACAATGGGTTTGCTTAATGACCATGGCATTTGCTTAACAACTGGGTTTGGTTCACAATTGCTGTGTTCACTTAACGACCATCACAAACAACATCGTAAAATCGGGCCAGCCAGGACTTACAACCATAATGGGTAAGCTCCATTACAGCTGTAACTCGAGGACTATCTGTAGGTAGACGAATAAAGGAAGAGAAACCCATTTCATCCTCTCCTTCTCCAGACTGACCACTTACATAGGCTCCCACAATGCTGTTCTTGGCTGCAACAAAAATCAAGCAGGTAAAGATGGCTGAACCCAGCATCCCAACGGCGCAAACCAAAGGATCCGCTCTCTGGGTTTTCACCCGGCACCACTTGGTAGCTCCAGCCCCAGTGATCACGCCCAGAAATCCAGTGAAGCAGGTGATGGCTCCAAAGATCAAGCTAAGGACACAGAATGATTCCAGAAATAAAAATCTTTTCTCATTGGATTTATTTTTATACACACGGCAATAGGTGAGAGGCAGCGGGGAGAGTTGAATTAGCAAAACAAGGCTATGAGTAAGAGGTGCTACATGGAAATTGATGGACTAAGCCCCTAAAAAAGAATTCGGAAAACAAAAAATGCAAGTTCTGGAGATCTTCATGTTTCATAGGAATTCTATGTTCTTTCATAACTCAGACCTGAGTTTTTTGTTGACCAATAAATGGAAAATTAAAAATATTTCCATTTAAGAAGTTTATTTAAAACTTACAGCATCTCTGGACAAGCTATCCTTTGCCACGCCATGCCCGCATTCAACCATTCTTAAACAAATCATGTACTCAAGTTTCATTTATCTTATCATTAAACAATGGTAATTGTGACAATTAAGACAACAAAGGAGGCAAAACTACAGAGGAAAAAAATGCATATAAAGCCACTACTTGTCAACCGAAGTTATATGAGCAGATAGAATTTAAGATGTAACATCCTGCCTTTATTTTCTTCTCAGAACTCAAACACTGTCATGGCTGCAGGAAGAAATAAAAATAAATAAATTCCTGCTTTTAAAAAAAATTCTATAAAAAGCTTTTGAGGATTGTACCTAAGTATTAAGACTGGGTATCTCTAGAAAGCCCAAAAGAACAGCCTGAACTGAAAAAAGTACAGCTAGTCCTCATTTAGTGATTGACTTATTTAGCCACCATTTGCATGAACAAGTAATTTTACAGCCAGTCCTTGGATTTATGACCTTTTGCAGGTCTGCAAAGCAAAACTAAAGTAAAATCATAACATTGTGGTGTTTCACTTAGTGACCACTTCTCTTTAACAACTGGATTGCCAGTCCCAATGATAGCCACTAAAGAAGGTCTAAGGGGTGACATGATAGCAGTATTCCAGTATCTCAGGGGTTGCCACAAAGAAGAGGGAGTCAAGCTATTCTCCAAGGCGCCTGAGGGCAGGACAAGAAGTAATGGATGGAAACTAGTCAAGGAGAGAAGCAACCTGGAACTGAGGAGAAACTTCCTGACAGTTAGAACAATTAACCAGTGGAACAACCTGCCTCCAGAAGTGGTGAATGCTCCAACACTGGAAGTTTTTAAGAAGAGACTGGACAGCCATTTGTCCGAAATTGTATAGGGTTTCCTGCCTGAGCAGGGGGTTGGACTCGATGACCTCCAAGGTCCCTTCCAACTTTATTATTATTATTATTATTATTATTAACGCTTCTTTTGTTTCACTCCCAGCCTATGGTATCCTCAAATGAACTGCATCTAAGCAGCAAGGCTTGGTTTCTAACTATCTGAGGAACCAGCGAAGGTCTTCTGGTCCTGTGGCCAACCAGGCCTGTCTGCCGAGAAGCACTCAAGTGGGGCATGTGTGTAACAACCTTCTCCTGCAGTTGTCTAACTCCTTCCGGCTCTTGGCGCGTTCACGCTTGCTGTCTCTGAACAGGGCAATTCCATTTATTCCTTTAAAATGTGTTCTGCCCACTCTTCCTCTGGAGGTTTAGAGCAGCATCTGCTATACCAGGGATAGGCAACCTTGGCTCTTTTATGACTCGTGGACTTCAACTCCCAGAATTCCTGAGCCAGCCATGCTGAGGGGAAAGGGAGAGGTTTCCAAGCTGAGCCATGCTGGCTCAGGAATTCTGGGAGTTGAAGTCCACGAGTCATAAAAGAGCCAAGATTGCCTACCCCTGTACTATACCATAAAGCAAATACAGGCAACCATATGTGAACATATTCTGAGGTAATCTATTACAGCTTATAAGGGAATATGAACAAAACCTCACCTGTCTTTGGTCCCACAGGGCTGTGAAGTGCAAATCTCTGCTGTTTTTTGAACAACCTGGGCCCGGTGCAGGTAAACAGGGAACCACATCCCTAGAGCTCCCGTGGCAAAAGAAACAGCAGAGGTAGCCAGGGATGAGAAGACATAGCTGCGACTGAAGACAAAGGGGGTTGTAGGTCAGTAAATGAAGTGAGTCTTCTGAACAGAGTAGAAGAAAGAAACCAGATCTGCCCCAGGAAACATCTGATCCCTCTTACTCATACAGTAGCCCAGAAATAATCTTGAAAACTCCTTCCAGAGTTTGACATCTATAATTTATAATTAAGCGGCTATAATTTAAGGGGCTACCACAAAGAAGAGGGAGTCAACTTATTCTCCAAAGCACCTGAAGGCAGGACAAGAAGCAACGGATGGAAATTAATCAAGGAGAGAACCATCCTAGAACTAAAGAGAAATTTCCTGACTGTTCTAACAGAACAATTAATCTGTGGAAGGGCTTGCCTCCAGAAGTTGTGGGTTTTTAAGCAGAGATTGAGCAACCATTTGTCTGAAATGGTATAGGGTTTCCTGCTTGAGCAGAGGGTTGGACTAGAAGACTTCCAAGGACCCTTCCAACTCTGTTATTCTTAATTTCTACCATAAAACTGCAGCTCTGTGACAAAAGAGGGTGAAAAACCACACCAGCTTGACATGGTGATACAAAGGAATTAAAAGTCCTCTAGGGAAGGACTGTTATCATTTCTCTAATATACAAGGCACTTAGCACATCAGTGGTGTTGATATTACGCTAAACAGTTGCTGTCATCAGTAGCTTCATGAAAAAGAAGCTGGAAAAGTGGAATATTGAGGCAATTTTCAAAAATGTTAGCCTCAGTTGTCTGGTTTTGCACCCGTAAAGTATCTCAAGTTGGTTTCTAACATAGAAAAATTAAGAATCAACCTTAATTAAACAAGGTTGCCTTACTTTCTTATCAAGGCCTTCATGTCCCTCAGCCAGGAGGTCCTAGCCTTCAGCTGTGCTCCCAGTTGTTCAGCATTGCCTCTCTTAGCAGCTGGTACAAATATTAAGATAAGTGTCCCTGTGATCATACCTAAAAGTGGAGAAACCTGGAAGAGAAGAGAGAAAAAAAACAACTTAAGAAAATAGCCCAAAGCAAATGACCTGACATCAAAACTCAAGTCGAAGAACAGGATTCCTAGATTAGAACAGAAATTCATCTTTCTGACTCACCTCCTCTAGTTTTTCTTATAAAATTAAGAAATTCCTACATTGAGAACTGCAAAGAAAAGATTGGAATGATGGGGTCGAATCTTCAGAACTGAGGTCTGATACGTCTGGAGGGCAAATTATTTATCTCCATGCATGACAACTTATTTATAGCACTTGAAAGGAAGAGGCTATGTTGGCAAATCATTTTAAAACCATTTTAGAACTTCTTCTCCTACAAGTGAATTTAGAGAGGTAAAGTCTTGATTCCATGTTAATCAGAATCAGTTTGGTTGTCCGGCAGTATAAGTCTGAAAGAAAATCTCCCTGTCCACTTTCTCCATGTCATATATAATGTCATACAACTTCATCATGCCCTCCTTTCCAAACTCATAAGAGATTCCATAGCATAGCCAGGTTTCCAAGGAAGTTCCACCTCACCATCAAAAATTATGTTGACTCAGAATATCCCAGCAGCAAAGTCAACAGCAAACAAGGTAGGCCTTGTTTAGGGATCACAGTTGGCAACTTGGTCATTAAACAAATCACTAGCTAACTGTGACCGTGCTTATGATCTTACTTCAATATTCCTTGGCTTTACAGATCTGAGAAGGCCATAAATGTGAGGACTGGTTGCAAAGTTACTTTTTCATTATCGTATCAAGTGAAAATTGTCCCTAAATGAGACAGTCGCTAAGCAAGGACTACCTGTAATGCTATACAATTTGTTATAAAATAAAATGAAGATATACATATATGACAACCAACAACATAAAATATCTGGGAGTAACATCCTACTTAACGCATTCCATTCCTTGCTAAATAGACAAAGTATTATCAATTGAATCTCTCTTCTTTCATTAATTCACTTGCAATCTTAACCTTCCCTCCTACCCATAATCTACAACATGAACTATATGAAGGATAATTATGCTGGCACAATTTATAACGCTGATGTAAAAAAAACAACAACACCCACCTAAATCATGCATTCCGTGTCCTCTCAGCACTTGAAAATGCCATGCAAATTCTATCTCATCTACAAAACAGAACTAATTAGCCCGCATAGAGATGCTTACTCTCTAAACCAGGCACGTGATGGTATTCAATACCTCCAAACGGCACCATCTCTGAAATTCCACCTCCGCAGAAGGCCAGTGACAAGAAAACAGAGATCATCTCTCTGATGGCCGGAATCCAAGCAGGGTCAAAGGTCAGTAAGCAGTTTTGCCGTCTTATTTCCTCTTGGCTATTTTTCCATCCAGGCCAATATTTTTTTGTCTCTGCTGTGTGCATTGTGTGCTAGTCTTCCCTAGCACATTTATCAACATCGCCAAGGGGATAAAATAGAAGGAAATAAGAACGGCTCCGTGCAGGAAAAGAAATGTGAAGTGAGACAAAGTTTTCCCCTCTCTCATGCACCCCCAAACGAAAAAAAAAATCCTTTATGTTTAATAATAAGGGGAATTAAGAACAGTGGACTGAGGCCAGCTTTCCTTTACTACCTATCTCAAAATAAACTGGAATAAATCAAAAGCGCTCTAAACAGATTTTGTATGTGCTCCAACAAATGAGGGGAGTAAATGAAAGAGAAGCTATGGAAAAGTGGTGAGGCAGAAATCTCAGTTAGAAATGGCAAAAATACATCATACAGGGTTTAAATTTGGCCGAATAACAAAATAACACAGTTGGAAGGGACCTTCTAGTCCAACCCCCTGCTCAAGCAGGAAACTCTGTATCATTTCGGACAAATGGTTGTCCAATCTCTTTTTCCAATGTTGGAGTACCCACAATTTCTGGAAGCAAGTTGGTTCACTGATTAATTGTTCTGTCCGGAAATTTCTCCTTAGTTCTTGGTTGGTTGGTTCTCTCCTTGATTAGTTTCCATCCATTGCTTCTTGTCCTGCCTTCAGGTGCCTTGGAGAACAGGTTGATCCCCTCTTCTTTGTGGCAGCCCCTTAGATATTGGAGCACTGCCCTCATGTCACCCCTCGTCCTTCTCTTCATTAAACTAGATATGAAACTAGCTGTTTCAGTTTTAGGCCAAGTTTTATATATAACTGGATTAAATACAGTCCTTCTCTCTGACATTTTTTTTAGTTGGGGAGGTGAATGGGCAGGAGTTGCATTAAACTTAATTCAGATCTTTGTAAAAGGAACATTTAATCATGGTACAGATTAGTCATGACAGCCATTATGGGGTACTAGCACTTCACTGTAATTCTTTCTACTTTGAGGATCAGTTTATGAGTGCCAACATTTACAGTATGCACTCAAAATAATACCAATAAAGAAAAGGGAGATAATTTGGTTGATGATTTAGATTTAGTCGCCACGATATAAAAATAATGTTGAGACTGTAGAAAGAGTACAGAGAAAAGCAACAAAGATGAGTAGAGGACTGGAGGCTAAACCATATGAAGAGTGGTTGCAGGAATTGGGTATGTCCAGTTTAATGAAGAGAAGGATTAGGAATAACATGATAGCAATATTCCACAAAGAAGAGGGGGGTCAACCTATTGTCCAAAGCACCTGAAGGAAGAACAAGAAGCAATGGATGGAAACTAATCAAGGAGAGAAGCAATCTAGAACTAAGGAGAAATTTCCTGACAATAAGAACAACCAACCAGTGGAACAACTTGCCTTCAGAAATTGTGGGTGCTCCATCACTGGAGATTTTCAAGAAGAGATTGGACAGCCATTTGTCTGAAATGGCATAGGGTCTCCTGCTTGAGCAGGGGTTGGAATGGAAGACCTCCAGGGTCCCTTCCAACTCTGTTATTCCGATTGGCAAGTTTAGACGTTTGCCAAAATAGGCGGGGGAGGGGGGAAATGGGGAAAAACCCTGAAGGAACAAAAGCTGAAGAACTCAAAAACTCAAAGAAAACTGGAGGAGAACAGGAATGGATTGCTGGGAACAACATTCTGCTTACCAGAATGCAAAAAGTCAGCAAAGTATGTCATTGTCCTTTTTCTGGCTCTCATCATCTTCCCACATATACCTCTACAAATATCTCCGAATATACCTCAGGAACACAGTGGCTCTGTGTACACAACCCATTAACTCAGCCACTAATAGCCCAGTCCAATCGCTTCACTCCTGGATCTGATTAAACAATCCACAGCCACATTAACTGAACCCAAATGAGTCATTTTGGGGCTACAGAGTTCCCATCTACTTCAACCCCATCAAGCACTTCAGAAAGAAAAATGGTGAGTCAAATGCTGGCCTCATCTGCACCAGTGACATTATAATATAAACCACACCTTTGGCTGACCATGGAGAACAATTAGAAAGGTCACAGGAAAGTTGTCCAGATCCTACATTCATATCATCCAAAGCTTCTGGAATTTTTTTGAAGGAATAAATATGTATGGGAAAAAACAGGCAGTAAGCAACACCCACAAATTAATTATTTGCTAGCCTACTTATAATTGTAGCATAATTAACCTCTATTATCAATCACACTCAACTGCAAAAGTTTATGTCCAAAATAATATAAGAGGATAAAAAATTCATTTCCATCAAATCTTCTCTCCACAAGCAGCACTCTGCACACCATGAGCTGAATAAACAAACCACAGCTTGTTGCATTCATACATTCACACAAAGCCAAATATTATGATTTACACATTGCAATGGCTAGGTTTGCAGAACATGTTAAGTTCAAGCCAAACAAACCACACATCAGGGCTTACTACCACTGATATCAGGTACATCAAATATACATCAGGCCATTATGTTGCACTCAAATTCCACTGAATTATAAATTATGCTTAAATCAGGGGGAAAGAGGCATGATATTTATTCAATTTTTTTATACAAATGTGTTAAATCTAAACAGGAGTTCATTACTAGAGCTACAATACAAAGGCTGCAAAAACTGGATCATCACTAGATAGCAGCCAAGAGTTGGAGTGTCCTATCTCTCTTTACTGTCATCTTGTGGTGACTCAGATTTCTGCAATGCAGATATGATAATCACTACTCACCCGCAGGGCCCAGTGCCAATCTCCAGCTACTTGCTTGACACTTGATCCCGTGATATATCCTAAGCCACTAGAAAACAAAAAGAAATAAAAAATATTAAGATAAAACCACACAGGAAAAAATGAAATATGACGTCAGTTATTTAGTCAGGTTTTGAGCCAGCCTGAGTTCCCAAAGGCTCCAGATATATTCATTTTACCATAGTTACCAAATCAAGAAAGAAACATGTTCCTTAAGACATTACAGCATTTTTGGGATTACCCAGATTTTAGTTGACAAATAGATGGCTGTAAAGAGATGCTAAAATCACTTATTTTTGTTGCTTCCTTGATGCTCTTGTTATTACTCATCCAGCATTTTAAGTGTAGCCAACCCAGTAACACTATTACACAAATCTCTAAATTTCTAATGTAAGAGATTTCCACACTCTCCCAAGCTATATATATTTTTGCAATCGCAAAAATCCACACAAGCCCAACATTGCGTCATAGGCAGAGTCCTAATGATCTCATTAAAAATAATTATGTTTGGTTCATAAAGGCAGTCTTTCAATTGTCTGGCCTATTTTAATGAATTTTTATTTTGTACCCAGACTCCAGTGGATTGTAGCACTAAGAGGGCTTTATTGGCTCTTTCTACAGATCGATTGTGAAATATTTTGGCATCTTCTCTGTACTATAACTCCCAGGATTCATTTTGGGAAGTCTGGCTATCAAAATTGATATAAAACACTGTAATAGAGGTACAGATAGTTGTCAGGGCTGCCCCTACTCAAATCCTAGGAAAGAAAACCTCTTCACTCCATAGATTTAGAGAAAAGTCACTTCTTTCCTAGTAAAACTACTGTTTCTCTAAATCTATGGAGCAAAGGGTTTTTCTTTCCTAGGATTTGAGTAGAGGCAGCCCTGACTATAGTCCTCAACGTATAACTACAGTTGGGACCAGAACTTCCTTTGCTAAGCAAGATGATGGTTAAGTGAGTTGCATCTGATTTCACAACCTTTTTTGCTGTGGTCCTTAAGTGAATCACTACGGTCATTAAGTGACTCATGCGATTGTTAAGCAAATCCAACTTCCCTCATTGATTTTGCTTGTCAGAATTCAGCTGGCAGGATTGCAAAGAGCACTCATGTGATCCCCCAGGATGCTGCAACCCTCATAAACGTACTTCAGTGGCCAAATGGCCAAATTCTGATCACGTAACCGCGGGAATGCCGTGATGACAGTAAGTGTGCAGACCAGTCATAAGCCCCCTTTTTTTCAGTACTGTTGTAACTTCAAACAGTCATTAAACAAATAGTCGTAAGTTGAGAACTACCCATAATTTATTTTGTTTTGCAGAGCTATCCAGTCTTAGAACATGTAGGAGAGGACTGTGATATCCGGGCTCTAAGAACCTTTGATTAACTACAGTTTATTGAATTATGAACCAGAATTAGCTTCATTAAAAAATAACATGCTAAGCTAAATTCAGGATCAGACAATCCTTTGAGGCAGAGTATATACAACATTTTGAAAATACATTGTGGGCATTCTCATAAAATGGAATATGGGCCAGTTCACAAAATCACTCCCATGATGGGCATAATCAGCACAGGGTACACGTTTGCTAGAAAATAAATTAGCTCTGATGACTGTTCTCTGATATCTCAGAACAGGAAGCATAGTGGACACAAAGAGAATATTTGGGGGGAAAAGGGAGGCAGCTTGAATCCTTACATTATCTATGCATACAGGTAGTCCTCGACTTACAACAGTTCATTTAGTGACCGTTCGAAGTTACAAAGGTACTGAAAAAAGTGACTTATGATCATTTTTCACATTTATGACCATTGCAGCATTCCCATGGTCATGTGATTTACATTCGGATGCTTGACAACTGGTTCATATTTGTGACGGTGCAGTGTTCATATTTGTGCAGTGTCCCGGGGTCATATGATCACTGTTTGTGACCTTATGACAAGAAAAGTCAACGGGAAAGTCAGATTCACTTAACATCCATGTGACTAATTTATTAACTGCAGTGATTCACTAAATAAATGTGGCAAGAAGAGTCATAAAATGGGGCAAAACTTACTTAACAAAATTTTCACCTAGCAACATAAATTTTGGGCTCAATTGTGGTCGTAAGTTGCGGACTACCTGTACTTTAAATTGTGGGTCAGATACAATAGCTGGGTTCAGACAACATGCTATGCTAAAATTGAAATTATCCCTTGTGCCTTATTAATACGTAAACCTGGCCAAAGAATTAATTGTCCATATTTAAAAGAATCATCCATTCTAGAACAGGGGTCCTCAACTTTGGCAACTTTGAGACTTGTGGACTTCAACTCCCAGAATTCCTCAGTTAGCTTTGCCAGCTGAAGAATTCTGGGAGTTGAAGTCCACAAGTCTTAAAGTTGCCAAGGTTGAGGACCCCTGTTCTAGAAGACCAGCAATATTTCTATCCTTTTAACCTTTCATTCTTCTACATTTGTTCTTCTATTTCCAATGGTCAGGTGGGAGTGCCAATGCTTAGATACCCAAAATAGCACTTTCCACAAACAAAAAGGTGAAATCTGAAAATAAACAAAAATATTTATGGGGGGAAAAAAACCAAAAGAAAGAGAAATCCCATGATGGTTGAACGTGTTTTGGTATACCAGAAGATGCTGCAAAATGCAAATGGCCACTAAATGAGTTTTCTCACCTCAGATTTTATTTAAATCCTTATGCTGATTAAGATTAACATTTCACCATCCTAAATTTCCAAACCTGGAGGTGCTATTTAAGTAGTGCAAATAGCAGCCAGTATTTGAATTGCTGTACATAATAAGGAATGAAGGGGTGGATTTTTAAATGCCATTGTGTCAACTACTCTGGTTTTAAAGGAAGTTCTCATATAAATACAAATATTAGCAGTTTGAATAAGATTGACTTCATGCCTTGTTTGTGGAATTCTTGGGAATCTGGCTGACAATTGTTGAAAATATAAAGATAGCCTCAAAACAAAACAAAACAAAATGTTTAGTCACAACTTCCAGTTATAGGGCAGGACACAATATAAATATTGACAAGTATAAGGAAGGCTATCAGGTGCAAAAAGTTTCATAATACACATATCTGATTTATTCAACCCTAAAATAAATGTTGCACAATTAAAAAAAAACAGTTGGAATCTGATGAAATATTGGTTTCCTTATGGAGTTATTCATTTGAGACTATCTGCTAAGCAGTCTGAGGTTTGGGCCTTTTTAAAACAAAAATGATGTTTTATTTTGTGGTGTACACACTTGAGAAAGCTGCTGACCTCTGTAGTAAGGAATTGGTATTATCTTACTGCTTTATGTCATTTTCAAGCAGAAACCAGCTGATCTGTCTTTGATCTTTTTCTGTTTGGACTTTGGTCTAATCTACTGAGTTCTTCTTATATTTGTAGAATCAAAGAGTTATAGGGACTTTGGAAAACTTCTAATCAAACCCCTCTAGCCATCATATGACTGCCCCACCTTTGTTTGAAAACATCCAGTGATAGGACACCCACATCTGCAGGAGAGGCTGTTCCATTCCTCCTTTTCATTTTGAGCCCGGATCTCTCTCAATAACAGAATAACAGAGTTGGAAGGGACCTTGGAGGTCCTCTAGTCCAACCCCCTGCTTAGGCAGGAAACCCCATACTATTTCCTCTTTTTAAAAACTTCCAGTGTTGGAGCATTGACAACTTCTGGAGGCAGGTTGTTCCACTGATTAATTGTTCTAACTGTCAGGAAATTTCTCCTTAGTTCTAGGTTGCTTCTCTCCTTGATTAGTTTACATCCGTTGCTTCTTGTCCTGCCTTCAGGTACTTTGGAGAATAGCTTGACTCCCTCTTCTTTGTGGCAACCACTGCTATCATGTCACCCCTAGTCCTTCTTTTCACTAGACTAGACATACTCAGTTCCAGCCACCATTCTTTATATGTTTTAGCCTCCAATATTCTTTGTTGCTCTTCTCTGCACTTTTTCTAGAATCTCAACATCTTTTTTAAATTGTGGTGACCAAAACTGTATGCAGTATTCCAAGTGGGGTCTTACCAAGGTGTTATAAAGTGGTATTAACACTTCATGTGATCTTGATTCTATCCCTCTGTTAATGGAGTCTAGGACTGCGTTGGATTTTTCAGCAGCTGCAGCACACTGCTGGCCCATATTTAAGTGATTGTCCACTAGGACTCCAAGATGCCTTTCACAGTTACTACTATTGAGTCAGGTACCACCTATACTGTACCTGTGCTTCCACTTGACTTCCCCTCTTGCCCTTCTCTCAGGTACTATGGAGAACAGATCCATCCCCTTCCCTGTGACAGCTTTTCAAGTATTGATAGACTGTGATCATGTATCCCCTCAGCCTTTTCTTCCCTAGGTTAGACATGCTCAGTTATTTTCATTATTCTTCACAGAATTTAGCTTCCAAGACTCTCGCCATCTTTTCAGTTCTTCCCTGCACTCCTAATTCCTCCACATCCTTCTTATATATATGCCAACGTATTTTTGCAGTGCATGTTTCCAGCGCATATTTTACATTTAATTATACAATTCATTTAATTAATTATATGTTTGTCTTATATTTGCACGGTTCCCACAGGAATGCCTTGGAGACAAGTGTCTTGCGTTCAGCAAGGGAGTGGATGGCAAGGGAAAAACAAAAATCCTTTCATCTGCTTCAAGCTGAGAAATACAGGGAGTCCTCGACTTACGGCCACAATTGGGACTTGTGAATTTCCATTGCAGTTGTTGTGAGTCGTGCCCAATTTCATAACTTTTTTTTTTGGCACATTTGTCAAGCAAATCATGCAGTTGCTAAGCAAATCTGCTTCCCATCTCTGACTTTGCTTGATGGAAGCTGGCTGGAAAGCTCACCAAGGGTGATCATGTGACCCAGGGATACTGCAACTGTCGTAAATACATGCCAGTTGCCAAGTGCCTGAATTTTGATCATGTCACTATGGGGATGCTGTGAAAATCATAAATGTGAAGACTGGTTGCAAGTCACTTTTTTCAGTGCTGTTGTAAGTTTGAATGGTTGCTAAACAAATGATTGTAAGTCGAGGACTACCTGTACAGGAGCCTTAACAGAATAACAGAATAGCAGAGTTGGAAGGGACCTTGGAGGTCTTCTAGTCCAACCCCCTGCGCAAGCAGGAAACCCTATACCATTTCAGACAAATGTCTGTCCAATCTCTTCTTAAAAACCTCCAGTGACGGAGCACCCACAACGTCTGGAGGCAAGTATTCTCTTTCTAGGGGAAATCCAAGTATTCCCCTTCTGGGGAAAAGGCTGAACTTTCCATGGTTCTGCAGCCAGCCCACCTCATCATAGCAAAATATGCTTTCCAGCTTCTACATCTGCAGGCCTCTTTACAAGACTGCAGGAACAGGAATGGCTGCTATTTAAAAATGCTACAGGAAAGAAATGTTAATAGCCAAAACTCAGTCAAGCTTCCTTGAAACCTTCAGGAAAAATAGCTGGTCTTTCCAAGAGGAGATAAACAGGCAGATAGATATGCTCATTCCTGAAGAGCAAATGGAATGCTTTCAAGCCTTTGTCTCTGACTTGTACGTTATGCAAAAGCAGAAATACATCCTCTTGTAGACATTTTGTCACCCGGCGCATTACGGGAAAGGTTTTCCCCAATGGAAATAAACACACAGAGCTGAGTTTCTCCACAGGAAGCAGGCTTACTGTTTGGAATTTGGTGGCGAGCCTCACGTGCCCACCCTGTCTCCAACCTTGCCAAACTTGGGGTCAGGCATTGTGAAGATGGAGACTTCCTCTTGACCACAAGTGAGAAGAATGTGCCCGACTGATAAGAGAGCCTAAATGGGAAAAACAGGCAGCAAAGGCAGCCGTCAGCCAGAAGAATAGCCCAGCTGATTAAAAAAAAAAAAAGGGTTGTCAGAACTTCATTTGAATTCAGACCCCCTCTATGGTCCCATGGAAAGGGACAGAGAATGTAGAATCATAGGGTTGGAAGGCATCTTGGAGGTCTTATAATCCAATCCCCTCAAACAGGAGACCATTATGGACAAATAGCTGTCTTCTTGAGAACCTCCAATGATGGAAAACTCACAATTTCTAGAGAAAAGCTGTTCTACTGATTAATTGCTCCCACTGTCAGGAAACTTCTTCTTAGTTCTAGGTTGGTCCTCTCTTTAATGATCTTCCACCCGTTATTTCTTGTCCTGCCCTCAGGTGCTTTGGAGAATAGAATAGAATAGAATAGAATAGAATAGAATAGAATAGAATAGAATAATTATTATTAATTATTATTAATTATTATTAATTATTATTATTATTATTATTATTGTTGTTGTTGTTGTTATTATTATTATTATTAATAATAGTAGTAGTAGTAGTAGTAGTAGTAGTAGTAATAATGTTGGAAGGGACCTTGGAGTTGGAGGTCATCTAGTCCAACCCTCTGCTCAGGCAGGAAACCCTATACTATTTCAGACAAATGGTTGCCCATTCTCTTCTTAAAGACTTCCAGTGTTGGAGCATTCACAGCTTCTGGAGGCAGGTTGTTCCACTGATTAATTGTTCTAACTGTCAGGAAATTTCTCCTTAGTTCTAGGTTGCTTCTCTCTTTGGTTAGTTTCCATCCATTGCTTCTTGTCCTGCCTTCAGGTGCTTTGGAGAATAGCTTGTCTAGAATAGAATAGAATAGAATAGAATAGAATAGAATAGAATAGAATAGAATAGAATAGAATAGAATAGAATAGAATAGAATAGAATAGAATAGAGTAGAGTAGAGTAGAGTAGAGTAGAGTAGAACAGAATAACACAGTTGGAAGGGACCTTAGAGGTCTTCTAGTCCAACCCCCTGGTCGACCCTCTCTTTTCTGTATCAGCCCTTCAAATAGTGGAAGACTGCTATCATGTCATATCTGGCCTTTCATTTTCTCTCTCTGTCAAATGGGGAAATTGCAAGGGATAATTATACGTAGGGCAGCATAAAGGTTTTCCTATTCAGGCAGACCCAAGACATTGTGGAGTGGCATATTTTTTTTTACCAAACTCACAACACCTGCTTCCCAGTGAGCGATCCTGTGGGTATTATTCATGCCTCTGTCACTTTACTGCAATGAGTATATATCCCAAAACAGCATAAAAATGGATTATAAGAAATCTACAATTACCATATAGGCAGACTTCCAATTTAACACGATACAAATTGTAAACTACTTCTAGAAAAAAACAAATCAAATGAGGTGATACCATCTAATACTAGGGTTGAGTTGACACAGCATTGCTTAATCTCTATATCTGGGTTAACAAAATAAAACAGCCCTCTATTCAGACAGCCTTCAAGCAACCAATCCTGTTTAGCCTAGAATTTTTGTTGTGCAAACTAACATATTTGGACAAAAATAAATTTCTTATGTCGCAATCCAGTAGCATGAATGGCTGAGTTACCAAAACAACCATTTTTTCCTCTCCAAATATTTGAACCAAAGCTTCCTAAATTGCTAAAAGACAATATCACATTTTGGACACAAATTGCATTGTTGGAAATTGCAGAATTGCAGAAGATTTATCTACAGTATGTGGACTCTAGCTGCTGACTTGATGGCACATAATTAAAAAAATCTCCAGCATCTGGCAATCAGCAATCACCTATCTGCACATTGAATCATGTGATGCAGTATTAAATATGACAAATTTTCCCTTGAAGCAGTAAACACCAAGGGAACATCTGGGCTCAACCAATGACTATAACAACAGTACTGAACATGAAGTGCTATCCTACTGTTTATGCAGTGTGCCTGTGTAGAGAAAGGCAGAAAAGGGTGTGATTTAGAGTTTATAGTTCATCAGATAATCAATCAAATCAACAAACAGAAAACAATATCCTAATTAAGGAACTACCAAGAAGAAAACCACACCCCATCAACACTGGCAGGACAAGCTACTGCGTATAAACAGGGAGCAAATCTCATATTCTCTCATGCAGATGATTTTTATCTAGCTGGGTAATGAAACATCTGCAAGCAAACAACCAGGTTCAGAAAGCATCAAGGACTCCAGAGTTTGTAGTTCAGCCCAAAATAAATATGTGAATTTCCAACACAAGGTACCAATGGCTTACTGGTCCTGCATACATACACATGTTTAACCTGATCAGCCATTAACGGGATCAAGTATGTACCTGGGGATCTAGAAATATATGATCAAACTAATTGCATCAGACGTTCCCTTTTGGAGAGTGCAAACTTTCTTTCCATTTTCTCCAGGAAGTATTTGAGAGTTGGAGTAGAGTAAAGTACGCTAGAAGCCCGGTACACTTGAATGTGGATAGGTTAGAATGTGTAAGTGCTGGGCATTTTGGTTATAGTTTTTATGTTCTTTTTCTAGGAGCCATCCAGGGTTATAGTACATAAGACGGGCAGCTATATAAGTCCAATCAATCAATCTCTTTTGAGGACTGGAAAAATACCCCACTGGATAAAAATCAGGTGTTTGCATGATACACCTGACTGAGTGCATTTTAACTCATACACATGGCAATTTTTAGTAAATGCTGTTGCTCCCCCTCTTAAATTCAGAGTGTTTGTAGGGTCCACTGACCCTACACACAATCCACTTAATCATGGTGTACTTCTAATGCAAGTGGTACAATAGTGTACCTGGTTACATCACCACGGTTTATTTAACCAGATTAGAAAAGCCGTAGCTGCTGCATTTGCACAACAGACTAAATGTTGTGCGTTTTGACTCTGAGAAGACTTTTCTGTGCCTTAACATGTTGTGGAAATCCAGTCAAGTTGTGGATTGTTCAACTTCCAGAAAACAAATAACCTCAGAAGCCAAGCAAAACGTGTACAAATTAAGTCACTGAAGACCCCTCTTGGTCATTCATTCAGACTGCCATTTCAGCAAGCTTATTCAGAAGTTCACTGCTCTCAGGTATACATAGAAAATGTGGGCTGATGATCCCACCTTTCCTAGTGATTTTTGGACTGAGGCTAGGCGCAGGGGTAGGCAACCTCGGCTCTTTTATGACTCATGGACTTCAACTCCCAGAATTCCTGAGTCAGCATAGCTGACTCAGGAATTCTGGGAGTTGAAGTCCATGAGTCATAAAAGAGCCGAGGTTGCCTACCCCTGCTAGGGAGACCCAGGTCAAGTCACTGGATGAGTTTAACCCGATCCTTCTCTTTTTCAGCCACATTTATTCAGAGGAATGGTAAAAGAAACCCCAATAAATGCTGCCTGGCATTGCTTGAGGAAAAACAGAATAAAATAAGACTTTTGTTATTATTAACACAAGACACGTCCTGTGTCTTGTGATTATAACTCAACTACATCCTCCAAATAAATAAAATTTAAGATGACCAAAGAAATTCTGAGTAACCACTACTGTACATTTCATATTTATCCTCTTTTATTTCCCTTTGATCCTTTCAGAAAATAACAAGTAAACGAGAGGTAGTTATGAGATTAATGATGAAGAGGGGCCCCCACTCAGAAATGCCCCCCAATTAGTGTTTTTAGCCAAAGCATAAAGATTTTTATTTATTGAACTCTCTCAGATAGTTTTTCTTGAAACGTCTCAGCTAGTTTATTTATTGAACCATCTCAGATCATTATTTATTGAACTAAAGTTAACAAAGATTATCAAGTAACTAAATGACATAATTCCACTACGCATAGAAAAACATGTATAAAATCTGCTAACAAGTAGATTATAAGATCATTAATGTTCCACCTACATATATAAAATGTGCATCTATCCTTTCATTTCAGGGGCTCAAGATGACCAACAGCAAACCAACAAATAAACTTTATGTAACAATATAATAAAAAATTAGAATAGCAAATACTCTACGTTAAAAACACTCAGTTTTTTAAAATAAATAAGGCTTCAGGGAGGAAGAATATCCTATGGAAACTTACAGAAATATTATGTATTCTGGGTTATATGTCTTTTGCAATTGTGGCTCAAACTAC
Organism: Azemiops feae; assembly: GCA_023970755.1. Taxonomy (NCBI): domain Eukaryota; kingdom Metazoa; phylum Chordata; class Lepidosauria; order Squamata; family Viperidae; genus Azemiops; species Azemiops feae. Next base: position 2,420,799 of record JALGBA010004195.1, read on the forward strand.
CTGCTGCTTTATTACATCAAATTATTTTGATATTGACATACCAATTTAGGGCTTCGCTGCATCATAAAATGGCTCCAGATACAAAATTTTCAGGGATGGCTAACATCACAAACAACATCTATAGCAAAATCATTCTATGTGGAGTCCCCTTTAATATTTTCAGCCTGCCAGCTAGCCATAGCCTTTTCAAAGATGTAATATTCCCTGCTTCTGATTAACTGAATTTTCTGAATCTTAAAGCAATGCCGGGAACGTATCTCAATTTTCCTGCTGCAGACTAACAGGACTAATCTAAAGGAATCTAGAGAACCTGGGGACTATGAGTTGAAGACGAAAGGTTTATATCTTGAAAAAGAAATGAATTAGCCCGGACAAGAAATAAAATCTAGCAAGGATGTGCATAAACAAGTAAATACCTGCCCAAAGGGATTGCGAAATAAAAGACAGACAGCATAAGTGTCCGAGTGTTTTTGGTGAAGAGATCTCCAATAATAGTAGGAGCGATGGTGGAATAACTTGCTTCGCCGATGCCAACCAAACCTCGGGAGAGGACAAACAGCCAAAAATACTGCAGGGAAAAGTCAGGGGGAAAAAATGAATCAGTATTTTCATTGTTAATACAATTTTCACAGCTATCAAAAACCCTGTGCGATCTTTGTACCTTGGTTTCACACACACAACCCTCCCTCTGCCCATAATGATCTAGGGGATGTTCGATGGAGGAATTGATTAGCATGGAAACTATGATGCATCTCTAGGGACTAGCATTCTCAGTGCGCTGGTTTCATGCTTCATTGTGCTTAGAGGCATTTAATGGCACCCACCAGATCCCTGGCTTATCTCTATAATTTCAAGCAAGGAAGAGGGACTTTGCAAGATGACAGGATGGTTGAGAGATCTTATGAAACATGTAGAACAGTGTTTCTCAACCTTGCCCGCTTGAAGATGTGTGGACTTCAACTCCCAGAATTCTCCAGCCAGCATTTGCTATACAATATGCCCTGCCTGGTATCAGTTTGATATGATGTGTGAACCAGGCTTACATGGCTTGCAAAATCCTGTTTTATGGCTTAGCTTTTGTCTGAACCTGTCTACTATGGCTTGTCCAAGAAACCACAATTAAAAGAAACCTGGAGTTAACTTAATGTGTGAGCCCAGCTCAGTGACCCTATTTTCTGCTTTTTGAGCACACAAGTCAAGATTGCTTCTTTCCCCCCCTTAAAAGCTACCAAGATTCTACCACTTTTCTCAAAGCAGATAAAATTTGCTGTCCAGCACCTTGATTAAGCACCATGGATACAAAGTCTTCACCTTTCCTTCTTCAGGAGTCAGCAGCCCCACCTTGATACCCCTTTTTGAAAGCAACAATATTACCACATGCCCTATAATTATAGGTTTAATTAAATGTCTCCAGCTGTCCTTGTCATACAGTAGACAGATGTGCGTAGGCTGAACCCTAAAAGCAGAAAGCAAACTTGTGACTCAGGGCCATTTAATGACTGTTCATTACCCAATGCTAAACCACTCTAGATTATCATGCAGATTTGCTGATGCCTAGGGAAGCCAAGACTCATTTTAAAATAAACGATTTTCAAGAAAAATGTGCAACGTGAGTTAATCAGGCAACAGGAATAAAGAGGGGGGTGGTGAATTTTTAATTTTGGACATCATGTCTCCACAAATGAAGAAGTTTGCGTATGTGCATAGAGATACATATACCTAAAGATACTTTTTCAGAAGAGAGAGATGATAACAAAATTAAAATGGAAAGGACAATCAATCTAAGGATTTTTCCTTCCCTTTAAATAGTATAATTCAGAATCCCCCATTGAAGCTGAATGGCAGGAGATTCAGAATTATGTACAAGTGATCTACGGCACTCATTGCTACAAGATGCATCAATAGCCATGAGTTTAGGCAGCTTTAAAGGTGATTAAACAAATTGATGGAAGATACACAAACACACACACAGCAAATGCATAAAGGATAGGATGTAAAACCATAGAAATGTAGACTTGGAAGTGACTCCAAGGATCATCTGATTCCACCTTCTCTAATGTGAAGGAAAACATATTAAGCTATCCATGATAACAAAACCTTAACCTCAATAGGCAGACTGTTCCATTGTTGTACAAACTTCACCATCAGAAAGGTCTTCTTTATAGTAGGGTTAATATATCTAATATATTGTTACATTAAGTTCTCCAAAGTTAATGACAATATAGCTCAGAATTCCATCTCTTAGGCATTAACCATGGAGACCTAAGAAGGCACTAAGATGAAATGAGGTAACCGGTTTTTAATTATAAGAAAAAATATACTTGTTTTTAATGACAATGAACTTTTATTTTAACCAACCAGTGGAAGGGGAGGGAGCGTGATATTCTCTAAACTCCAGCAAATTGAAAAATATGACATTGCTGTGGATACCAATATTGCAAACTATATCATTTGCACCATTGGCATGGTGATGTTATTGACATAACTGCATCACTATGCAAATGCCATAAATCATGATAGAATTTGGTCTAAGGCATGCAGAGTCCATTGTATCAAGAGCTATAAAACTGAAGTTTCACTGTATTTTTAATTTTCAATGATGTTTGTTAGTCTTTTGGAGGCTAGCAGCATAAACATATTTCAATCAGCTAAACAGGTACATTATTCCTTTCTATTTTAAAAAACAGAAGCTTCCCTGAGACATCAGCACTAATTTTTTTAGAGCATTTATACCATAATGTACACGCTGTTTATGTAGGCAATCCATAGGTATTCTTGGACAGGGTTCTTAATAACAGAATAACAGAATTAATTAATGATTTATCATGGTGGTCTGTTTCAAGATCCTGCAACCACTTAGCTACTCTCCAAAAACTTCAGAAGCAAAACTTGCACATTGATTCAGCTTTTTCTAAATACTGCTATCCAGCTGCTTACTTGGATGGAGGAGGGGGGGAATACTCATTGCTGAGACCTCATTGTAAGGAAAGTAACTCCTGCTTCTGCTAACTCAACGAAGTGGTTGAGGATAATGAAAGCCATGGATCAAATCAATTTGCTGACATACAGGATGCTCAGCACAGTTGATGTTACCTAGTTTGATAATGAAATGTAAGAAAACAATCACGTTCAGAGAACACCAAGGACCCCAGGATGCTCCCTTTAACTGAATCAGTTGGTTATCCAAGCCCTGCTCCACAACATGCCAATCCATCCTTCTCCCTCCTGAGTGTTTGTCTCACTTTGTACAATCTTATTCCAATAAGGAAAGATTTAGAATATGCCGAGATTGCCCAATTAAACAAACCCTGCCTTATGTTTTCAACATTAAGAGCATGGGAGGGTTACATTCTTTGGAAAATAAGATAATGAGTGTGGTTGCGCTTATGGGTGCTTTTCCAGCCCTTTCATTTTCTAAGCTCTTTTCAAACTTTAAAAAACAAAAACAAACCCAAAATGTAATCCAAACCTAAGTATGTACTGAATAATTTTATGTATGCCGTGCAGTAACTGCTCTTAGCGCAGACCAGGGGATGTTTTTCAGTAGAAACCTACAGAATAAGTGGTAAGGAGATAGGAACAAGTGGCTCTCGATATTTCTCTAATTTAGAGAAAGGCTCAAGAGCTTGACCTTAATTCATTCTGGCTCTCTGACAACCACATACCGGAAGCCAATTGATGACCTACGGCTTTGACATCACCATACTGATGGCAACATCTTCAATTATTTCAATCACAAAGCCAGCAAAATCAGTTATCACTACTACTTTTAAACTGATTGGACCAAACAGCTACCAAAAGAGAGGGCCTGTGCCTAGGAATGAAAATGGAATACAGCAATGCAACTCCCTCCCCCGCCAAAAATCCCAAAATAAAAACCAGAAGTTTTGGAAGGCATGATGGAAGCCATCTCAAGCACATGAGAACTCTCTCTTTCAGTCGGATAATCTGGCTAATACTCTTCTCCCACTTTGCATCTCATTCAGTTAAATGCTTTACCCCCTAAATAGATAGGCATTATTGGATTTATGCTAAAGACACACAGTTCTGACGGTTCGTATAGTGGTGCGATATAACTCGAGCAAGCAAGTAATCCATACTTTAATAATGTCTTAACAAGTTCTTGTCTTGCCCCTTCTGCTCTGCTCCCGAAGTAGTTCACAAGATGAGAATTGTGTTCTTGTTTCCCAAAAGATTTACGGCTACTGACAAAATGATAATCTGGTGAAGTATGTCTAAAGCCCAAAGGCAATAGCCTTATTGTCTCAAAAAGGCACATGATCCTTAAATCCCGGGTCATGAAGCATTAGAAAGACCCATATGATGTGACTGAGGCTTCAAAAGTGTGTGTGGAATATGCGAGTGTGTAAAATGTCTGGATTTCATGCATTTGATCCCACTTTAAAAAAAAAACAAAAAAAAAAACTATAGTGTTTCTTTTGATGCTTTTCACCTTTTGGAGCAAAGCATTCCAAGAAGTGATACCATAAGAACACAAATGGAACAGAGGATATTGGTATGCATGAAGAAAACCAGATTCTCAAAATCTTTTGTTAAGAAGATGACAAGGAACAGAACTGGAAAAGATTATCCTTTTCATTAGAATTGCTAACCCATAAAAATGGCCCTGTTTGATCTTAGGTTTATGCATTCAGAACTGCAATGCCATCATGATTTAGTCAGATCTTTTTCTGCAAAGCTGTGGACTATTTTAAAAAATAACTGAAAAGTTCAAATGTGCACAGTGTCCAGTGATAAAAATGGATACCATATCCCAGAAGGAAAAAATGGAATGATGTGGGAATATTTAGCCTGAAGATGAGACAGTTAAGAAGAAATAGGACAGCCATTCTCAAACATCAGAAAAGTGATCTTACAAATGAAGAAGCAAATTTGGAATCTGTTCCTTCAGGAATTAGGTCCCAAATTAACAAATTCAAATTACAAAAATAAGGACTTAAGATGACTGATGCTGTTCATTACTGAGATGATTGTCTTAGAACATAAAAGATTCTAATCACAGTAAAGAATGGATAGCCCTTTTAAAAAATGCAGTAGTACTTAATTTCCAATGTTAACAGGGTTTGAGGTGGCTATTTTTATCCTCCCTCCATTATGATTTGTATTTTTGCTTTTGTGATATTTATGAATAAAGTTTTTTTATCTTGTACATTTTGTTTTTATTTATTGTTCTTATTGGTTTTTGTTCGCCACCCAGAACTTCCTTTGGGTTTTGATTAATAAAGACAGACAGAGAGACAGACACTTAGGTAGGTAGGCAGGCAGGCAGGCAGATAAACCAGGTAATCCCATCAATACCATGATTCTATAGAGGATTCACAAAACATGTTAACCTATTTGTTTTACCATAATTTGTTGAACAAATCATAATGACACTAAGATATAAACAATGGCTTGATCAAGCTAAGAAAAAAGAAAAAGGAATATTATGTGTTATGTGTGCCTCCAACGTATTACAACCAGGGGAGAGTTTAAGGCACAGCATCCTCTTCAGAGAATTAAAAAAATTAAAGAAACTTGTTGCAGTTGGCAATCCAGTGGTTTGATTCAGCTTCAAATGTTCATGTAAGGCTTTAGCTCAGTGGTAGAACTCTACATTTAGTACCAAGGGATGCTTCAGTTTCATTCCTTGAGATCTCTGATCAAAGGATTTAGTCCACTAGGATTGGTGAAAACCCCCAACTGGGTGCTGTATCAGCAATAAGAGGCCATTTCAGTGGTGGGATTCAGCCAGTTCGCACCACTTAGGCAGAACCGGTAACTAATTTTTTGTTGCCCAGGCCCAGAATGGACTTCCGGAAGCGGCATCCACACAGAGAACCGGTTGTTCACATATTTGAATCCCAACACTGGGGCATTTCATAACCAATATGTTGTTGATTGTTCCATATATCCACTGCATGTTTCCATCGCTTCCTTCAGCATAAATAATACTTTGCAAAACAAGTTTATATGGGAGCAAAACAAAACAAAACCAAAAGGGGTGATCCACTCTGAGAAGCTGCTGGATCTTCATCCTTTGGTCCCACACATTGAATTGTAGATGCCAACTTCTCAGCAATGTCTCTGAACTGATTCACTCACTGGGACTGCCCAGTGAATCGAGTTTTGCTTCAGCAGCAAGGTCTTCTCAGCTCTGGGGTCTTTTTGTATATTGGACCTTGACTTTTAACCTTCCCTTCCATCTTACCTCCTGTTTTGTTCTATCACTGTTTTCGTTTTGCCCCTTGATTTTTAATGCCCACCATAGAGCCATGACACTGATGTGGTGCAATTTAATAGAATAACAGAGTTGGAAGGGATCTTGGAAGTCTTCTAGTCCAGCCCCCTGCTCACGCAGGAGACTGTATACCATTTCAGAGTAATAGCTGTTCAATCTCTTCTTAAAAACCTCCAGTGATGAAGCACCCACAACTTCTGGAGGCAAGCCGTTCCACTGATTGATTGTTCTATTAGAAAATTTCTCCTTATTTCTAGGTTGGTTCTCTCCTTGATTAGTTTCCATCCATTGCTTCTTATTCTGCCTTCAAGTGCTTCGGAGAATAGCTTGATTAAATAGGTTTAATAGCATGGTTTTTCATATCAAAGTCACCAGAATGAAATGGAATTCAAAATTCTACAAATGAAATAATGAAGGATATCAAAATGATTGTATATCACAAGCGAGATGTGTTTTTTTAAGAAGCTGCTAAGGAACTTTGTTGACAATAGCAGTCGCAGCTGTTGCTACAGCTACTCCTCTTCCACTGAAATTTCAGGAACCAGCACTAAGAGCTGGACAAGGGTCATGAGCAATGAATGAACTGGTATCTGACTGAGTTTCAGCTTGTTTCTTTCCCCATCTCAGATCTGTGCCCTCCCCTCATATGCAGGCGAAGGAAGAATAGCATTTGACAACTTGCCTGTTTAGACAGAGCCCTCTGTTTTCAGAGACGGCTTTGCAGATGCTGTATGATGGGCAGTCAAAATGATTTTCAAAGAAAGAAAGAAGCACAGACTCTGGAATCAGACAGGCCATCAAATCTACATTGGTATTTTAAAAGTTCCAGGGTCTGTGAAAAAATTAGTCTTTGTTTCTCCACATGTGGTCATGACATCAAAATGTGTGATTATCAACCCTCCCAATGACGAAACTTTTATTTTAGCCAGCCACAATTGGTCAACTCTCTGATAAAATCAATAATATATAATAACACATTTCTGGGACGCTTGGTGCTCTCTGAGCTTGGTTGTTTTCTTACAGATATTTTAATACCAAACTAGGTGGCATCTTCCAGTGGTAGAAGAGAGTGTTTATATTCTAGTGGTTTGCCCTGTCAGTGTTGGTGGGAGAGTTATTGATGGTTCATTAATTAGGCTGCTGTTTACTGTTAGCTTATTTGTCTGAGTTTGTATTTCCTTGATTCGGATATTTCCTGATTGCTGGTCTAGTGTTAATCTTGGTGTTAGCCTCTTCTGATCTGGACTTGATTGCTGGTGAGGAGGTGTTTTGGTCTTTTTATTTAGCAGGCTTTTTGATTGTCTCTTTTGAATGGTGTGTAGATGTTATTTATCTCTATGTGCCTGTTGATGGCCAATTTGTCTGAGTACCAGCTTCCAGGAATTCTCTAGCATTTTTATAATATGTCTACATATAATTAAAGTGGAATCCTCTATTTCTAGGAGATGAAGGCAGAAAATCTAGAATATGCTGCTTTGCAGTGGCAGTGTTGGTACTTTGGAAAAGTCTCCTAAAGGACATCAGATTAGCTTCCTCCCCAATGAATTGATGTTAAAAACTAAGCTCTTCTCTGAAGATGGATATAAAAAACTAAGTTATTTTGGAAAGTGTTCCACTTAAATTCACGATTATTCCATCTTCTATTCTTTCATTCTGGGGAGAGGGGGATTGGTTTTTTTAATCTTTTTGTGATGGTTGCAGTTGATTTACTGGGTTATGATTTCATGATGCAGATTTAATTTTAAGTTGAATAATATTGCGGATGCTTTAATTTGTTTTCAATATTTTGGAGGTCACCGAAATTCTTTCAATTGCAGTGAGATATAAATGTGACAAATAGGTAACTGCTTGATTTAAAAAAAGGCCCTGTGATAAATAGGGAAGAAGATGTTTAAATCTCACACTTTGTGTTTTTAACACAAACCTGCAGGTGACAAGTGTTGCCTTAGAAGATGTTCTCATGTGAAAGAGAAAGGAAAATCTCTTCAGGAATATTTTAGGCATCATATATTCAGGAATGTGCTCATGTGAAAGTTCATTCAGATTTAGAATCAATTAAGAATTCTATGATTAATTGACTTAGAACTGCCTAAGTCAGGTGTCCATTAAACTTACTGGAGGCTGCTACGCTCAGCTTTTTGGCAGCATGTTAGAATAAGTGCCAGGTGATTACGATTCTCTCTTTGAAACTGTGTGCATTTCTGCTACATAATGAATTTTGCTTCTTTTTCTAGCTGTGTTATAACAAACTGTTGTTTCACCTTTCAAAAAACGGATGTCTATTTATTCTGTTGATTTACAAGCCACCTTGAAAACAGCAAAGGAGGGATCAAAATAATCCAAGCTAAAATAATATAAAATGCCAAACAAGTAGCATAAGGCCATATCACTCACTTTGGGAACATAATCAGTACTGATTTGCGTCTTTGGGTTAGTTGTGAAAGGAAAGACAACGAATACCTTGGAAGTATGGTTCCCTCTCCTTTGGTATGCAGTAACTATATTCCAGGTTGGTTTTATTTATAAATAATGTTCTTATCGTATTGCAAACTGCCTTAGCATTTTTGATAACAATAGAACATAGCATAAACATTTTTCATTAACAAAAAACCTGGAGCATGAGAATTGGCTCCCACGCTAATTCCACTAACGTAGCCTACCAACTGGCATGAAGCCATTCCTGCATGCATATTTTTTTTTTTTTTTGCCTTAGAAATAAAAGTCCCGACGAGAGCAATGAAATGCCACTTTATTGGCCCTTTTGGCAATAAAGGAAACTAAAATTATCTACTAGAAACTTGGCTGTTCATATCCACGATTTCTAATAACCACATGCCTGGGGCACACAATGAGACAAAGCAATTATCTTTATGCCTGGCCTCGCATCTGAGTTTTTTGAAAGCACCTGACAGACTACTAGGTGAACAGGCAGGTAGATTAAACAGCAAGGTGATCCCTCCTCCCACTCACGTAGATAGAAATGGTATTCTTCTAGATAGGGAGACAGTTTGGTGTCATGCACCAAGTTAGAAACTGGGAGAGTGTGAGTTCTAGTCCTGCCTTAGGTATGAAGCCAGGTGGGTGACCTTGGGCCAATTCCTCTCTCTCAAAGAGGCAATGGCTAACCACTTCTGAAAAACCTTGCCAAGAATCTGTAGGGACTAATCCAACATTTACCAAGAGTCAAAAAATTATTCCAGATGTTTAGGCTATGTTAGATATGATGGGAACTGTAGATTGATACCTCTGGGGTCACCAGACTGTGGAAGACTGTTATATTCTAAAAATGAGGTCATTCTGATTATAGTTTCTTAGGTAGCCAGACAGCAACATCCATATTCAAGGAAGCCCAATGTCTACATTATGTTCCAAAAGAAAAGAATATATGTGGCTCAGGGTTGGAGTCCTTGGTGCTCTCTGAGGTTGATTGTTTGCATGCAGACATTTTATTACCCAACTAGGGGTAACTTCATCTTTACAAGGGAGTTGCCGCCTTTCCTAGGATATTCCATTCTATTCCCCCTTGCTTTCTCAGTTTCACACTGAAGTCCAAAGTATATAGGTAGTCCTCGACTTACAACAGTTCATTTGGTGACCGTTCAAAGTTACAACGGAACTGAAAAAAGTGACTTACAACCATTGCAGCATCCTCGTGATCACATGATCAAAATTCAGATGTTTGGCAACTGATTCATATTTATGACGGTTGCAATATCCCAGGATCATGTGACCCCCTTTTGCGACCTTCTGACAAGCAAAGTCAATGGGGAAGCCAGATTCACTTAACAACCATATTATTAACTTAACAACTGCAGTGATTCACTTAACAACTGTGGCAAGAAATGGGGCAAAACCCATTTAACAAATGTCTCGCTTAATAGAAATTTTGGGCACGACTGTGGTCATACGTCAAGAACTATTCTCCAAAGTGCCTGAAGGCAGGACAAGAAGCAACAGATGGAAACTAATCAAGGAGAGAAGCAACCTGGAACTGAGGAGAAACTTCCTGACAGTTAGAACAATTAACCAGTGGAACAACCTGCCTCCAGAAGCGGTGAATGCTCCAACACTGGAAGTTTTTAAGAAGAGACTGGACAGCCATTTGTCCGAAATGGTATAGGGTTTCCTGCCTGAGCAGGGGGTTGGAATAGATGACCTCCAAGGTCCCTTCCAACTTTATTATTATTATTATTATTATTATTATTATTATTATTATTATTATTATTATTATTATTATTATTATTATTATTATTATTATTATTATTATTATTATTATTATCTGTACTTAGTAAAAATAAGCTCTATTGAATATGAGGGATTTCAAGTACAAGACACAAACTCCATCCTTCCCTCAGCCTGATGATGTTAGATAGCAGGGTAATGAAACATCTGCAAGCAAACAGCCAAGCTCAGAGAGCACCAAGCATTCCACAGTTTATATTAAGTGTCCCAATTAGTCCAATGTGAACTGAGCATACTCAGTAGCTATAAATTAACAGAATAACAGAGTTGGAAAGGACCTTGGAGGTCTTCTAGCCCAACCTTCTGCTTAGGCAGGAAACCCTATACCATTTCAGACAAACGGTTGTCCAATCTCTTCCTAAAAACTTGAAGCACCCACAACTTCTGGAGGCAAGTCATTTCACTGGTTAATTGCTCTCACTGTTAGGAAATGTCTCATTAGTTCTAGGTGGCTTCTCTCCTTGATTAGTTTTCACCCATTGTTTTTTGTCCTGCCTTCAAATGCTTTATGGAAAATAAGTTGACCCCCTCTTCTTTGTGGCAGCCCCTCAAATATTGGAATACTACTATCACGTCACCCCTAGTCCTTCTTTTCTCTAGACTAGACATACCAATTCCTGCAACTGTTCTTCATATATTTTGGGCTCCAGCCTCCTAATCATTTTTGTTGCTCTGGGTGGTGTGGGCAGAAGAAAGAGAAATAGAATGAAATATCCTGGGAAAGTGCCTGCCACATTTTGTTTCCGTTTTCACTTATACTCCCAATTGTGGGCAAGAGATTAAAAGAAGTCAAGGACATTAATGCTATAACTAAACCTATTTTGGAAAGCTCCAAGAAACCCTGTTCTCACAATGCACTGTACTACTGCTTTTCAAAACAATTCTCTCCTTCCACCTTCAAGAAATCTGGAAAGAAGACCAGAAATAAAGATTATTTCACAGAAGGACCGAAAAAAGCAATGGCAATTTGCCATTAATTTCTTGCATATTAACAGCTTCAGGTATTTCCTAGCATCAAGCATTCTGTGTTATAAAAGTGAAAAAGGATGAATTATTTAGTATTGGGAGGCTGGAGGGGGTTGTCTTCTGGCCTTTACTGGTTAGAATGGAAAAACCAGCAAGAGATGTGCTCATTGAGTATACTTGCTTGGGATCTGGTCATTTAAGCAACTGGTATCCTTGATCACAATGACTTGAAATCCCTGAGTATTTATGATTTAATGATAATTATGCATGTATATAAGACCAACTGCTGTTCATAAAGAAGAAAGAAAATCTCTGGCAGAAAATACTACCAAAATAACTATTTGGTGCTTTTTTGTCTAAGTGCCATAGCTCCAGATCCCTACAGCTCCTATCTTTTATTCCTGTTTTGAGGCCCCATACCTATTTCTTGTTTCCTTTTGAATGAACATCATCAGTGGTTTGAAAAACAAATGCTAAATTAGGAAAAGAGATGGGTGTAAGAAAGAGCTCCAAACATGAAAAGCTGCATTAACCACTGGAAAAAGAATCCACAAACATTTCCTAACGGAAACATGTTTAGCAAGTATCTACAACTGTCTGGCTATGATAAAACATTTAAGAACATAGTAGAATTAGTTGAATTAAGACACTTTAAATATGTGGGATGGCAAATCTCTTTTTTTTTAAAAAAAAAACCCCAAACCCTCCCAGTTCCACAATGATTTACAACTTTATGATGTCTGGACTTCAACTCCCAGAATTCCCCAGTTGCCAAGCTTGAGAAGCATTGATCTATGAGAAAGAGACTCTTCTCTGGTGTATACTGAATCAGAACATTGGTCCATCAATCAATATTGTCTGTAGTGCTGTTCATTCCTTTCTAAAAATTCTCTAGTTTCCCTTTTGGTCAGATCAAATACCGATTTACATGTTACAATGTAAAGAAAGCAGCAAATAATCATAATCATCCCCTCAAAAAAATCTTCCCTGTGGCTTTATACACAGGCTTCCCTGTGGCTTTATCAGCCCAGACACTTCCCCAAAGACAGAGGAAAACAACTTGTTATGTTTTGAACATCACAGGCTACCGTGAATGGTTTCATTTCCTTGTCTGAATGGCTTTGCTTCCCCCCCCCCAAAACAGCTGCTGATGTACGAAGGAAGTTTTCTGCATAGCATTTCCGGGTACTTCGCTTTTTCATATTGTGCATTCTTCACAGCCCTTTTCTTTCTCTGTTATCCTTAATAGCCCATAAATTCACAAGAATGAATTGATGCAGCTCCAATACTCTGGAATTCCATCCCCAGTCAGTCCAAACAGCCTTTTCCTTATTATGCTTTAAGAAAAATCTTAAAACATATTTTTTTTACTCTAGCTTTTCTTTCCTAGTGGCCTATCTTATTGTCAGATTTTAATTATTGATGCCAGTTTATTTTATATTTATAACTCTCTTTTTATTTATTGCTTTGGTACACATTTGTTTACATTCAATAGTATTTTGTGCTATTTTCTGATTCTCATTATTATTTAATAATTCTATTTTTAATCACCACAGTTTGACCTGCAGGATAGGATGTGCATGGTATAGAAATGAACAAACAAACAAACGAATGAGTAATAATGAGAACAAACGACTCCCATTTCAGTCTTAAAAAGGACATTTCATTTATTGCAGCCCACAATCCTCATCTTAGTAATCTCTTAGTAGTACATGGAATAAATTTAAGAAGAGATTGGACAATTATTTGTCTAAAATGCTATAGGGTTTCCTACCTGGGAAGGAGGTTGGATTAGAAGACCTCCAAGGTCCCTTCCACCTCTATTATTCTTTTAAATACTTTTCCTAAAGCCATGTCTCTTTCTCCATAAATTTTCCCATACTCTAATAACCTTTCCCGCAGTGGATTTTGTACATTAATTAGACTTTATATCAAATAATTCTGTGCTTTCTCAACTCTGGATCTACTAGCCTACCATTTCAATAGGTGATCCAAATTCTACTGTTATTAGGGGTCAAAACCTCTTTGTTCACTTCCTCTACATTATGGTATCCTTTCATTACATTTTCATTATATTTCTTAAATGCCAGACAGGGGTCCCCAACCTATGGGCCGTGGCCCACTACCGGGCTGTGGCCTATTGGCCACCAGGCTGTGGGACACTCACCCCCACCCACACTAGTCCTTGCGGACCCATTTGCGCATGCATGTGGACTCTAGCAGTGGGGCTAATGCCTGTGCGCATGTGCAAATGGGGCCGCTAGCTTGCGTGGTTTGCACAGCCCATTTGCACATGCACATGGGGGCTAGTACCTGCGTGCATGTGCAAATGGGGCCGCTAGCCCCGTGCGGGTGCACGTGGCCCCGTTTCCGTGCGCAGGCACATGTGCGCGCATGCAAATTTGCCAGCTTCTCCCTTTCCCTCCGGGCCACCAGCACAGAAAGTTTGATGACCTCTGCTTTAGAATGCTGAAACTCATCTATCAACACTCATCTAATTATTCCATGGACAAAATTCTGGCATGCCATTAGAAAGACTCTTGCCACCAAATATCACATCTGCACTACAAAGCTACATCTGTTTCATACCAATTTAATTTCTAGAAATGACAAGCCATGGCTTCTTCCAAAAGAACAGTATTTTGGAACCTGAGAAATGTCAAGGCTGAGGACAACTGCTTTGCTCCTTGGAGAACGGAGATTGCACCGTCTTTTAGGTTCAGGCAGTGACTGATATTTCGATACAGAAAAAGCACTGGAGAGAAATGCTCAAGAAAAGTCCTAACAAACTTGGGAAAGATCTTTTAGTTTACAAGAAGCCCAAAGTTCTCAAGAAAGAAAGAGACCAAGACACCTCAGTTATGCTTGACCAAACACAATGGTTGTCTTTACACGGTGAGTTTCCAATGCATGAAGTGATGATGGGTTTGTTTTCAGGTGGTTTGTTACAGAAGTTGATACTAATTGCAGCTGAGAGAGAGAGAGAGAGAGAGAAAGAGAGAGAAACTGCTCCAAGATCACCCATCCTAAAGGGCCTTCCTGCTCCTAGACCAGCATCTAGCCACCACACCAGGCTTAATTAGCAAGAGAGAATTCGAAATAAAATACAGGTAGTCCTTGACTTACGACCACAATTGAGCCCAAAATTTCTGTTGCTAAGTGCTAATTTCGTTAAGTGAGTTTTGCTCCATTTTATGACCTTTCTTGCCACAGTTGCTAAGTGAATCACTGCAGTTAAGTTAATAACATGGTTGTTAAGTGAATCTGGCTTCCCTATTGACTTTACTTGTCAGAAGGTCACAAAAGGGGACCACATGACCCCGGGACACTGCAACCGTCATAAATATGAGTCAGTTAGCCAAATGTCTAAATTTTGATCATGTGACCACGGTGATGCTGCAATGGTAGTAAGTGTGAAAAATGGTCATAAGTGACTTTTTTCAGTGCTGTTGTAACTTCGAACAATCACTAAATGAACTGTTGTAAATCAAGGACAATCTGTATTATGAAGGAGAGCACTGAATCCTTCAAGTATTGCAGATTCCATTCAGATGTCAGATTTTATCTTATTTTTGGGGAGTGGAGAATGGAGAGATGAGAAAGTAGAGGAAGCTACATGGCCTCAGGTCTGCTCCCCTTTGAAACTCTCAAAATACTGTCTTCTCACTAGTTTTGAAAGAAAACAATTACCAACTGAGTTGACTTCTTTATATAAAATTGTACTTTTGCCTTACAACATATTTTTAGCCAGACCTTTCTGCCGTATTGACACACCCTAAGGCTTTATAGCCTATTTTTGCTATCGAGAATAAAACCCAAACCATTGCTAGCCACAACCCCAAAGTTTTAAATTGCTCACTTTTTGCTGCACCATGGTTGGTGAAGTTGGAGGCATTGTGACACACAGCCATTAAGATAATTAAGTATGTATTTTTATCCCTAAAGATATAAGCTCAAAATTAAGGGTTTTTCTTTTACCTTTTTTGTTTAGGCAGGCACAAACAAGTCTTACCTCAAGATAGTAAGTTGTGGTAATACTCTGGGGACATGATAGGGTTTTATTTCCTATCCTGAGGTCTGGAAAAAAAAATGGTTGCCTCATAACACCATATTAGTGAGTGGACAGTAAAATGGAAAAAGGGAATATTGGTTTCCTGGTGACGTGGCCCATGAACTATATTCATGGTTGTTTGTGCGTATGTTGTGTGTTACCTCTTTCTCCTTCACACTTCGTTGGATGCGATGTCATAATTAGCAGTGTGGGGCAGCCCATGGTTAAATGAGAGGGACCCCAACACAGGTAAGGAAAAACTCAGAACTGTCCACTTGATCTCAATCCCTCCCTCCTCAGCTGGTTACTAGCCTGCCTTGACCCCAATTTAGGACACCCTGCTCAGAGACAGGGTTCGAAAAGAAATCAATATGGCAGCTGTGACTGCTCCATCAAAGCTGTCCCCTTTTTGAGCTCAAAAGCGGTCACACTCTTTCTTGAATTATCTGAAGAGGGTTTTGGAATTTCTCTTATGGTCACTGCATGTGGCCCTCAACTTATAACCATTCATTTAATAACCATTCAAAGTTACAATGGCATTGAAAAAAGTGACTTATGACTGTTTTTCATACTTATGACCACTGCAGCATCTCTGTGGTCATGTGATCAGAATTTGGACGCTTGGCAATAATTGGCAATTGGCTCACGTGATCCCCTTTTGCGACCTTCTGACAAGCAAAGTCAGTGGGGAAGCCAGATTCATTTAACAACTGTGTTACTAACTTAACAATTGTAGTGATTCACTTAGGAACTGTGGCAAGAAAAGTTGTAAAATGGGGGCAAAGCTCACTGATTTGCTTAACAACAGAAATTATGGGCTCAGTTGTGGCCATTAGTCAAGGACTACCCTTGATTATTATGCTCAGTGAATAATTCAGCTAACGGTATGATGAAATCTGCAGAAATTTGTCAAAAATCTTCTTCTTCTGAGGGAACACCTCCCCCCCCGCTTTCTTTCTGTCTTCTCAGGTTGTCTGAGAATTTATTTGTTTTGACCATTTTTTGTTAGGAATAGCACAGGATGCTACTGCTGAGTGTTAATGTCTATTGTGTATCCTTCCGCTGCCCTGAAACCCGTCAGGCTATCCGAATCTAAAAAAGGCTCCCCTCACCGCCTGAGGCATTCCTTCATGATATCTCCCCCTGGAACAAATCTTGAGAGACTCTGTAAGTCCATCCCTCGCCCAAAGACAGGAATCTTGACAGCATCCCACAAAAGTGGCTGTTCAGTTTTGGTTGAAAACCTGCAGTGATGGAAGTCCCACATCTTCGGGGGGGGGGGGGGGGGGAGAAACAGCCCGATTCAGTGCTTGGTACATGTCATGTTCAGAAAATTCCTCTTTGTTTCAAATGTGGATTTCCTGCCATAAAGCCTAAAGCCCTCGCAAGCTATGGGAAATATATTCACACCCTTTCCCCTGTGACAGTACTTCCAGTATTGGGAGTCTGCTATCATGTCTCCCCATGGAATGCTATGGGGACAGAGAAAGCAGCCTTCTTGAAAGGCTGTTACGGGGGAAAGGGTGTGGCGTATGGACCACATTTTTCAGTTGGCAAATGAGAAAAATTGCAATCCTTTCTGCATTTCATCTGACAGTTCACCAACTCCACCCGCTTTCACCAGAAGCCCTTTAATGATCTTTGACACCATGGGAAAAATGGTTGGACTGAAGGACACATAGGGACAAGATCTTTGTTCCAGCCAGCATCGTCAGCACGCTATTTCTAGGTGTGTTCACTAGAGATATGCAAAATTTGTCAATCTGAAAGTAAACCTTTCCAGAGAATCCCAAAAGATTCCGTTTCCTTCCGGGCCATGCCAAAACTCCTCCAATCCACATCATTTTGTGGGAAGGGGCAGTTCAGAAGTTTCTAGAAATAGATCAAGGAGAGAAGCAACCTAGAACTAAGGAGAAACTTCCTGACAGTTAGAACAATTAACCAGTGGAACAACCTGCCTCCAGAAGCGGTGAATGCTCCAACACTGGAAGTTTTTAAGAAGAGACTGGACAGCCATTTGTCCGAAATGGTATAGGGTTTCCTACCTGAGCAGGGGGTTGGACTAGATGACCTCCAAGGTCCCTTCCAATTTATTATTATTATTATTATTATTATTATTATTATTATTATTATTATTATTATTATTATTATTATTATTATTATTATTATTATTATTATTATTAAAAATGTGCCAAAGCAGAAGCAGTTTGATCCAAAAATAGAGGGCAGGGAAATGGAACATTCTGGAATTTTCCAGAATGGTCTATCCCCAGTTTGGCCAATGTTGTGCACATCTTTAGTGTCATGGCACTTCGTATAACACGGGCTAATAAGTTTTTAATCTGATAAACCAACCTTGCAAAAAAAAAAAAATCCCCAAAAACCGCTATCCTTTCCATTTTACAGACAGGAAAACTGGGAGGTGTGAACAAGACATGAAAGTCAAATGACCCAATAAGTGTAAAGGCAGGGCTTGGGAACTAGGTGTCCTTTGGGATACATAATTTGTGCTGGGTATTACGGACGTGGGAATGACAGGACATGCACTTCTGCCCCTCCCTAGGAGGCAGCAATCCTAATTTTATAAAAATAGCTCACCTGTGGGATCAGGTGGCGGGCTGGCTAAGTAGCTACCCATTCCCCATCTGGGTGTGACAGCAGAAGAACAATCTCTGGAATGCAGTCGGTCTGCTGTGATGAATGAAACACAGCTAGCTTCTCTCCACTGGAGGGAAATCATCCACAGAGCGCCTGAGCCAGCTTTGGTTCATCTCACCAGGTATGCATTAATTAGCCTTTGCAACCAACAGACAGGCTCCTTTTCCCATCAGCTAACCGTGTGTGACCTAACAGCAGTGACAACTAAAGAGCCTTGATATATGGACACAAGCAACCTCTTCCAGGCATGGTCCTGAAACCAATGACGTTGCATAATTCAAAACAGTTTGCTGGATGGTCCCATACTTAACCTTCCCCCCCCAAATATCACGCTTGGCGTAGCCCAACACAACAGAATAAAAAAAGTGGAAGCTGCAGTGTTCATCTTCCTCCTCATGCTGATCACAGGGAGAGAATATAAATAGAGTTTCCTTTGTAGAGTTCTGGTCTATCGGAATCAGAATAGAACTGGAAGGGACCTTGGAGATCTTCTAGTCCAACTCCCTTCTCAAGCAGGAGACCCATTTCAGACAAGTGGCTGTCCAGTCTCTTCTTAAAAACCTCCAGTGACAAAGCACCCACAACGTCTGAAGGAAAGCTATTCCACTGGTTAATTGTCCTAGCAGCTGCTAGGAAGTTTCTCCTTAATTCCAGGCTGCTTCTCTCCTTGATTAGTTTCCATCCATTGTTTCTTGTCCTGCCCTCAGGTGCTTTGGAAAATAAGTTGACCCTCTATTCTTAGTGGCAGCCCCTAAAATACTGGAATACTGCTGTCATGTCACCCCTAGTCCTTCTTTTCTCTAGACTGGCCATACTCAGCTCCTGCAACCGTTCTTCATATGTTTTACTCATATGAATGACTAAATGATGGAATCTTAAATCAGAACTATGGAACGAGGCAGACAACACCATTTTTAAACACCTTGTGTTAAACGCAGAGATAGAAATTCCATGTAAGTAGAGAATACACCAAGAAGTGAAAGCATATTTTAATGCAAAAACAGTCAAAGATGACACTTTTGCTTAAAGTGTAGCCTGGTGGTATAATATGTTTCAGTATCTCACTCTCATAGAAGAGTACTTTAGGGACAGACAGCAGGTGAATGCTAGAAGAATCAAGGTGTTTTTCTCGATTTGTCTACAACTGTGCAAGCTACAAATAAAATTGATTTATTTGACATCTGAATGTAACCTTGGTTCATTTTGCATTTTCAAACCAATGGAGTAATGTTCAAAATGTGCATTAAGAAGCAGTTTGCAGAAAAATACATATATTCATGAAATAATGTACCATATGGGATCTATTTGGGAACAGAAGAGTAGTATACATTAGGCAAAATTTGCAAGTAAAATGAAGAAATGTGCACTAAAATGTACACAGATTTTAATGTGGTCTTTAAAAAAATCAGGCTTGATTTTCCAAACTTAACATATTTGCAGATTAAGAAACTGTTGAAAATGAACTTGAATGATCTGACTGTGTTGCCTTTACTTTGTTCTAAGAACCAAGATTGTCATTATAAGTGATAGGCATGAATGCTTAGATAGCCAGGGACAAGTTTCACACCCAGTCCAAACCTTCAGTATGAGACTATATCGGGATCACACCCAGCTATATTGTCAAGAATTCTGGCTAAATCTTGATGTCATCATAAAATCATAGGTATGTAATAGATTTTTTTCCAAGTCTAAACTCCTGAGCAGGAATTCTCATTTGATCCCCCCCAGGCCAATGTTTCTCAACCTTGGCAACTTTAAGATGTATGGACTTCAACTCCCAGAATATCCCAGCCAGATATACTGGCTGGGAAACTCTGGGAATTGAAGTCCACACATCCTAAAATTGCCAAGGTTGAAAAACATTGCCCCAGTCAAGCAAATGGCTCTGTAATATTTGCTTGAAAATCTCCAGTGATGGAGAATCCATGACTCCAGCAGGCAGGCTGGATATATTTGCTTAATATTTCTCATGACCCAACATTCTTTCTTATTTCCAGTTTGCATTTCCCTCTGTTAAGTTATCCACTTGGTTCTTGTCCTACCTTTGGGAACTATACAGAATAAATTCATAGACTTACAATATTTGACTATCGGAGAAGATGGCATGTTCAGACAAAGCAAACTTCATTCATTTATATCACCTTAGGACCTCCCTACTACGGGAGCTTATGTTTACAATTAAAAATACCAAAAGAACAAACAAAAAACCCTCTTGTCTTTTAAATAAAAGCAGTAACCAAAACAGTGATAGAGGCCAGTTTAAGAAATAAAACAGTTAAAATAGAGCAGCAGGGACCTCTTTGTTGTTCAATTTGATATCATCATTAAAAGCAGATCAAACTAGAAAAAGATGGTCAGGATCCATTTAAAAGCTGACAAAGATATTTAAGTCTGAGATGGGAGTTTTACCGATAAGATATCAATGTGAAGATACTCTGTGCCTAGTGCCTGTCAAATTGACTTAACATTATGCCAAATTTGCAAGAAGGGCCTCTCAAGAGCAGCTGTGGGCCTCTTCCAAGATTCAGTCTAATGGTCCACTGGAGCATCCTTTGCACCTTATAAATGATGCACGTCTGGGAAGGCTGTGTAACTAATGTACCTGTGTACCTTCAGAATCACCAAGTCATAGGAATGGAATGAATTACTTTATGTCCTCATTGCCTGTAAAAAGTTAAAAGGTCTTACGCTTACTCTCATACCAGAAGACCCTTTTCATTTACAGTGTTCCCATATGAAAGCTCCTGAAAACAGCAAATTTGAGGATGGTGGTGGGTAATATTATTTTTAGTACAAACAAAATTAGGTATCATCTTAGAGACAGCCTTCCTTCCTTTTGGCATCAAGTAGCTTCACTAATGCAGTGGACTTTAGACTCCTTGCATTGTAAGGTCACAATGTCCTGACTGCCATTTTTCAGTCTGTGATGGCCATAAAATCGCTAAAAATTGTTATATTTGGCCAAAGACCAAGAGGTCAAATCTAAAGCTCCACTTCTTTCTTTGGAGACCTGTTATTATGTTGAAACTGTTAGAAAATAATTGAAAGAAAGTGGACAAATTATAGCTCGCCCTGAACAATGGCCATTTCCTGATGGAGTTGAAGAATGATTGCTTAATTTATTTCAAAAGTTTCCATCTAAGAGCAACTTATTTTGGACTTTGTAAAGGCAAAGTGCAAAGAAACTGGAGTGAAGGTAGACAATCTGGCAATTTGCTGATATTCTAAGGACTTGGTTGAAACAGATGAGAATTCTACAAAACATCTGGAAGACACCTCATGGGCTGATATATCTTTGTAAGTTAGAAAGCTGGCATATAATGGACACTAATTTGGAAGACTGGCTTGGATCTGACCAGGTGGACAATCCAGGGTTATGGACCATGTTTTCAACTCCATCTTGAGATATTGAACCCCCCCCCCCCGACCTCCGAATGAAAAACATGGGTTCTACTGCTAAGCAACGACCTTCAATAAATCTGTATCACAACAAATCAGACAATAGATCTATCTAGTTCAGTATTGCTAGTAATAATGCTGCAAGATTTCACACGGCTGTCTTTCTCAACCCAGCTTGACGATGCTAAAGATTAGGGCTGGGATCTTTTCTATGCAAAATAGATGCTCTCCCACAAGATTTACCTAGCATGCAAGAAAACTGCCTGTTCACAGAGACAGCAGGCTAAATGAGATCATTGTTCAATTACTGTCTACACTGACGGGTAAAAGTAGGATTTCAGCCAAGGATTTTTCCAATGTATAGCAATAGCAAGAGCATTTAGACTTACAGTATATACCGCTTCATAGTGCTTTACAGAGTCAGTATATTGCTCCCAATAATCTGGGTCCTCATTTTACCGACCTTGGAAGGGTGGAAGGCTGAGTCAATCTTGAGCCAGTCAGGATCGAACTACTGGCAGTTGGCAGAGTTAGCTTGCAATACTGCATTCTACCATGGCTCTTTTCAGCTGGAGATACTAGTGACTAAAGTTGAGTTTTGTGTGTGCAAAACTGACTAATTGTCCATTCCCCTTTGTAATACCATGTACATCAGGGGTGTCTAACCTTGACATCTTTAAAACTTGTGGATTTTACCCCCTGGTCTATATCAAGTGGTTGACCAGAGCTTTATATTTCCTTCAAAATGATGGAGACTGAACCTACTTTTATACAGGTAAAACAGATGATCTCCTCCTGAGCCATACACCTCTCCAGAATTCCTCACCCTCTTTTTCATTTCAAAAGCTCGCGTCTCACCTGACCAGGTCCTCCAGCTGCAGAGCATATATCATTCCCTCTGCAAAGCTCTTACCTGTTCAGTGATGAAGGAGCTGGAGAAGGTAATGGCTGACCAGAAGAAGATCCCACAGCTAAGAATAATCTTCCTGTTGAACCGGTCACCAAGATAGCCAAATATTGGGGCTGCCACCATAAAGCTACAGATGAAAACTGCAGAAAAACAGAAAGGAAGAGATGGATTAGGTCAGCAATTCCCAAACTTAGAAACTTGGTTGGGAAAGTCAAAAACAAAGTATCAAACATCTATATCAGCTTTCCCTAACCTGGTACCTTCCAGATGCATTGGGAATGCATGACAGATTCTGCTCTTCCATTCAAACCATTTGTGAATACTTCATATGCTGCAGATGTTACAGGTAGTCCTCAACTTATGACCACAATGGGAACCAGAATTTTGGTTGCTAAGTGATGCAATTGTTAAGTGAGTCATCACATAACCAGATCTGATTTTACCACCATTTTTCCTGTGGTCACTAAGTGAATTAACACAGTCGTTAACAGAATTATGTCATTTAGTGAATCATGTGGTCATTAATTGACTTTGCTTGTTGAAGCTGGCTGGGAAGGTGATAAATCATGATCACATGACCACAAGATGCTGTAACCATCATAAATGTGAGCTAGTTGCTAAGTGCCCAAATTGCAATAATGTGGCGGTGGGGGGTGGTGCGACAGTCATAATTTCAAAGGACTGGTTGCAAGCCACTTTTTCCGAGGTTGTTGTAAATTCGAACCATGGTTAAATGAACAGACTGAAGTCGAGAACTACTGTACTCAAAATTCAAAGGAAGAAATTCTTTCCTCATACATAATCAGATTTAAACAGTGTTTATATATTTTACTTATTACTGTATTTCTTCATTATATTTACATGTCATTTTCCCTCAAAGGTTCCTATGTAGCATTCCCTCCTCCCAATTCTCCAACAATTCTGAGGTATGATTGGGCTAAGAGAGAGTAACAGTGTCTAATGAGCAGAAGATGAATTTAAACCCGAGTTTCCCTAACATCCTAGCGCAATTCCTTCGCCTTTACAAAACGGAAAACGAATATTTGCAACACACTGATAGTATGTTATCACTCACTGTGGGCTACAAAGATACTGTGTTTTACCACGCAATGCAGTGTTAAATCTATTTTCTATTCTTTGTAGATTTGGAAGTCACATTTTTAATTAGATGGTTAGTTGATGTGCAACAAAAGAAGAGGCAACACAGAGATTTTAAAGATGGAGGCGGCACAATTGCAGAAAAAGATTTGAGAACAAAAGAATAAATAAAGTGACAAAATAAAAACCCAGCTTTGCAGAATCCAGATGGCAGCATGAGTATATTCATTCTGAGTGGTAAAAAGTTCAGACAATGACAGTCAACTTGCCAGGAAAATTGCCTGCCAGCTATCATGTCCACAGCTATCCAAAAGTCTTGGCGAGAGAAGGCCTGACCCATAGCATTTCACTAGGAAAAAAAAATGAGGGGGTGATGTAGGGAAATTGATGGAGGGAGATGTTATGGGCTTGCCTTCTAGTCTAGTTAGACAAAAATTAATTTCTGCAACCAGATAGGTAGTCTCATTTAATGACCACAATTGGGACCAGCAACTCAGTCATTAAGAGAAGCAGCTGATAAGTGAAACAGCCACCATGGTTATGATTTTACTTCAACTTTTCTTTGCTTTACAGACTGCAAAGGTAGTAAATGCAAGGATTGGTCGCAAAGTTACTTTTTCATCACTGTCATAACTGTGAATTCAGCAAACTATTCATTCCCCCTCTGTACTGACAAGTAAAATTCTCATTTAAGTCTGGTCCCTCACTAGAGATATAAGAGACCAAAGCTGGACCTTCAGTATGCCAAACATGAGGTCTACGCATGAGTTAAAGCAGTCTTCGCCTCTACTTCATCTATCGCCTTCTCAGTGTAATGCAGTTTTCACTTCCTTAGCAACTTTAAAGATATATGGACTTCAACTCCCAGAATTCCCCCACCAGGGAAATGGTCATGGCTGGTCTAATGCATTCACTTTTTCTTAGTCCAACCCATTTCACAAGGTTGTTGTGGGGAGAAATAGGAATTACTACGATGTACACCACAAAAGACAGGATAGAAATCAGACCAGAAACAAAATGCAGATAGGTGACTGAATGCAGAAAGTATCAACTTTAATTCTGAATTATTATTTGCCTTCCACGTGATCCAGGTCCAGCTGTAAGAGTCAGGTTGAAAGCCACACATTACCAAATGCCCAGTGAACATTTTACATTATACCAGCTCAGAATGGTGATGATTTTTCGGAAAGAACCATACATTTCTCTAGCAGCTCCAAACAACTTTAAAAGGTTAAATATTCTTTTCAGAATGGAAATCTTTAAAAAAATAAAACCAGGGAATAAAACAGAAGTAACTTCAGTTCAGATTCCATTTTGTAGCCTTGCCTCACAAAAGATGATCTTTTTCAGAGACAGGTCACACAACAACATTTTTTTAAGTGGCACTTTTCAAAGACTCTGTTTCCTATACGCAATAGGGTGTGCTTTTGCCGGCCCCAAAATACCAGCCAAAAGGGCAGGTGAATAAAAATAGGTAAAATGACATACGCCCTTCCAATTGAAAGTGACAGCTTTGGAATCATAGTTTGGAATGAAGAATGAGAAACACGTCTGTTTCATTGCAATTGTGGTGAAAGAACAGGAAAGGTTTAATTATCCAGACAGGATGGATTTCTCTGTATCTATTTCTGATTTCAGTGGTCAGACCCACCCTGATACAGGTGGGATGCTTTTGTTTTTAATTTCTCCCAGTTATTTTGTGGTGTAATGTGGGTGGATGGGTGCACATGCGTGTGCATCTGTGTGCTTGGAATTTCTCTTGCTCTCTCTTTTTAATTATATGAGACAATAAAAAAAATAGTTCGTCTTCTCCAGGCTTCATAGATTCCTTCACGCGCTGTTACCCATGAGTGCCAGCTCAGTTTTTTTTTCCACCCTGGGAAATGGCAGTCAACCAGCAACCTAATTCTCTGTCACGATATTTAAAGGTGCTATTTGATTTCCTTGTCAGAAAAATACAATGTTTCTCCCCCCCCCCAAAAAAAAAGCAGAAGTGGTTTAAGCATTTAATCATAAAAGATATTGTGATTTGTGAAAGGTTCTCTCAAGTCATTAAGATGAGGATTTCCCTCAGGTTTGAAGGAGACTGAAATTCAAATTTGCACTTGGAATTGTTCTCCTGAATGTGATTTCAGTTTTAAGAGTTTATTTCACAGTTTCTTGTTTGAAAATTACTGGGCGTAGTCATCACTCCCCACCTGCCTTTCTCAAAAGGGGATCCAAGGCTCTTGATGTGATCATCAGCAATGGCAGACCAAGCCTCTAGAATTGTTTATTGTTAATTGTTAATTCTTTTGCAAAAGCAATAGCACTTAGACTTATATAGTGCTCCACAGTGCTTTACAGCAGTCTCTGGGTGGTTTACAATGTTGGTGTATTGCCCCCAACAATCTGGGTCCTCATTTTACCCACTTCAAAAGGATGGAAGGCTGAGTCAACCTTGAGCCCATCAGGATCAAACTCCAGACTGTGGGCAAAATTATCCTGCAATCCTGCATTCTAACCATTACAATCACATCTGTTTCCCTATCAGATGAAAAGATATCGTTAAATCTAGTCCCTCCTCTTCCTCCAGCCTTGTATATGCTTCTCTTTCCTAATGAATTGATACTGAAGGAAAGACAAAGATTCAAGACCATAGAGTGAGATTTGCCTCTGTGTGTCTTTGTAAGGGTGAGAATATGCAGCTTTGCAGCTTGGTTCAATACAGGTAGTCCTTGATTTAACCACCATTCATTTAACAACCATTCAAAGTTACAATGGCATGAAAAAAGTAACTTACAATTGTTCCTCACACTTATGACTGTTGCAGCATCCCCACAGTCACGTGATCAAAATTGAGGCACTTGGCAACCAGCATATATTTAGATGGTTGCAGTGGCCAGGGTCACACAATTGCCATTTGCTTCAGACAAAGAAAGACAATGGTAGGAAGCTAGATACACTTAACAGCCATTAAATTCACTTAATAATTGCAGTGATTTGCTTAACTGGCAATAAAGGTGATAAAATCAGTCCTGACTCATTTAACAACCATCATGCTTAGCAACAGAAATTCTGGTCCCAACTCTGGTTGTAAGTCAAGGACTACCTGTACAGCCTTGAACACTGACAACAACTGAGAATGATTAAAAAAAACATTAAGTTGTGTTGAGGAACCAATTCTCTCTCAAACATGCAAGCAAAAGGAGACTGGATGAGTAGATGATCAGGACAGCAATGCAAAATGGAATAATCAACATAGTCAGAAATATTACCCGGAAGACTTTGAATATTCAACCACCATTCTCATCATGCATTCTGTTGAGCCTCAGAGAAACAGTCAACCCTCTGCCCCTCTGTTCACAGAGATGAACCTTTTTATTACTGTACTTGAGATCTATTCATAACTTTTCAGCAGCCAACAAGCTAACCGCTGATCCAATGCAAAACATAACTCTTATCTGAAAACCCAGTTTCATGAAATACAGTCAGTAAAGGCAGAGTTTCTTCCCCTCAGGTACTAAGACAATTTAAGGCCTACCCAAAAGATTACATAAATCACATTTAATCAAAAATTGAGAAGGGAGCTTCTGGCAATCTACCAGTAAAGTTGAAGGGCCCTGAAAGAATGAATAATGAGTGGGCTTATCAGAGGGGGCAGCAGAACCCTAGTGATTTATGCAGTTTTCTTGGCAGTGTTATGGGACTGGCTTGCCATTGTCTTCTTCAGGATGTTTTTTTTTTCCAATTCCACAATCTGCCCTACAGTTCTGGTATTTCCTGGTGATCTCTATTTAATTAACCATGTGCAACCATGTGCAAGTTTATCCAAGTTTATCCAGATCAGCCAAGGTCACCTAGGAAGGCATACAATAGTAAGATGCAGACTCTTGAGATATACTGTTTTATCTGTCTTCCCCCAGAATTGACCACGTGGTCTGACAGACGTTCTCCAACATCTCACCTAACTTACTACCTCACCTTTTGACCAGCATTGACAAAGGATGCCAGGAAGTTCCGGCACCGATTATAACAGTCCTCATAGCAGACTTCAAAAATGACAGTACCAGGACCTTATCTACCTACTTACCTACCTACTTACCTACCTACCTACCTACCTACCTACCTATCTACCTACCTGTAAGCGTACATATACATAGCAATAATACCGGGGCAGATTTGGAATTTGATGGCTTCTTTTGCTTTAGAGCTTCCTCATCTGGGATTGCAAAAATCCAGACAACTATAAGATGACAGCACAGAATGAATGTTTCTGCATTTCTATGCTGGCAGCTGGTAGTTGTCTGTGCATTCTGTGATAGACATTTTGATTGATGATGCACCAACAGCCTTAAATGCCTTCCAACTCTTAGTAAGAGTTTGGGGAGGTTTTGCGGCTATCCACATAGCCCTAGACAATTTATCAATATATGATTATAAGCAGCTAGTATAAAACGTTGATTGCAAAATCAAGTTGCCACTAGATGGCAGCAAAGAGTGATACAATACCTTATTTGCTCCCACCTAGTGGCTGGATGTCTGCAGTCCAGACATTGTTTTACCTAATAAACTCCACTAACTCTATGACATAGATTAGAAGACTGTTTGAAAATTGGTCAGACCTGGATACAACTTCGCCAGTAATAGCAGTTTTTATCTTCGCAATTTTTAAAGCTCAAGGTCTTATCTGTCCGTTCATGATCAAGCCATCCCCATGGATTAAATTTAGGACTTTTGGCATGCAAAGCATGCGGCATTCCACCAAATTACAGCTGGTCCTCGACTTGCGTTCATTTATTTAGTGATGGTTCAAAGTTATAACAGCACTGAAAAAAGTAGCTTATGGCTGGTCCTTGTACTTATGGCTGTGACAGCACCCACAGTCACCCGATCAAAGTCCAGGCACTTGGCAACTGGCCTGTATTTATGATGATTGCAGCATCCTGGGATCATATGATCGCCATTTGCGACCTTCCCAATTGGCTTCTGATCAGCAAAGTCAATGGGCAAACCTGGATCTGTTTAATTATCACGTGGCTCATTTAACAATTGCACTGATTCAATTAACAACTGTGGCAAATTGGTAATAAAATCAGGTATGACTCACTTAATTATCACCTTGCTTAGCAACAGAAAGCCTGGTCCCAATTGTGGTGGGTAAGTCGAGGACTACCTGTTAAAGGTACCCATTACCTTTCAAAAGCTAGAGCAGATTTTTGGCACAGAAAAGCTTCAAGTGCCAGTCTTAGTTAACTGTGTTGAAAATCAGATGGGATTGCTGGGCTAGATAAAACCCTTTGCCTGGAAACTTGGCAAATGAGATCTGCTGAGTGCAAGGTAAACATAGATGATCCCATAATAATCCCTGGCGATCTTGGATAAGGATATCCTATGTTCCTTGTTTTGCCAGGATGAATAATTGTTATCAAAGGTAAGTTCGTAGAAATACACTGCTTTAAGGAGAGGGTGGTGCCAGGAGGCTACAGATAGCATGCAAATCATTCCAGCTGCAAAATTAACCCTAACTCTGCAAAGATATATTTTTTAATCACACAAGAATGTTTTTCTCTTGCAGGAAAAGGCCCCAGTCCTTGCATCTGCAAAAGTAACCACTTCCTAGGATGGAAACCATAATTCAAAGTCAAACTTATTTTCCAAAACCTCAAGGAAACAGAGGGGTATAGTGTCACTTAGTCACTCCAGCAGATAACTTTTAATTCATATTCAGACAACAGACTGCAACACTTTTCCTGGGATGACAATTTTTCTGGATTAATTATAAACCAGAAATCAAGGACAAATATGATAAACGCTAGTGGTTAAGATTTACTTTTATGCTAGGGCTCCAAATATTTTCCACTTTCAGTTTTACCTGGCCAAACAAGTAAACTTAGTAATACATACTGCAAACATTCATATTTTCATACGTTGAGAACACAAAGAGCGAAATAGTTAACTCTGGTATCGTTTCCCTATTTTTTTAGTACATGACTAAAATTTTTAATATATTGGTAGTAGCAATAATAACACATTCTCCTTATGCAATTCATACTCTGTAATATTTTCCAAATCAGGGAGAAAGGAAAGGACACTCTGCAGATGCTCATGGACACTTTTTTCTCCAGTCAGCACCTATGGGAGCAGAGACAGCACCATTCAGCCAGTGCTTAGACAAAATGCAAGGACTACTTCACAACCAAGTGCACAAACTGAGTTCAAAGAGTCATATCACACAGAAGCTGACCAAATTGCATTTATGAGGATCTTTCTCTAAAGCTCAGGACAACTTAACAGCAGAAGGGAGACTATCTGGTACTTAGAGGTCTCCTCCCATGAGGGAACAGCTTCACTCTATCTAGGGTTGGCCCAGAAAGCTTAGACTAGCCTTGAACAAAATCTTCAGGTGTGAGGAGGGCAACCCCCCAAAAGAATATTTAGCAGAATCTCTTGCACAGTCTAACCCAGTGGTGGTGAACCTATGGCACGCGTGCCAGAGGCGGCACTCAGAGCCCTCTCTGTGGGCACGTGTGCCATTGCCCCAGCCCCGCCTCCCCCTGCGGCCCCCTCACCAGCAGCCCCCCTGGAGGACAGTCGCCCCTGGGTGCAGGCCTCACGGAGCAGCGCAGCCAAGGACATAGCCAGGCAGCAGGGACAAGACTCCGCCCTCACGCCCCATAGCGTGCAGATGATGCTGCGGGGTGTGGGCGGAGGGCATGGCTGCCATGGCGCTGTAGAGCTGCCTGGGCAATCTGCTGCTGCGGGCCATGGAGGCGGTGCATGGCCCTGTGGGTGGGTGGGACAGGCGGGGCGGAGCAGGCAGGATGGGAGGTGGGACGGTTTTTGGGCACTCGGTCTCTAAAAGGTTCGCCATCACTGGTCTAACCACATGGATAATTTGTGCCGAGAGAGAGAGGGGGGGGGAGAAGGAGAGGAGAGAGGAGAGACACCAGGGCATAACCTGGAAGGACAAGTAGCCAGTCTTGGTTGAAGAACTAGAGATAGGTGGGTATAGATTTGAAATCAAGGACTATCTGTAGTCCTTTTCAAACAAGACTGGCTCTCTGTTCTTCAAGAAGTACAGGTAGTCCTCAATTTCAAATCCATAGACACCTAGGTCTAGTTTCCTCCTTTATTACACCTCAGAGCCAACTCGCTTGAAAATAGCTTTGTACAGAAAAGGAAAGGACTGTCAGAAACAGCACTTTCTTAGACATGTAATAAGGATAATGCTTCTTTGAAACATATGTTTCTACAATGTCCTATACTTACTAAGCTTGGGAAGAAAGGAGTGGATTATATAAATACGATTGTGCAACCAAAGCTAAAATTTTCAGAAGATAATATTCTCTTGAACCATATACTTAGTGCATGGAATTTGACAACTGGATAACGCAAACAATTCTCTGTGCCCTTCCCGTGGCTAAAAACATTTATTTTGCTATTACAGTATTGGAAAGACAAGTGTACAGCTCCATTTACTCACTGAGGAATTGACTGCAGTTGCCACTTATGAGCAGATTGCCTATAGACGTAGACTTTGTATAGATGAGTACAGTGAAATGTGGGATTCACGGATACACAATATAGTAGGTTTAAAAAAAAGGTAATATACTGTAAATATAGGGGTCATGATGGCTCAGTGGTTAAAGACACCGAGCTTGTCAGCTGGAAAGCTAACAACCCGAATTCGAGAGCCAAGCGCTGTGCTACAGGGCAAGCTTCCAGGTAGCAATTCAAAAGCATGTAAATATGAGTAGATAAATAGGTGTCACTTTGGTGGGAAAGTAACAGCATTCTGTGCACCTTGGCACATAGTCATGCTGGCCACATGACCACAGAAAGGGACTTTGGACAACACTGGCTCGCTCAGATAAGAAACGGAGATGACCACCACCCCCTCGAGTCGGATACAATTGCACAAGGAAAACCTTTACCTTTATTTTTACCATAAATATATTAGAAATATATATGTATTTGAATAATATTTGCATTAGACAAGTATCTATAGAGTTGCAACTGTATTATTATAATGTTATTTCATATTTCTGTTTCATCCTTTCTTTTCTTTTCTTTTCTTTTCTTTTATTTTCTCTTTGACAACTGTATATATTTCTATCACTATTATCCTTGTGTTTTGCTCCTTTTCTTTCTCTTTTTGTTGTTAATTAAAAAGCAATAAAATATAAATTTAAAAAACCCACATGAGAATAGCTGGAAACAGATTGCGGTTGGCAAAAAAGCCACAAATCAGTAACACATTTGTATTCAAGGAGGGTTAGATCCCGTTGTTCATATCATTAGTAACCAAAGCTGTTTGGGATGTTAGAATTCAGAATGGGAGAACTGCCTAGGTTGCCACCATTCAAAGAAGGTAAAACTAGGGTCAATCAATGGCAGGATATCCTATAAAGAAGCTCATGACTCAGTTAACCCGGCGTTTTGGATTTGCACTACAAATCAGTAAATTAGTCATATGGATTAGGCTTCAATTATCCACAATGCTAACATATGATTGATCCTGCAAAAATGTTTTTGTTCAACTTGCTTCCATGCCATATAGCAGGGCTTTTCAACCTTTTCACCCATTGTACCACTTTTAGGATATGGCAATATCCAAGTACCACCAGTCACCTAGCAAGGTGTCAAAAACTTGATGACAAAAAAAAAAAAAAAAAAAAAAAAAAAGTGATGAAGTACAGGTAGTCCCCGACTTACAACAGTTCGCTTAGTGACTGTTCGAAGTTACAATGGCACTGAAAAAAGTGCCCCCCAAGCCACAGCCAAGCAAGACACCTGCCTGCCCGCCCGCCGGCGCTCTTCCTCCTGTCTGAGGTTTTCATTGTTGTGAGCATTTCTGTTGAGGATTGGGTGGGGGTGTGTTTGGTTTTTATTCCCCCCGTTTGCTGGGTGGTTGCAGCAGGTTTTGGTCACTTCACATGACCCTGGGACACTGTGAAGTACATATGAATCAGTTGCCAAGCATCTGAATGTAAATCACAAGACCCTGGAGATGCTGCAACATTCCAGCTGATCGGCGCTTCTTCTGGGCTCAGCAGAAGCTCCAGGATCAGCGCCGAGCTCCAGCTGGAGCCCGGCGCTGATCCTGGCGCTTCCCCTGAGCCCTGACAGCCCTGCAGCTCCAGCCACCTCTCGCTCAGGCTTGTGCGGTGCTGCCACCGGTTCAGCTCATTCCCCTCCCCCGCTACCACTTTTCTAGGATGGCCATGTACCACCTGTCAGGTGCCAATGTACCACAGGTGGTACCCGTACCACTGGTTGAAAAGCCTTGCCATATAGAACTCGCTGCCAAAGTGCCTCATAATGATATAGAGTTGAAGGCTTGCAGGAGTTTTGGAAAGCAAAATCTGGCTGATACTCCAATTGCACCATGAAAGAGTAAGTTCTCAAGAAGGATGAACAGTGGCCACTCATGCAGAACAACTGTAGCCTTTTTTGTATGAAACATTCTTTCCCAGTATTTATCATCACAGGTAGTAATTACAACTTACAACCACAATTGGGACCAGAATTTCCACTGCTACGCAAGGTGATTGTGTTAAGTCAATTTTATGACCTTTTTTTTGCGATGGTTGTTAAGTGAATCATTACAGTTGTTAAGTGAATCCAGCTTCCCCTATTGACTTTGCTTATCGGAAGCTAGTTGGGAAGGTCACAAATGGTGATCACGTGACCCTGGGATGCTGCAACCATTGTAAATACATCCTGGTTGTCAAGTGCCCGATTTTTGATCACGTGACCGTGGGAATGCCGCAACGGTCATAAATGTGAGGACCGGTTGTAAGTCACTTTTTTCAGTGCCATTGTAACTTCGAACAGTTGCTAAATGAAGGGTCATAAGTTGAGGACTACCTGTACTTCACTCTTTGTTGCTTTTTAAATGGGCAGTGAACATGGCTTATTTATATGATTATTTTCACAGAAAGGAGCTGTATGTATTCCTGTTTAGTGGCTCTGCTCTTAGGCGCATTTTTATATAAGTACATTATGTATTATATGCTACTTTGGGAATGTGCTGCATTTTTAAGACAGCTCTTCTAAACAGATAAACATGCTTTTACAATTTGGTGGGAAAAGATTAATGGCCTGGAAGCAAAGAATCTTGGATCATAATTCGAAGCATGAAGGATTGCTCAGACTTTAAAATGACAAATCTGATTCTCATTCCATGTTCTTAGTTCCCCTTTCTGCTTCCAGGATTTTCCTAACCATGTTCTCTGCAACGGTTTTTCTACTGCCCAGTTTTGTTTTGTTTTTTCCTGCTTGGGAGATACGAAATTCACTTTTAAAATTTCAAGCATGCAAGGCATTGCTTGGGAGCAAAATAGTAACTATAGTTGTTGACTACCATTATAGAAAGAAGGAGGGGAAAAAATAAGTTCTTGAGACTTGGAACCAGAAAAGGGAATCCTCTCTAAAATTAAAGAGGGGGACTTGCATTCGTGGTGTTTGAGCAGGTCCATGTTAACCACGCTCTAGAAAATCTGCAGAAAGTGGACAATTTTAGCAACCCAAGTGGTTTGGACTAAAACCTTTAGACCCTTTTCCCATGGCTCTCAAAAATAGATACCATTCCATTCATAGTGGCATTTGACAATCTAAAAAGAGAGTTGGGGGGAGGGGGAAACCTTTGCAAGTTAACTTCCAGCATATCCTGTGGTCCTAGAAAAGAAAAGGAGTAATTCATTATATGATTTGGCAGTTAGAGCCAATGCAGTCTATGTTCCTGTACAGATGTCTCTTGAGGTCAAATTGTCATCATTTCGAATAAAGACTCCTGCCAAAACCATTAAATTTCATATGCTGGAATTGTTCGGTCCTTATCTTTTCAATTTAATCAAAACAAAGAGAGACAGATATGGGGGTGGAAAGTGACAGGATGCTAACTGGTGAAGGGCAAAACAAAGGACGATGCCATTTGCCCCATTCCCTTCTTATTTTCTACATTTCAATAATTATGCAGCGACCTTGGTTAAGTCTTTAGCTTGGTCTTCTCCAACACCAACTAACTTTTGGAACTGTGTTTTCTGATAAATCTTAAAATCATTTTCTACTTCATAGAATTAGGAAGAGCATGGATTTTATCTACTCACCCAGTGATGATCACAAGCTAACCCAGTATTTCTCAATCTCAAATTTTAAGATTCCAATTCCCAGAATTCCTCAGCCAGCACTGATTGGGGAATTCTGGGAGTTGAAGTTCACAGTTTTTAAACTTGCTGAGATTGAAAAAAACTGATGTAGCTCTTTAAAACCATTTAGAAGCAAATGAAACCAATCAGACAGTTCCTAAAAGACCTGATCTCCCAGCTATTTAAATGTTTAATTAACCTTTTTTCCTGGGGAAGGGAGAACATAGCTTCTAACTGTACTTGTCCTTTTATACTTCTTCCTAGGACTGTTATATCTATTGATTAAAATCAAACAATAAAGATTTCCTCCCATGCCAATACTTTATCCTACAAGGTAGGGAAAGGAAAGGGATTTACACTGGGAATGCTGAAAAAAATTCAAACCTCTGTATACATTCTATTTACGTCATTCATTTACCACCTGCCTAATCACAATAGTTCCTCTGGGCAGCAGATGGAATACAAATAACATTTAAAACAGTCAGTTTTGGTTAAATAAGCGAAGGAAAGCATGCGAGGCATGACTTCTAAGGGATCGATGGAACAAAGCAAAGAGGAAAATCCGACAGCCCTTTGTAAATTGAACTCTTAACTATCGTCATCCATGCTAGCTAAAGCCTTTTGGGAGCCGAAGTCTAATAAAATCTGCAAAATCTGGAAGAAAGCACTCCATAATAAAGGGACATAATAAATAGACCACTATTTATCATAATAGGTCATAATACAGAGACCACGGCTGAAAAGACTTTTTTTTTCAATCCCAATAGACTATTTCATACGGTTAAATATGGGTTGAGCCAGTTTGCTATAGTAGTTAACTAGAAACCGGGAGACTGTTGAGTTCTTGTTTTGCCTTAGGCATGAAACCAGCTGGTTGACCTTGGTCCGGTCACTTTCTCTCAGCCCTTGGAAGGAGGCAATGGCAAAACAGTTTTGAAAAGCCTTGTCAAGGAATCTGCAGAGAGTCGACACTTCACTCAAAGACACCCTCCCCCACAAAAAAATATGAGATATTACTGCAAAATAAGGGTAGTTTGGGTGTTTCTTCCAAACTTCACGTGCAAGGCATATATAACATTCCTTTTTTCTCATGAATGAGAACCTCATTCTGGGTACTTCCACCGGCCTGAGTGTGTGACAGGACAAATTCTGCCGAGTTTCCATTAATGAACAATTCAAATATATTCTCTCCCTCCCCAGGGTACAGTTGACTTCCAGAGCAGGCCTTTTTCCCATTCAGTTTCCCGTAACAATCCGAAAGCTTCCCTTCCCTTTCCTGTCCTCTGAGCCATCTGGCCTTCCAATAGCAGGACTTCCGTTGCAAGGAGAGTTGGGATAGCCTGTTTTTAGAAAGGAGCGGCCCAAAAAAAAAAAAAAACGCTCTTCAAATATTTGGTTGGTTTGTTTTAAAGACGCTTCATAGTTTCTATCAATTTCTCCAGAACTGGAGTGCAATGTTGCTATCACATTAGTATTTTTAGACGTTGGAGATACATTCTTGCCTGTTTCTCTACAACAATCCTGTGAGGTAGGTGGGACCAAGAGAGAGAGGGACTGTCTTGACTTACGACCACAATTGGGAGGAGAATTTCCATTGCTAAGCAAGGCAGTTGTTAAATGAGTTGCAATGATTTTACAATCTTTTTTTGTCACGGTTATTAAGCACGTCACTGCAGCTGTTAAGTAAACCATGTGGTCATTAAGCAAATCTGGCTTCCCCAATTGACTGTGCTAGTTGGAAGCCAACTGGGAAAGTCACAAATGGAGATCACATGACCCTGGCAATTGTGGTAAATACATACCGTTGCCGAGTACCCAGGTTTTGACCTCATAGGGATACGGTAACAGTCACAACCGTGTAGTGCCAATCCCTTTTTTCAGTGCTGTTTTCACTTTACATGGTTGCTAAACGAACGGTCGTAACTCGGGGATTACCTGCAGTGATGTTCCATGGCTGCAGAGAGATATGAACCTCAGTCTCCTTGGCCCTAAATTGACATCTTAACAATTAGACCACAGAAACCTTCCAAGAAATTAAATTCCTTCTCTGCTCAGTTGAGGTTGATGCCTAATCATGTTAGACTTCAACATCAGTTAAAGGCCTTCCTGACCATCCAAACAGTCCTCGACTTATGACTGCTTCCTTAAAACAAAGCTTGAACCAAAGCTACCAAGATAGTACTTTTCTAACTTAACTGGGATAAGCCAATAAATCTAGTCTGTAAGGAGTGTAAAAGGGATATATATATACACACACAATGCTGGTACAGGTGGTCCTCAATTTACGACCACCTGAGCCTAAGATTTCTGTTGCTAAGCGAGACATTTGCTACCGTAGGTGAGTTTTGTCCTATTTCACAAGCTTTCTTGCCACATTTGTTAAATGAATCCAGTAACACTATTGTTAAGTGAATTGGGTTTCCCTATTGATTTTGCTTTTCAGAAGGTCGCAAAAGGGGATCCCATGACTGCGGGACACTGCGACCGTCATAAATGTGAGTCAGTTGCCAAACATCTGAATGTAAATCACGTGACCATGAGGATGCTACAGGGGTCATAAGTGTGAAAAATGGTCACAGGTCACTTTTTTCAGCATCGTTGTAACTTTGAAGAGTCACTAAATGAACTGTTGTAAGTCGAGGACTACCTGTACAGCCATTTGAACTTCGAAAATGAGTCATAAGTATCTTGTCCTATTTTAGCATTTCTATGGACCACAATCACGTCGTTCCATTACATCACAATGTGATAAAACAGCCTTTTCTTGTTTAAACTTCTATCGTTCCCCTCTAATGGAACCTTCCTTTTCTCCGTTTTGCACACATGAAGATGAGCGGTGTCTAAAACCACAACTGAGGATGTGCCAGCCTCAACTGCAAATGCTCTAACCTCACTTTAACTGAGTTTTGGGTCTATTAAATAGGACCTGATATCAATTTTTCAATTTGCACTAAATCAAATATTGCATTATTCTGGCTTGCACCAGTGGTGGGATTCAAATATGTGAACAACCAGTTCTCTGTGTGGATGCCGCTTCTGGAAGTCCATTCTGGGCCTGGGCAACAAAAAAATTAGCTACCGGTTCTGCCGAAGTGGTGCGAACTGGCTGAATCCCACCACTGGCTTGCACAACCTATCTATACAGGTAGTCCTTGACTTACAACTGTTCATTTAGTGACCATTCAAAGTTACAACAGCACTGAAACAATAGGAAACCTAACTTAACAACTGCAGTGATTTAGTTAACAATTGTGACAAGAAAGGTCATAATATCGGACAAAACTCACTTAACGAATTTCTCACTTAACATAAATTTTTGGCTCAATTGTGGTCGTAAGTTGAAGACTACCTGTACTCCCCATACAGTCACATGATCATATTTTGGGTGCTTGTCAACCAGCTTGCATTTACGGCTGTTTGCAGCATCCTGAGATCACATGACTATGATTTTCGGTAGTTTGTGATAATTTCTAGTGTTTACTTCCAGCAAAAATGCCCATTGGGGAAAACTGACTCTTTAACAGCCATAGCATTCGCTTAACAACTGCCATGTTTGCTTAATGACCGCTACAAAAAAAAAGGTCATAAAATCAGGCACGGTCACATGGTGACCTGCTTCATGATTCCCACAACTTCTGAGTATAACTATGGGTTTAATTACAGTAGAAAGTCAAGGGCTACCTTGTACTCTGTGATTCTGCTAACCATATATTTATTTTAAAAGTACATTTTTAAAAATCTTTTGCTGCAATATTTTATTAATATACACATATTTATGTTTAAACATTTTCACTGCCTATTTCTATCAAGCTGGAACCATTACCCTATTTTCACTGAAATATCACTTCGAATAGTGTGAATTTAAATAATACAACCATTTTGTGGGATTCATTAACTGCACTAATCCAGACTTACCCGTAGTTGAATTATATTGCTATGTTAATTCTATAGTGCTGCTGATGTTTTCTTGAAATAGTTGATGTTTTTTATTGGTTTGGGATTGCTTTTAGATGAAAGATAAACTGCATACATGTAGGAAGAAATAATTAACATTGTAAGATCCTTTGTGGCTTTTGCTGCAGTCAGTTAAACAAACACAGTTAACGCCTATAGGATGTTGAGGATATTTTGCAAAACATTCTTTCAGCAAATCGTGACTCAGTGTTACATTCAAAAAGGCAAACCAGATCTTAATTTGGAACATAGCTACACCCTTAGATGCTACTGCTTAGTGTAGATGGCATTCTGAGATTTTCAGGGAAAATGAAAAAAGAAGGAAACTTCACAAACCTTGGTTTATCTGAGTAACTGCTTCCTTAAAACAAAGCTTGAATCAAAGCTACCAAGATACTACTTTTCTAACTTAACTGGAAAAAGCCAATAAATCTAGTGTGCAGGAGGAATAAAAGGGATATACAGTATATACACATGACGTTAAGTTTACGACCTACTAAGCCCAAAATTTTTGTTGCTAAGTGAGACATTTGTTAAGTGGGTTTTGTCCCATTTTATGACCTTTCTTGTCACAATTGTTAAGTAAATCACTGCAGTTGTTAAGTTAGTAACACGGTTGTTAAGTGAATCTGGCTTTGTTAGTAATTTTGCTTGTCACAAGGTCACAAAAGGTGATCAAATGACCCCGGGACACTGCAACCATCATAAATATGAGTCAGTTGCCAAGCGTCTGAATTTTGATCATGTGACCATGGGGATGCTGCAATGGTCGTAGGTGTGAAAAACAATCATAAATCACTTTTTTCAGTGCCATTGTAACTTCGAATGCATGACTTTAGATCAGTGTTTTTCAACCTGGGACTATTACGTGGACTTCAACTCACAGAATTCCCCAGCCAGCCATGCTGGCTACAGAATTCTGGGAATTGAAGTCCACACATCTTAAAGGGGTCAAGGTTGAGAAACATTGCCTTAGATGTAATGGAAAGAAACAACTTCTCACTAGCAGAGATTGCAAAACTTCAGACCATCTGCAATCATCATGATCCATATTGCAAACATAGCCTAATGTAGACGTCTCAAAAGAGCATCACCTGTCCAGGTAATCTAGGCCCAGCTGCCAGATCATTAAGACTGCCCAGAACTTTCAGCTTTCCATAAGGATTGAAAAGATATTCTTGATGGCACTGATAAGTGTTAAGGGTGTTAGATCTTGCTTTTAAAAAAAAATAAAAAAAATCACAAATTTTAATAGATTGAGTGAATTATTTCATGTAACTTTGGCAGGAACCCGATTCAAAATGATCTGGACATCCCTAGCTGGCAGCAGTCTTAGAACCAGAATTCTCCACCCTTCTAAATGTAATGGGTACCACATGAATGTAAACATTTGCGAGAAAAATAAAGAAAGGTTTTCTGTATACTGTATGTGGCAGATTCCAAGCAATATCTGCAGGTCTGATGTATTCAGATGTCTTAACTGCACTATTTCCCCCCTACCTTAACCTTTTACGGTTCCATTCTCTTGACTCAGCACCAACAGGGCATCATAGAGAGAAAACCGAGTTCCGACATTTTGTCTGCCTTTGTCTTTTATTTTTCTTCTGTTCAATCATGTCCAATTCTCAGAGACTGCTTGGACAACTCCTTGCAGTTTTTTTTAAGCAAGGTTTTTCAGAAGTAGTTTGCCATTGCTTCTTTCCTAGGGCTAAGAGAGGGTGACTGGCTTGTGCCCAAGATGGGACTAAAACTCACGGTGTGCCAGTTTCTAGTCTAGTGCCTTAACCACTACACCAAACCAGCTCTCCATGAAGAGGCTACTGCTTGTAAATATTTGTGCTTATAAAGAATATCACAGAGCGATGGCAGAGTTTTGAAGTATTCCCACCATTTACTGCTCAGCTTCACTCCCCAAGCATAGCAAACAAACCACTGAAGACACATAGTACCTATAAAAGCCTATTTGCCAATTTGAAGCAAACCTGGTACACAATCACAAGCCTGCCACAACCTTGGCTTCAAAGTATGGGGACCACAAGGAAAACAATACAAACAAGTGCAAAACTAGTACCTACCTCCCAAAAGAATATTCCCCCCTTACTCGGGTGGCGGGTCCTTAATATGAATGTTTTATGTTGAGAAGCTACTGGTTGTTGCTTTTTCTAGATTGCTCACTACCTTTATTACTGCTGCTAATTTTGTGCTCAGTACTGTATGCCACCCAGAGTTGCTATGGAATTGGGCAGCCTGACACATTAAAATTAAAATGAATTAGAATAATAGAACAGAACAACAGAATAACAGAGTTGGAAGGGACCTTGGAGGTCTTCTAGTCCAACCCCCTGCTCAGGCAGAAAACCCTATACCATTTCAGATAAATGGTTGTCCAATCTCTTCTTAAAAACTTCCACTGTTGGAGCATTCACAGCTTCTGGAGGCAAGCTGTTCCACTGATTAATTATTCTGTCAGGAAATTTCTCCTTAGTTCTAGGTTGCTCCTCTCTTTGATTAGTTTCCATCCATTGCTTCTTGTCCTGCCCTCAGGCGCCTTGGAGAATAGATTGACTCCCTCTTCTTTGTGGCAACCCCTGAGATATTGGAAGACTGCTATCATGTCACCCGTAGTCCTTCTTTCCATTAAACTAGACATACCCAATTCCAGCAACTGTTCTTTATATGTTTTAGCCTCCAGTTTCCTAATCATCTTTGTTGCTCTTCTCTGCACTCTTTCTAGTCTCAACATCTTTTTTATACTGTGGTGACCAAAACTGGATGCAGTATTCCAAATGTGGTCTTACCAAAGCATTATAAAATGGCATTAACATTTCACGTGATCAAAGAAGAGGTTGCGTACCTGTCTGTAGCAAGCCAGCTCCACTGTCCTTAACCCCAAAATGTTGCTGAATATCTAGCAAAACGCCTGGAGGGAAAAGAAGAACACTGGTTAGACAAATCGTTAATGCCAAACATTTATTCAATCAGTGCATAGATTGTGGAGAGCAATCTTGGATTTTGGAATTTTTGAAAATCCATTATGTCCAGAGCCTCATTCTAAAATAGTTTGGGCAGCTAGGCAATTGGAGAAAGAAGGTGACCAAGAATACATCCCTTATTGCATCTGGCTTTAAAAAAAGAATACAGATAGTCCTCGACTTATGACCACAATTGAGCCCCAAATTACTGTTGCTAAACAAGACAGTTGTTAAGTAAGTCTTGCCATTTTATGATCTTTCTTGTCACAATTGTTAAGGGAATCATTGCAGTTGTTAAGTTAGTAATACAGTTGTCAAGTGAATCGGGCTTCCCCATTGACTTTGCTTGTCAGAAGGACGCAAAATGGGATCACGTGACCCTGGGACACTGCAACCGTCATAAATACATGCCAGTTGCCAAGCATCCTAATTTTGATCAAGTGACCATGAGGATGCT
Source organism: Azemiops feae (assembly GCA_023970755.1). Classification (NCBI taxonomy): domain Eukaryota; kingdom Metazoa; phylum Chordata; class Lepidosauria; order Squamata; family Viperidae; genus Azemiops; species Azemiops feae. The sequence continues at coordinate 2,462,879 of JALGBA010004195.1, forward strand.
GCAACGGTCATAAGTCACTGTTTTCAGTGCCGTCGTAACTTTGAACGATCACTAAATGGATGGTTGTAAGTTGAGGACCATTTCTACTTCCTTTAGGACAGGGGTCCCCAACCCCCGGTCCGTGGACCAGTACCGGGCTATGGCATGCCAGCAACTGGTCTGCACAAACAAGCAAAGCCCCATCCGCGAGATGCAGGCAGCACACAAAACCCCGCCCCCTCTGGTCTGCGGAAAAACCTCTCTCCATGGAACCGGTTCCTGGTGCCCAAAAGGTTGGGGAACTCTGCTTTAGGAAGTTCATATATTCACACACAAATGTTCTAGCACTCTTGTTATTTACATTGTAAATGTTATCATAAACTATTGGATGTCGATAGATGTCAAATAAAATAAAAACCCAAAGATTTTGCTCAAAAAAAAAAAAAAAAACTAACATAAGCTGAGGTGGAGAAGCTGGGGTTGGAGTGGGGGGAGGGAATGGATCGTACCATTTTCCTTCTGGTAAATGGGTCCGCCAGATGAGCCATTCTGTGACCACAATGTATTCTCAAATGATTCCTAAATCCAAGATTGCTCTTCAAAACTTATCCAACCATTCCTTTCTTGAACCCTCAGCCAATTTGGAAATAACAGGGGAAGAAATTATATTTGGATATATATTTTTATTGAGAAATAATTTTATACAGGGTGCAAAACGATGGAAGCATAAAAAAATTAGAAAAAAAGAAAAAGAAATGAAAAGATAAAGGAAAATGCAAAAAACAGGGATAATCAAGGAAAGAACTGGAAAAAAAGAAGGAAATAATGTCCAACATTTAGGGTCAAAAAAATCAATATGGCAGCTGCAACCACACAATTGAAGCCCTGCCCCCTTTACATGTGTTGCATGGTGTGCATAAGAAAGGGGGGGAGAGGGGATTCAATTGTGCTATTACAGCTGCCATGCTGACTTTTGGGACCCTCCCCAAGGGTGTCCCTGTCAAGAATTATAAATGGCAACTTCTTTTGTTGCTTAATCTTTTAAGTCAGACTTGAATTAAATGACCATTGACTAGAGGACCGTCCTCTACAAAGCAGGCCACTTTCCACATGAAGATTAAGAGCCTTCCTTAATTGGTTTATTTGGGGATGGTTGCAAAGGGGCAGAAAAGATGTATCACATAAGATGGCCCATGCACAAATCCAACAAAACACACGCACACAAACACACACCAAGGATGTGCATTTCTAACCCCATTTCAAAGAAAAATAAAATATTCTATATTTTGCTTTCTCAAATAATGTTTGAAAAATATAATAGGATGGAGAGATTTGGATCGAGATGACTGGATCACTAATTTATGCTGGAATAATTCAGCTGAAACTTCCAGGCCCTGGGCAGAAATTCCCCTTGCCTTCCTGCAAAACTCTGGGTGGGGGCATGAGGGCGCTTTAAAGCTGAGAATGCATATTTGGAGTAAATCAACTTTTTGAAGATTTGGAGTTAGATTTGATTTTTATTACTGATTATGACTTTTATATACCACCTGAATTGGACTCTAGACAGTTGTGAGCCATGTAATAATGCCTTGTGGTTCAGGACTAGACTTGGAGTGGGGAGCTATTTTGTGAGGGGATCAACATGACACAAATGCACTTTTAAAACAGATCCGACACTCTGAACAAATTGCTTCTGCTCTTTGTGATTCTATTAACATGCAGAAAACAACACATATGTATACCTGCCCTTTGTGGCCCGATCAGTGTACATTTGAGGACCTCATGGCAGCGCAACAGAAGGCAATTAATGTTGCTAGTTTCTGAGCAAGATCTTTTAATTTGTACATATTTTAATCCTGTATTTTATATTTTATATTTTATGTCATATAATATGCCTTATTTTAATTGTGATGCTTCTGACCTGAATAAACAAACGGATCCAGCACAGTCCTTCTACATTTTTATTAAGAACAAAATAGTCTTTCACTATTCCCGGAGAACACAGCTGTTGGGATTGTTAGCTTCTGATCTCTGAATGAAAGTGGAAAGAGACAGAGTAAAGAAGTAGGGAAATTAACAAATGGGTCATAGAAGCAGGAAGAAGGATGAGGAGACCCATTTTTCCATTTCCTTCCTCCTGTTCTCCAACATTCAACGAATATCATCCCAAGTCCTCACATGGCTGAGCAGAGTCAAGTCGGAGGGCTTCTCCTATTGTGGCTTGTATCTATCTCCTCTCCACACCACACCACAAACATTGTAATTCTCTTTTTTATTAGTTTATAATTTAAAATACAAAAAAATACAAAAGAAAATAGTGGGAAAGTAAGGGAGGGAGAAGGAAAGGGGAAAGTATAAGGGGAAAAAAAGGAAAGAAAAGGTGTTGACTTCCAACTCCCTTTGGTGCAGTAGAATAAGCTAATAGCATCAAACTTCAACTGCTTACTTTTACATAGTAATATAAACTAGCCATTTCTATAACAACAAACCTATCTAATCGATAAAACTTAAAATCAAAGTTTCATTTTTTCCCACCTCAAGTCCAGAAGTGGTTTCCAAGTAGAAACAAAAGTAATTATGTTTTTTTTTCTTTAACCAAAGCAGTCAATTTATCCATCTCTGCTAACTCCCTCAACTTTTGCAGCCATTCATCCATTGTAGGAATCAAAGTGTCCTTCCATTTTTGTGTATAAACTAATCTTGCTGCCGTTAATATATGTAACATCGAAGTTCCATTTCCCCCCCCCCCCAATTAAACCCAAAATAAAAATTTCTGGTTTTATCTTTATATTCAATCAATCAAAATAGAGCTGGAAGGGACCTTGAAAATCTTCTAGTCCAACCCCCTGCTCAAGCCTTATATCATCCACAAAGATTGCAATTCTCAAGTCCTACAGTCTCATTTTGGCAACCCAAAACTTGGCATTTGACTCCAATTGTCAGAAATGGAGCAATCAGATGGTTTTCTAAGTGTCCATGCCTAATTCGACACCTCACTATGGCTGCAGAATGAAAACAGAGACCCCCAATTCCAGTGCAAATATGCTTGGGAGGAAAGAGTCTGGGGAAATCTGCTTTACTAATTGGAGCAAGCCAATTTCCTATTTCACCCTCACGCCTGTTTGGACCTCCTCTGGGCCCTGCAACTGTTTTTCTATCATTTCCCAAGAATTAAATTGGAAACTGCAGTGGTGACGCAAGAGCACTCAAGAGAAGCAATTCTATTGCACGTGTGACTTTTTGCCCTTAAAGCCTCCTCTGGGGAGTTGCTGTTTTTACTTCCTTTCCTCAATTACATTTCCTAATTTCTTCTCCTCCCTGCACATGCAAAACCACAAATTCCCCAGTGTGTGTATGTGCGTGCGTACTGCTTTAAGGATACATAAGACAGAGATCAAAGGGTTCTTTGGTCAACTATTATCTGGGTTCACATATGACCCTGAGACCTGGATCCCCCAACATGATGCTCAGCAACTCTTTGCTTCTCACTTGTTCAGCTTTCTACCCATGTTAAAAAAAATAATATTTTTTTTTTAAAGTTTAAAAGGAATGGGAAGTGAGCCCACCACAAGAGACAAATATAAACAAGAAGGCTCAAGAACATCCGAGAAGAATATCCAGCAGAACGATGGACAGCAAGCTGGTTATCACCTTTAAAACCTTCCATAACACAGGGCCAAGTTATCTGTGGGAATGTTTTTCTCTGAGCATATCTGTCCGTCCCACTAGGCCAGATAGGGTGGATGTGCTATTGGCCTCCTCCCTTAAATGCTGTCATCTGATGAAGGTCTCAGAGGTGTGCCTTCTCTACAACTGTCCCAGCCCTTTGGAACTGCATCCCACCTAAGATTCAAGGGGCCCTTATCCTTTTAGCCTTCTAGAAAGTCATGAAGACCTGTCTCTTTCCCCAAGCATTGCTTAGGATGAAGATAATAGTCTGATTGGACTGGCATATGATGGGAAGAATGGTTCTGTTTTCATTCTTGTTTTTAAAAAGTTGTTGTGGGCCACCTAGTATTGTTGTATGAGATAGGAGTCCATAGCAATAGCAACAGCACTTAGATTTATATACCATTTCACCAGTGATTTACAGCCCTCTCTTAAGTGGTTTATAGAGTCAGCGTATTGCCCCCAACAATTTGGGTCCTCATTTTACCAACCTCGGAAGGATGGAAGGTTGAGTCAACCTTGAGCCAGTCAGGATCAAACTGCCGGCAGTGAGCAGAGTTAGCCTACAATACTGCATTCTAACCACTGCACCACCAATCCATATAAGACTTAAAACAAGGAAATAAACAAACCAACTTCAACTGTATTCCTTCTGGTAAAGGCTCTGCAATTAGCCCTGCCATTTTCCAAGAGTGTCCATACCAGTGATGGCGAACCTTTTAGAGACTGAGTGCCCAAACTGCAACCCAAAACCCACTTATGCATCGTCGAGGGCCGGGTGGGTGTGGCCCATTGGGTGGGCGTGGCCCATTGGGTGGGCGTGGCTGCAGTGGTAATGGCAGACTGGGTGGGAAAAGTTCAATCAATCAATTCCAACTTTGCAAGATCTTTTTTTTTCCCACGAGAAGTTGAAATTGACTGATTGAACCTTTTTTTTTTTGCACATGGCAGCGGAGGCCTAAAGCGAAAAGGTTTTATAAAACCCAGCTGAAGGCCTAGGACTGGGGCGATGGCGTGCGTGCCCACAGAGAGGGCTCTGAGTGCCGCCTCTGGCACCTGTGCCATAGGTTCGCCACCACTGGTCCATACCATACTGTCCAAATGTTAAATAGGCCTGCTGGCCAGCACCTAAGTCATAATGACAGCAAACCCATTCATTTGTAAAAGTAGGAGACACAGAGCTTAAAATGAAATTCTCTGTCCATTTCATGCATGTATAGGACTTGATTTCTGGGCTTGATAGTAGTGGATATATTGTAGGTATATGACTTCTTTCATGTCTACATTCAAACCTACTTAATTAGTCATGTTATGTCTTTGAAGCTTCTGCTGTCAGACTGAACTTCTGGAGAGGGGAGTTCACAGCTCTGCTATGAAATTTGGTAGAAGATGGAAAAAAGGGCAAGAAACTATCAGTCTTTCAGATTAACTCCTTTAAATTTAAGTGACTGGGTCATCTGAGTCTGTTCTCCTGTCTGCTCAACATGTAACACTTCCACATGACCCAGTGTGATATGGGAAGCCAGCTATATCATGAATGAACCATTAAAACTGAACTCTTTCGTAGGACGTTTGAAGAAGAATACTGCTGTTTAATGGAACAGAGGCTGAATAATGCTATGGTTCTTTAAGTTGAGACAACTGCCAAGTTGATTTGGAATAGTACTGTAGTAGTACTATAGTTGTTACTGTTATTAATAAAGGAGGATATTTGTAGCTCAGGGTTGAAATGCAGGGTTCTTGATGTTCTCAGAGCTTGGCTGTTTTCTTGCAGGTGTGTCATTACCCAAACTAGGTAACATCATCAATGCTGCTGATGTTATCTAGTTTGGGTAATGAAACGTTTGCAAGAAAACAACCAAGTTCAGAGAGCACCAAGGGCCCCTCGCTGTTATTTATAGTTGTTTTCATTGCCATAAACTGCTGGGAGTCATTGGGATACATTGTCTTGGGACACAGGCCACAGCAACTGCGTTCTGCTAACTTGTTTTAATGTCTAGTGTGTTGTCTGAACGCTGCTATACAGTTGAAAGGAGATATTTAGTTTACTGAGTCCAACTTCCTGCTCATCACAGGAGTCCAATTTATCGGGAAAGCATTTTTAAGATAACTTTAAAGTTACAAGAATGGCATGTCATATCATTAAAGCCAGTTTGGTGAGTAAGGCGTCAGGTGGAAGAATGGTGAGTTCTAGTTTCACCTTAGGTACAAATTCGGCTGGATGGCCTTGGGCCAGTCCCTCTCTCTCAGCTCTTAGAAGAAGGCAAGGGCGAATAACTTTTGAAAATCTTGTAAAACATACCACAAGGACTAGTCTGGGCTGTTGCCAGGAGTTAAAACTGACTTGAAGGCACACAAAAAAAGCTCCATACCATTAGATCAAGTATATGTTGGGGTTAGGTGGTTCAAAGCAATGTAAATATTCCTTCTTTTTAAATTATAGATACAGAAACTGAAGGGATTTAAGGAAGAGCACATGAGAAACTGACATAGCCAAAAGGAAGACTGATCTCTCCCTAGATATAGTCTTGACACAGCAGTTGGAAAAAAAAAAAAAGCATTTTAGCAATTCAAAGGGCACATTCACTAGAGCAAAAGCACTTTATGCAACTGAAGATACGCAAAAGAGTTGCTGGTGGCAGACAGAAGTTTTTGCTGATCAGAACATTCATCAACATGTCTCAGGAGAATGACAGCAAGCAGGAAACACCCTTCCATGAGAAATGGTGCGTTCGTCTTTGGCAACTGCTGTACAGATTACTTAAAACATGCATAAGCCAATTAATTGCCATCCTCATACATATATGTATGAGACTATTATACAAACAGATTTTGCTGAAGTTCCAGAGGAAAATGCATGCGTTTGGACCATGAACCCAACTGACTAGTCACACAGTGGTAACAACAGCAAATGCCAAACCAGACAGAGAATAAAAGAAAGCTGTGGAATGAAACATGCAGCAAATGATATTCATAGGAGAAACACAAACTCATGGTTTTTTTTTTACGACCCTATAATCCCTTGATTCAGGGTAGAGTTGGGATGACTGGATGGAGCTGAGCATTTACTGGCCGGATGCCCTTCCTGATACCAGGAGGAATTAGCAGCAGATGTTTCTTCTTCGCACCCTAGGAGAGAAACATCTGCCGCTACCTAGGATTGAACTCTCAACCTTCCTAGTGGAAGGTGAGTATCTTCATCACCAGGCCACCAGGCCACTCTGGAGAAAGACAAACGTGATAGAGAAAGCCCATAAATTAAGATAATCTTGTTTCAGGAATAATAGCTTCTCAGATCTGGCTATTCAATGGGCAAGCATCCCAGTTTTCATGCAACATAACTTTTGCACATGCTGCTGAAAAATTCAATAGATTTTTGATCAGTGCATCTGTAGAGGCACCAATTTGGGGAAGGAAGAAATACATTTAACTCATTTCCATTCATCCAAATGCAAAATACAAATAGCTCTTGACTTACGAACACAATTGAGCCCAAAATTTCTGTTGCTAAGTGAGACAGTTGTTAAAGAGAGTTTTGCCCCATTTTATGATCTTTCTTGCCACAGTTGTTAAGTGAACCACTGCAGTTGTTAAGTTAGTAACACGGTTGTTAAGTGAATCTGGTTTCCCCATTGACTCTGCTCGTCAGAAGATCATAAAAGGTGATCCCATGACCATGAGACACTGCAACCATCATAAATATGAATCAGTTGCCAAGCGTCTGTATTTTGATCATGTGACCATGGAGATGTTGCAGCAGTTGTAAATGTGAAAAACAGTCATGAGTCATTTTTTTCAGTGTCCTTGTAACTTTGAACGGTCACTAAACAAACTGTTGTAAGTCAAGGACTATGTGTATGTGTATTTGCTGTACCAGATTTATCAATATATGATTGAAATGTGAAATCTTTACTTGTAGAACACTTGGGAGTAAGAAACCTAACTTCCACACTCAGACAAATACCTATAGACTGAGTTCTCACAGTATCCCAGATTAAATGTGGTTGGCTCACTATGTTGTGAAAAACCAGCCAGTTGAGTCTATGATTCAGTGTCAGGATGAATACAACTGGGTTATTCCATAAGTGGGTAAGTAAACCATGAGGAGTAGATCTGTTATGCAAACATAATTGCTCCTACAGGGAAATAGCGATTCATGAGGAACTGGATGGGATTAAATGTCTATATGAAATGACTTGCTCTTTTCCTTTTAAAAAAATATTTAGATTATCTGTTATAGATTAGATTATCTCTTATCATTATCAACAACATTTAACAACAAAAATACCATGATGACATTTTCAGTGATAGAGAAGAGGGGACAGAACAATAAATGCAAATATAATTTCCATAGGCCAGAAATATGCACAAACAGGCTGGCCTAAGATGTTCTCTGGCCGCAAATTAAGCTTCCGTGTACAAAAAACAAGCGAAACTGAATTCAGCACTGGCTCCCTCCAGTACTTCTGTGCTAAACAAATCTATGTTTCAGTGCTCATTTTGTCGACCACACTTTAATTTTCCAAGGAAAGACAAACGGAGTAAAACAGATCCCACATTAGGAAAGAAGGGACGTTTCCAGAGTTATCTCACTTAGCATCTGGTAGATCTCTTCGCTTAAATGTCCAGCATTTTCAAAATACGACAATAAATCTGAAATGACCATAGGGCAATGATGGCGAAACTTTTGGGCTTGGCGTGTCAAAAATTTGGAAAATGCTTGACTTCGCTGGTGTGTCAAATCCCACCCCACCCAGAACAAAAGAGAAACAATTCTCTATCCCCACTCCCAGCCACCCCTGAACAAAGGTACTTGGCAGCAGGGCCAAAGCTGGGTCTGAAGCAGAGATCAGAGGCTTGACTTTAACCCTGGTACCCCCACTGCCACTCAAAAAGGCCACCCTGTGCCATTTCCAAACCACGCAAGCTTTGGGGAACAACACAATTGCTCCCGCGGCCTAGCACACCCAAGGATCTGTCATGCACCGCTTACTTTCAGGGGCTGTTTTCTGACAGGTCCCTGTGGCTTCCTAAACACATGGCCCTCCCTTTTTACAGTTTTATAATTCTTTAAATATATGGTCAGGCGCAGGAAATCAGGAGTCCTGGCAGTTCGGATGAAAATATATGTTTGTTGTATGCTAAAGCTTTCTATAAGAATCTGAACTACTAACGGTCAAAGCAAGTTGGTAGATAAGACTCAATGGAATTCAAGGTGGATGGACTTAGATCTCTTGTGGGCGCAAAGGGATGTGAGACTGATGACAGGTTTGACCCCTCCCTCAGGTTCAGCCTGGTTATCTCCGACATATATATTGTATATATATTTAAAGCGACCGGGGGGGGGGGGGAGGAGAAAGTAGCTCCTTATTTTGGCAGTGTTACAGCCATAGTACTTTTTTAAAAACAGGGTCATTACACCTATCTAAATATTCATGCTTCTACTTTATTTAGTTATTCTTTGACAAAATTAACAGAAAACCATGCTGTTGCTTGTTTGCCACCAAATTCAATCCATTTAATCTTGAGTGACTCTGAGTCAAAAGAGAGAACATTAGGTTCTTCATAAAGCTGGTTACTTTCAGGCTGTGTCCTTTGTTTACTCCAGTAAGAACCCTAGATAAACAGACGCAGCTAGTTTAAAAAGACATTTGTTGGTGTGTTTACATGCCAATGTAGTCTTGTACAAACTTTATCCATTTGATTAGTTTCTGGTTCAAATGTATTGTGTGAATTCAGAAAATTGGCTAAATGACTTTGGGTGACTTTGGTTACCCACAAGAACTTATTATTCTTATTGTGATTAGGAGCCATGATGGTGCAGTGGTTAGAATGCAGTATTGCAGGCTAATTCAGCTCACTGCCAGAGTTCGATCTTCATCGGCTCAAGGTGGACTCAGCTTTCCATCTTTGAGGACCCAGATTATTGGGGGGCCATATGCTGACTCTGTAAACCACTTAGAGAGGGCTGTAAAGCACTGTGAAGCGGTATATGAGTCTAAGTGCTACTGCTATTGCTATTGCATGCACCTGCCCAAAGTGGCCATGAGTTTCAAGGACAATGGAGAACCTGAGTCTATACAAGGTTAATCACAATGAGAAACGATTTAGCAGCAGTTGCTATGCACCCAAGCTACTTATGACACTGTGGAAGGCTTTCCTAGAGCTATAATCGCTTGGTCTTTGGAAACCGGCCCACTCTCAGTTAGACAGCAAGAGTTTCACCAAGCGCCACATTGCCCGGCCCTCTGCAAAGCCATTCCTTTTGCCCAATCAGGTTCTCCCTCTTGTGTTATCATTCCTGTGGGAAGAAGATCTGAGCTATTCCATCTTCCCCCAAAGGGTTCTGGCTCAGCTCCAGCTCACGCAACAAATAATTATAAAGTTCAGAAGGGAAAGATGAAATGCAATTAACTCAGGGAAGCAGAGAGAGAGAGAGAGAGAGAAAGAACAGCCTTAGAAACAGGGACTCTTGCTGTGGAGTAGATGAGCTGAGATGTGTTAAAAAACACACAGACAGAAGCCAGCACAATTTTTCTGCATCGCAGACCCCCCCCCCATCCCCAAGAGCCTTTTTGGCACAATCAACTTGTTGTGCTGTTTATGTACTGTCTGGACGTGTTCCCCAAAAGACAAGTAGACTGGAGTTAAGAGCATGCCGGCATTCCATTCATTTTTTATTAAAAGACTCTTGAAAAGAAATTGAAGGTGACAGGAGAACCTGGTGGCCTTCAAGAAAGTTACCTGGAGGCAGACTTAAACTTACGGGTGCCACACTCCATATTTTCTTGGAAAGTGGATGCACTCCTATGTTTTGTATTTCTAGATTTTTTTTCTCATATGCCATGCGGGCAGGGGATGTTGGGACTTGCAGCCCAACACCTGTAGAAGGTGACTTTCCAAAATCCCCAATTATACGTAGTCCTCGACTTACAACCATTCATTTAGCAACCATTCAAAGTTACAACTGCATCGAAAAAAGTGATTTATGACCATTTTTCACACTTATGACCACTGCAGTAGCCCCATGTCAAATGATCAAAATTCGGATACTTAGCAACTGGCATGTATTTCTGAGGGTTGCAATGTCACGTGATCCCCTTTTGCGAGCTTCTGACAAGCAAAGTCAATGGGGAAGCCAGATTCACTTAACAGCCGTGTTACTAATGTAACAACTGCAGTGATTTACTTAACCACCGTGGCAAGAAAGGTCGTAAAATGGGACAAAACTCACTGAACAACTGTCTTGCTTAGCATCAGAGATTTTGGGCTCAATTGTGACCGTAAGTCGAGGACTTCCTGCGTATCTGAATGTTTCAAAGACTGAATTCTGCGTTCTTGCAAGTTGCAAATTGCATGCTTATCCGTTGAGCTACAGCCCAGCTCAGCCTTTTGACTCTGTCTGTTCCCACCCCCAGTTCAACGTTGAGAAACAGTGCAAGGTGGTGGAACCAAATTCCACTGCAAACCGAAACCGGCCACCTAGACTCCGTGTACAATTTACTTTTACCTCAGACCTCAAGAATGATGCCTTTGGAGGTGAGAAACGTGTGTGGTGATTTCAAAGGCTGGCTGTGCCTCAGCCAGAAGTCTAAGGAATGCCAGCCTGATTTGTACAGCCTTCTAACAGCAAAGCTGTACCATAATCAAGCCTTTCATCTTGCTCATTAAAACATGCACATCCACAGTGCCAGCTCTGTTCTCATCCGAACGATGCCTGGGAAGAAAGGGAGTTGAGCAAAGGGCAAGGAACTTCAGAGGTTACATAGAGGTACAAGGAGAGCATCTCAGGAGACTTTAAAAATCTTTTTTTTTCCTTCTCTGCTTCCCAGCAAATTAAAGGAAAAAGTGGCTGCTTGTAACAACTTAACTCTTATTTAATTTCCTAATGGCCAGCAGTTAGCAACATTGCTAACATTAGGCAATGTTAATGGTCTTTCACAGCTGAAATTTAAACTATTTTTCAGTTTTGGATCCAGTTGCAATCTGAAATATATGAGATACAGTATATATTTTCAGTGCCTGTTCTGATTCCCAATTCTAAAGCATTCAAAAATCCAACTTCTGCTTTCCTTTAAATGCTAAATTTAATATTTATGTCCAGTGGTGGGATTCAGCCGGTTCGCACCACTTCGGCAGAACCGGTAGCTAATTTTTTGTTGCCCAGGCCCAGAATGGACTTCCGGAAGCGGCATCCACACAGAGAACCGGTTGTTCACATATTTGAATCCCACCACTGTTTATGTCCCTCTTTTCTGCAAATGTGAATCTCAAAGCATGAAGAGGCAACTGTCATACAGAGCTTCTTCATATTCTGGGAGTTCACAACTGACCTCTGATACAAGTAGTCCTCGACTTACAACAGTTCACTTAGTAACCATTTAGAATTACAACAGCACTGAAAATAGTGACTTATGACCACTTTTCACACTTACGACTGTTGCAGCATCCCCATGGCCACGTGATCAAAATTCAGACACTTGGCAACTGACTCATATTTATGACGGCTGCAGTGGCCCCAGGGGTCACGTGATCCCCTTTTGTGACCTTCTGAAAAGCAAAGTCAAGGGGAAGCCAGATTCACTTAACAACCGTATTACTAACTTAACAATGGCAGTGATTCACTTAACAACTGTGGCAAGAAAGGCCGTAAAATGGGGCAAAACCCACTTAACCAATGTCTAGCTTATAAACAGAAATTTTGGGCTCAATTGTGGTCATAAATCACAAATACAGGACTGCCTGTATTTGTTTGTGCCTTCATGAGTAATTTTTCGTATGCATACTTCTACAAATCTCAAAATACCACCAGGTGCGCCAATTTCCCCATCTTGCCTTTCTCGATGCTTCAGGCTATGTTTTGGCATCATCTCTGTCCACCCACAGACCACCTGAGTCAGATATTAAGAGGCATGATTAGATAAAGGGAGCAGTTCTTGCAGCTTGAAAGAAGACCAGATGGAGATAGACAAATGACGAGGGAGTCCCTCACAACCAGAAGCCCTCAGGCTCAGCTGCCAGAGGCTGGATTGCACTCTTCATAGCCATGTGGGAATGCAGAAGGAGTTATTCCAAGCAGGAACTTCTGATTTATTTATAAGGCAGTATACGAATTAACACACCGAGCAATAGGCATCAGAGTCCACTAGCTCAGTTTATACATTTCCAGAGGGAAAAGAGGAAACCATGCATTTCATTTGGTTCCTGAACTCAGCAATTCACTGAACCCTAAAATAACTCCATGGGCAGTGTTCACAAAACACACAAAGCCTCAAATTCCTAACCAAAGTTAGCATTAACCTTGCTGGCATGTTATATAGGTCTGCACCTGCTAAGTCTTTACCTGATCCAGTTCTGGGGGTTTCATGGATTTAGCCAAAAAGTTGTTCCAAATTATATCTCTGGATATGAACTGCAGGCCTGCTACAAAACGTTTTTTTATCTCCTCATAATAGCCAAGATACCTGCTTCTAACACTCAGAAACCTGGAAGCTTGTGGTATTTGAATGGTTTCTATCAGAAAAAAATGGCACTTCAGAACAGCAGTTTACATAAACGCTAATAGATAAGGATTTTAAAAGTGCTACAGGGGAAAAAACTCTTTCATTCATCAATGAAAAACTTAACACTGATAAGTAAGAGGTTATTCTCTTGAGATCACAACTGCAGTAGTTAAATTTTCTCCCTCTTGCGTGCTACAATGACTGAAAATCAGTCATCCCCAAATGCATTTTTTTTTAAAAAACCAACCTTGTTTGATGGCCAACTATGCAATTAAAATTAACTGACCTGAAGGCTCAGCCTCTCCTTAACAGAAAAGGTCCCACTAATATAACTAATGCAATCCTGGGTTGTATAAACAGAAGCATAGAATCAAGATCACGTGAAGTATTAGTACCGCTTTATAAAACTCTAGTAAGACCATACCTGGGATACTGCGACCAATTTTGGTCACCCTACTACAAAAAAGATGTTGAGACTTTGGAAAAAGTTCAGAGAAGAGCAACTAAGATGATCAAAGGCCTGGAGACTAAAACATATGAAGAACGGCTGCAGGACTTGGGTTTGGCTAGTCTAAAGAAAAAAAGAAATAGGGGTGACATGATAGCAGTATTCCAGTATCTGAGGGGCTGCCACAAAGAAGAGGGGGGTCAAACTATTCTCCAAAGCACCAGAGGGCAGGACAAGAAACAATGGTTGGAAACTGATCAAAGAGAGAAGCAACCTGGAATTAAGGAGAAACTTCCTAAGAGTGATGACAATTAACCAGTGGAACAGCTTGCCTTTAGAAATTGTGGGCGCTCCATCACTGGATATCTTTCAGAAGAGACCAGACAGTCACTTGTCTGAAATGGTGTAGGTTCTCCTGCTTGAGCAGGGGGCTGGACTAGAAGACCTCCATGGTCTCTTCCAGCTCTATTCTATTCTATTCTAATCTGGAGCTGGAAGTATTTTAAAACAAGCTGGCCGACTTCACACTTCTGCAACTAATAAACACACCACTACAGGACAGTGCACTACAGCTAGTCCTTGACAACAGTTCATTTAGCGACCATTCAAAGTTACAACGGCACTGAAAAAAATGACTTACGACCATTTTTCACACTTACAACTATTGCAGCAACCCCATGTTCATGTGATTAAACTTTGGACGCTTGGCAATCGACTCATATTTATGACACTTGCAGTGTCTCAGGGTCATGTGGTCCCCTTTTGTGACCTTCTGACAAGCAAAGTCAATGGGGAAACCAGATTCATTTAACAATCCTGTTACTAACTTAACAACTACAGTGATTCACTTAACAACTGTGGCAAGGAGGGTCGTAAAATGGGGCAAAATTCACTTAACAAATGTTTTGCTTAGCAACAGAAAATTTGGGGTCAATTGTGGTCCTAGGACTACCTGTATGCTAAATGTTGTGATGCAGCTCTTGTTAAAAAGTACTTTTGGAAGAAGCATATATTTTTTAACATGCTAGACACAGATATTTTACAGATGTAGACAACAACTTCCTATCATTTTCCACCAATATGGCATCCAGCATTATCTCCAGAACCTCAGGCTGACGAAGGCAATTCTGAGGGGACATGCACATGATTTGAACAGTTTTTTTCTTCTTCAGGAAACAGACGTGAACCTCTTTGAAAATAATCTTTCCATCCTGTGCTGGAAACAAATCCTCATGCAAAGCAACTCCAGCAGGATAGCTGTGCTGATGTACAGTTGCAGCAGATCATAACAAAAAGCCTTGCAGGGGACTCTCTAAAACAGGGGTCTTCAACTCTCAGAATTCCTCAGCCAGGAATTCTGGGAGTTGAAGCCCACAAATCATAAAAGGGCCAAGTTTGAAGACCCCTGCTCTAAAAGAATGCAAATGACCAGCTGTCTGCAAGGAATATAAATCCTTCCATTCCCCACCATCCATTGCTGAAGAAGCTTCTTGGATGAGAAGCGAAACATCTTCAAAGAAAAACAAGAAAGTCCAGTTGCCTCTTGAAAAAGCATCTTTGGGACAAGATGTATCAAACCATTCAGTGACACAGTTGCAAATCCTTTCCATTGATAAGATGAAATATTCTCAGTTGAACCAATCAAAGCATCTATCTTCAGTTTTCTGGACTTGTGGCTTAACAGAAATACATGGGACACCCAATAAGACCTGGACAGTAACTTCTGGTGTTCTGGATTACAGCAGGCTATTGAGGAAGATGGCATTGTCCAATCAATCAACCAACATCAGTAAAACTGTATTGCGAGATTTGGTAAACTAGCTGCTGCATGCACCAACTCTAGACATCATGTTTGGACAGGCATCCAAAGGCTGTTTGACAGAACTGACCCAGGGGGTGCTATAAAGAAAGTGCTGTTATTCAACCACAGGAGCTACTCAAAAACACTCTTATGGAGGACATCATTAGGTTGGAACCTGGGATTTCAACATTCTTTGTCCAGTTCTCTCTCAACAGACTCGGGCAAGAGAGCCACCTCTGTGGTCTCCATCTAGATTCTAGAATCTTCTTGATATGCAGGTTTTCATCAATAGCTGAAGGATCTATGAACATCTGCCCCTAGTGGTGAGCCACTGAATCACATGTGGCAGCTTCACAATGAGGTATCTTCAGAGTGTGGAGAAACCATTGGGTCTTTCAGAGCAGAAGGAATACTGTATAAGAGGGCTTTGTGTTCCAGCTGAGCCCCACTGAACCCCAAGATGCTTCTGATATTTAGGGTATTCTTGGGTGGTTCCTCAAATCTGCCTCCTAGTTCTTTTGCCTCGATCTCATTTCCTGCTTGTACGAGACTCCTGGTTTATTGTTGATGGTTGTTTCCAGGCCAGGCTTGACAGCAGTGGGGGGAAAAAACAAAAAAAACAAAAACAAAAAAAGAACAGAAGAACCAAGAAATGCATCTACCAGCTCCTAGGACCAAAGTTCTCAGATGAGGGATTTCCCATCATAAACTCTTTCGTAGGATCACTGGACAACTTGAGGACTTGTTTTCCTTACAGGAAACAAAATCTAAGGAGAAAATTCCTAAGAGTGAGAGCAATCAACCAATGGAATAGCTTGCCTTCAGAAGTTGTGGATGCTCCATCACTGGAGATTTTCAAAAAGAGACTGGACAACCATTTGTCTGAAATGGTATAGGGTCTCCCACTTGAGCACGGGGTTGAACAAGGTCCCTTCCAACTCCATTATTCTATGTTCTATGACTCAAGCATTCTAAACTCAAGGATCTTGATATGGGATTTGGAACAGCTATACTCAGCAGACACTTGAAAGAAGAATCCCATTAAATGAAGAAGGATACATCTGGGCATCCTTTTAAACAAGATCAAAACTTTTATTTATTGGTTCCTTAATTGCCAGGCCCTGTGCACTCATTCAATATTGTTTGATGGCGTAGGCACCAACATAAAAATGTGTTGTATTTTAAAAGATTTTTCCCTGAGTAGCAGATTGCCTATTTGCTATGTAGCATCTATCTTGGTTGTAGTATGTTATTCCCCTGCTTCTGTTTAGCCACATTTTTATGTTCGTTATGTTTGGTTTTTTAAAATGTTGTGTGGGTTTTTAATTGTCCTTGTTCAATTACGCAATTATATAAATCCAAACAAATAAATAAATGTGAAATCTACAAAATCATTCAATGGAGGCCAGGCTTTGATTATTCTCATCCAAAGTATATTTAAGATTTTCACCTACAAATTTGTAGGAGTTCAGGGAAGACCACCAAAGTCTTCTGAGATTTGGTAACCTTATGAGATTTCAGCCATTTCCCTATAGTAATGGCATTATTTTATTTTATTTTATTTTATTTTATGTTTTATTTAATTTCAGGGTCTTAGAAATGAGTTATTCACATGTGAATTAGAAAATGAATACAGCACTTTATATGCAGGATTAAATTTGAGAAACAGTCCCTTTTTATTTTCCAGTTGACTGTCAATCTTCTCAACTCCTAAACACAATAGCAAATCGTAACAGGTAAAAGAGACTTTGGAGGGCATCTAGTCCAACCCCCCCTCCCCATGAAACTTAGTCCAGTTTCATTAGTCCGAGATGGAGAGAATAAATGTTCTAGGCCTATTCTGCAAACCTCAGGATTCCACTTAAGCTGGAGACCAACCCTCAAAATCTTCAGTGGCTCTGCTTAATTGACAATTAAAATGAAAAAATGCAATGCACGAACAACATACACAGCATTGTGCCAGATACTTCACAACACTCGAAAATGAGAGGGCCTCGAACTCACAATTTGCTACGAGAGAGGAAACAGTAGAAAGCAGACAGAGGAAACAACGGTGAAAACATAAACAGTGCGGAAGGAAGGCAAGGCTGTCGCAAAACATCAATTTTGCACATCCAGCCCCCAACACACCTCCCGTCTGATCCTCGGTTTGGGAATTTATCAAAAACACCAACTAGAGTTGTTGGAAGGAAGCAAGGCGCCAGCTCTGGAGCAAGGACGGCCATTTGGAAGGGCGGCCAAATTGCAGTATTGTGGGAACTGCCGTTCCACAGACAAACCTGTAATCTGCAAAGAATTCAAACTACCAGGGAGAAAACAAATTAAGACCATACTATGAAAAAAGAAATACAGACAGGAGGGCGAATGAGATAGGCCTCTGCTTAAGCAGAGTGGCGGTGTAGCAGAGAGAGAGTTTTGTTTGTTAACGAGATGTTCAAATTTCCATGAAATTGGGCGGTAGAAACCAGCGTTCCCCATAATTAGTTCTTGCTTCTCAAACAGCACAAAATTAGCCCCACGTGCAAAGTGTAGCGCAGTGTTTCTCAACCTCGGCTACTTGAAGAGGTGTGGACTTCAACTTCCAGAATTCCCCAGCCAGCGTATGCTGGCTGGGGAATTCTGGGAATTGAAGTCCCTACCTCTTCAAGTGGCCGACACTGAGAAATACTGGAACAGAGGTTGAAAACATGAAAGCTTTTGGAACATTTTTCTCACATTACGTCCACAACTGAGCCCAACATTTCTGTCACTAAGCGAGGCATTTGTTAAGTGAGTTTTGTCCAATTTTATGACGTTTCTTGCCACAGTTGTTAAGTGAATCACTGCGGGTGTTAAGTTAGAGACTTGGTTATTAAGTGAACCTGGCTTCCCCATTGACTTTGCTTGTCAGAAGGTCGCAAGAGGGGATCACATGACCCTGGAACACTGCAATTGTCAACAGTATGAGTCGGTTGTCAAGCATCTGAATTTTGATCACATGACCATGGGGATGCTGCAATGGTCGTAAGTGTGAAAAACAGTCATAGATCACTTTTCTCAGGGCCATTATAACTTCGAATGGTCAGTAAATGAACTGTTCTAAGTCAAGAAACACACACACACACACACCTCCTTTTCACAGCAGACCCCATACTGTTAACAGAATCCCTGTTAACAAAGAGTTCTGCAAAATCTCCTAGAAAATTTAATTTGAAGCAGGCATGTGCAGAAGTCTTTTATTTGTGGGTATTAGCGGTAGCCAGATCTTGAGGCAATCAGCTCTACAAAGAATGAAAATGAAAGGAGCAACTTTGTCATCACAATTGCAGATTCAGATATAGTACAGTATGTGCGTTTGTTTCTGTGCCCCGGTATTCTGAGTTCTTCTGAGGCTGTCCTTCTAGCCTTGAGATCTAGAAGCTTGCTTTTTTTTTTTACTTTTCCTACAAAACATGTAAAACAGACTGTCCGCCAACCACTCTCTTGCTGCTGCATACGGAGAAGTTTGTGATATGCACAGCCCTGCCTAGGGGAGATTAAACAATCCGCAGAATTTCCCTGAGTTGCAAGCACGCTGCAAGCAAAACTATTTACTATTCCTCCTACTTATTTCAGGGTTCTGAAGCAGAGTTTCCTAAAAGAGAAGTGAATTTATGCAACAGAGACTTTTTTTTTTCCCTTACTGGGGCTTAAGGCTATTTTAAGTATGAATGATTTGGTAGCTACTGTCTTACAAAACGACACAGCTAGGGAACTATCCGCCCAAGCAATAATTTTGTGGCAAGCCCATATGCTTAAATTGCCAACAGACCAAAATCTCAAGCAACAGGCCGCAGCTAAATTATAGGGGCTCAACGCCCCTGCACCAGGTAGTTAGATTTGGTAATTTGCAATACAAAAACACAGTCACGCTCCATAGATAGAGAAAATGCAGAGAAAATACATTTGAGAAACTCTGGGAAATGGTGAAGTGTCAGACAAATAAAAGGGCAGATTTTGTCCCCATTTGCAACTCGCTCGATCAGTTAACGAACTGAGCTGCAACTCCTGGAAAGCTTATGTTTAATATAATTTATTAGTTGGGAAAGGTGTTACTAGAGTGATTTTTTTTTTGTCTCTGTCTTCAGAAAGGGTGAGGTGGATCCAGACAAGCCAGTCACACAAAGTTCTGCAGGAAGAAACAGATAGTCCTTGACTTAACAATAGTTCATTTAGTGACCATTCAAAATTACAACGGCAGTGAAAAAAAGTGACTTATGACCATTTTTCACAACCACTGTAGCATCCCCGTGGTCACATGATCAAAATTCAGATGCTTGGCAACTGACTCGTATTTATGACGGTTGCAGTGTCCCGGGCTCAGATGATCCCCTTTTGCGACCTTCTGACAAGTAAAGTCAATAGAGAAGCCAGATTCACTTGTCAACTGCAGTGATTCACTTAACAACTGTGGCAAGAAAGGTGATAAAATGGGGCAAAACTCACTTAACAAATGTCTCACTTAACAACAGAAATTTTGGGCTCAGTTGTGGTCATAACTCGAGGACTACCTGTACCAGTGTCAATCATAAAAGTATTGATCTGTAATCACCATGAAAGCAGTGCTCTAATTGAATTTTATTTATTTATTTTTATCCCATCCTTATAATAATAATAATAATAATAATAACAAGGCAGCAAACATACAGGTAGTCCTTGACTTACAACAATTTGTTTAACGACCATTAAATGTCACAATGGCACTGAAAAAAGTGACTTATGACTCTTTTTCACATGTACAACCGCTGCAACATCCCCATGGTCACATGATCAAAATTCGATGCTTGGCAACTGGTTCACATTTATGACGGTTGCAGGGTCCCCGGGGGTCATGTGACCCACCTTTTGTGACCTTCTGACAAGCAAAGTCAATGGGTAAGCCAGATTCACTTAATAACTATGTTAACAGCTGCAGTGATTCATTTAACAACTATGGCAAGAAAGGTTATAAAATGGGGCAAAGCTCACTTAACTGTCTAACTTGGCAACATAAATTTGGTGCTCAATTGGGGTTGTAAGTCAAGGACTACCTGTACTTAATATTCCTTCCTTCTCCTATTTTCCCCACAACAACAACCCTGTGAGGTGGGTTGGGCTGGAAGAGAGTGACTGTCCCATAGTCACCCAGTTGGGTTTCATGCCAAAGGTGGGACTAGAACTCACAGTCTCCTGGTTTCTAGCCTAGTACCTCAACTCCTAGATCAAACTGACTCTCATTATCTAAATATTAAATGAATTAACATGGATTTATCAAGAACAAGGCTTGCCAGACTAACTTTATCCCATTTTTCAATCAGGCAATCTCTTTAGCAAGAACCAGTTTTATGTAGAAGTTAAGGATGCCAGGCTAGATATTGGGAGACCGAGTTCCCCTTCTGCTTTAGAACTTATGCCAGCTGGGTGACCCCTGGGCCAGGCATTCTCTCTCAACCCTAGGAGGAAGAAGAAGGCAAGGCAAACAACTTCCAAAATCCTGCCAAAAAAGCTGCAGGCATAAGAGACAAGATTGATTTGGCATACACACCTTGCCCTCCACTAGAATCCCTCCTTAGCAGATTATGTGAAAGCTGGATATATAAAACATCTTAACCCCAGAAAAGCATTTTGTAAGGTCCTCTATGGCGTTTTGCTTATCAGCCTTGAATATGGGCTGAATAACATGCCAATTAAATGCAGACATAGCTAGCTGAAAATGGCATTCAAACATGAGTACTTAAGTATTAAGTGGATACACAAAGGTTCAGCCCTTAGCCTCTCTACTCTATATTGTTTTTATTAATTACTGAAACAAAGACATAGAGGGAATGCTGATGGAATCTGTAGCTAACATAAAACTGAACAGGATAGCTAATACTTACAAGATTCCAAATGACCTTGAAAGGTTAGATAAACGGGATAAAATAACACTTAAATTTAATGGAGAGAAATGCAAACTTTATCTCTTAGGGAAGAAAAATCCAAGGCCAGATGGAGGATTCTTTGCCTGGTAATAGTATATGTGCAAAAGAGATTGGAATAGTAGCTGTTTACCAACTGGATATGAATCAACACACAACATGGTGCAAAAAAAAGGCCAATGAAAATGCAAACTACATCAATGAAACAACTGTTTCTAATTTAACGGAAGTGAGAATTCTATTAGATTTCCATTTTAATCCGTGTGAATCAGATCCCGTCTTGAGAAACATACCAGCTGGGGACATCAACCTTGAAGGTTTCAGTCAAACTGGTTCAGAGAAAGGTAGTCTTTGAAGTGAGGAATTGACTGAAGGAATTAGGAATAATTAATTTCGAAAAAGAGGTAATTAAGGGACGACAGGATGGTACACTCCAGTTATCAGAGGGGATGTCATTCAAAAAGGAGTCCTGTTCTTCATAACATGAAACAACAGATTTAAGTCACAGGGAAGCAATGAATTAGAGAAAAGGATCTTTCTAAAAGCTACTGAAAAGAGGAACCAATACATCTGAGCCATAATGGGCATTTGGGGGAGCGCTGGGAGGGGAGGGGTTCATTAAAAAAGAAACTGGAGAAGATGGCACAGGGGTTTATATCTGGTTTACTCTAGATCAGGGGTAGGCAACCTTGGCTCTTTTATGACTCGTGGACTTCAACTCCCAGAATTCCTGAGCCAGCCATGCTGGCTCAGGAATTCTGGGAGTTGAAATCCACGAGTCATAAAAGAGCCAAGGTTGCCTACCCCTGCGTCTAGATAGAGTACAGAGAAGAGCAGCAAAGGTGATTAGGGGACTAAACGCTAAACATATGAAGAACGGTTGCAGGAATTGGGTATGTCCAGTTTAATGAAAAGAAGGACTATGGGTGACATAAAAGCAGTGTTCCAATATCTAAGGGGCTACCACAAAGAAGAGGGGGCCAACCTATTCTCCAAAGCACCTGAAGGCAGAACAAGAAGCAATGGATGAAAACTAATCAACGAGAGAACCAACTTAGAAATAAGGAGAAATTTCCTGACAAAACAATTAATCAGTGGAATGACTTAGCTCCAGAAGTTATGGGTGCTCCAACACTGGAGGTTTTTAAGAAGAGACTGGACAGCCATTTGTCTGAAATGGTATAGGGTTTCCTGCCTGACCAGGAGTTGGACTAGAAGACCTCCAAGGTCCCTTCCAACTCTGTTATTCTGCCCTTATCTACACTTCTCAATGGAAACATTGGGCTGGTTTAAGAAGAAAAATGGGCATCTTTGATCTCTACTACACTTTAAAGGATCAAGGGCACTCATGGGAATTGGTAAAAAAAGGTCTAGATCATGCTGGCGGCGGAATTCTGGGAGTTGAAGTCCACAAGTCTTAAAGTTGCCAGGTTTGGAAACCCCAGGTCTAGATCAAAGCCCTAACTTGTTTTTATGCATGTCACATCACACATATAAAGAAGCAGAGATGTGATCATATAGTCACAGACACCATCTTGACTTTTTTTAAAATCCTTCTGTGGATGCCTCAGCCCGGAAAAAATGAAATGTTATGCTTCAGCCTGATTGGGGTATTTCAGGGACTACCTCCAGAAACAGATACGGTTGACCTTTGATGGTCAGAATATCCGTCAAATCCAAACTGTGCAGAATATCATTTTAGTAACACGAATCAAAGACGTTTTCCAAATTTGGGGCAGGAGGGATTAACTGAGGCTCGTTTCCCAAGGGCCCCTCAAAAGCCTGAAGCTATCCCCCCCTCCCCCAAACAATACCACAGCTAGTCACAGCATGTACCTCTCTCTTCGACTCCTGTTAAACCTCACAATGCTGCAATTGAATATAAAACTCTGCCTTCTAAATTACATACGTTAATGCATTTTGGATGCCATCAGTGAGAATGCCAGTAATTATAATACTACTTTTACTACCACAGTTCCTTTTGCAACCGCCTGCCTCCTTCCCCCTTTTCAAAAATAGATGCATCTTGCAGAAGGGGAAGAATTGCAAGGTAAACCAATCCTATTGCCGCTTTTTCTAGCCCTTCAGATAAAATTCAGCAGATGCTTAGTGGTACTCCAGGTCATTCTGCGTTGCTCTGCTTACTCCACGCTACAAAAGGAACGTCAGGAAAATATCATGTTACGGTGACCCCTCACATTTATTTTATTTTTATTTATTTATTAAATTACGCCAATCTCACTCTGCAAAGGGATTCTGGGCATCCATTCATCAATGCAGAGGCCCAGGCCTGTATGCATCAGAGAAAGAGTTGGGGGGAAGGAATTACCAGATAGTTCTTGATTTGTGACCGCAAGGCAGCTGTTAAAGGAGCTGTGGCCAATTTTATGACATTTTTTTTTGCCATGGTGTTAAATGAATCACTGCAGTTGTTAAGTAAATCATGCGGTTGTTAAGCAAGTCCTGCTTCCCCCGTTGACTTTGCTAATTGGAAGCTGGCTGGGAAGGTTGCAAATGGGGATCACCTGCTGCTGGGACGTTGCAGCCATTATAAACACATGTTGGTTGCCAAGAACCACGTGTAAACGTGGGGATGCTGCAGCAGTCGTAAGTGTGAAGACCAGTCGTAAGTTGAGAACTACCTCTGTAAAAGTTCTCCACTTCACCCCAGCTAAGACAGGGTGCAATGAGGCAGCTTCGTTCATGTTTTTCGTTCTATATTAAAGCAACATCCTGCACAATAACTGAAGGCAACATATATGGATCTTCTTCCACCCAACCAGCTTCTAGCCACATGCCGAAGATCTCCTCAGGCAGAGATAGGAAAAGGGAGCCAAATACAGACTTTTATGGATCTTGCCCCTGATCATTTTACCTCTGTATATTGATACTGTATTATTTATTCTGTCCTTTTATGTGGCCCACCCAAGTGCCGGATAGGGAAAACTTCGTATAAGTTAGGAAAATAACATAGCTAGAAAGTGCTCTTCCTCTTTTAGAGAAAACAGTTGAAGGCCACCGACCTGCTAGTAGAATCAGAAGTTAAATGGCATGTGGTCAGAGCCCACACACAACCATACGGTGCATTCTCGTTCCCTCCTAATGGTTTCTTCCCTTCTACCTATTTTTTTTCCTAAAGGCACACAAGATGCCAAACCAGAAGCAGGCAAACGTTTTAAGGTGAGGTCACATCTGGAATATTGAGAGCATGTGATTGGTATTCTTACAAAATGACTGTGAGGAAGTCACAGCCAGCCACAAGAAGGTAAATTAGTATGCACACAATCCTCCCCTCACCCCACCCACCCACACATACACACTATGCCATGAGGACTTTGTGGGGCCCAAAGACCTTTCTGCAAAAAACACGATGCTGTGGACTTCAAGTCCCAGAATTCCCCAGCCAGCACTGCTAGAAGCTAGGACCCAACTACGCAACTTACCAATTTCCTGTTTATTTCATTTTATTTAAAAGATTTTGATTAATCAGATTTGGAAGGAGTATGTAGTTAGACAGACAAGGCAGCATCTGAAGGTTGTTACCTGATTGTTTCATTTTGCCTTAGCAGATCATATGAACCCAGCCTTGGGGATTGCTGAATCAAGGTTTATGACTTAGTATATTGGGTGAACCCAGCCAGGGGTGGTTTATGCAGCAAACCACAGTTTTGCATAACATACAAATCTCTCTCCTTTTCTTGCCGGCTCTAGCTGCAAATGGTACAACTGCGCCACTTTATAGGTGAACAAGATAAAAATTTGAAGAATGCAGCACCGAGTCCGACCTCAAGAATTTTGTTTTTGTTTTAAAAAAAAATAAATCTAGAGGAAATAAAATAGCATTTATAAAAACTACAGCTTTGCCAGCAAACCTGCTTCTTTAGTCACTGGTGGAGCCATAATAAAACCATAATAATGATGAATATTACATCTTCAAGATGTCAACACCAGCAGATGTTTATGAGAGAGATCACTGAAGAAAGGTAATCAGCAGTTTCGGCAGCTGAGAAGAACAACCTGGGGCAACCTTTAAAATTCATGCCATTGCGACAGCTCTTTATTTTCTCCTCTCTTTTTTCCTGCAGTGTTAAGACTACAAATCTAAGACTGTTGCTGGGATGGAGTTTTTGTTTCTAGGAGAAAAGATGAGTGGCAGGAAGAGAAGAGCAGAGGAGAAGATGAACCAGGTTAATAGGCCATTGCATGTCAAAACAATTAGACGGAAAGATAGTTTTTTTCCCCCCGTGCCATCACTCTGCTGAACACCTAATTCCCACAGCTCTCTTAGGCCTAAAGATATTTACCCATGTGGTAGGCTTTATTGATATTATCCTTCTCGTTTTCTTATCTTTCTCATCTTCTCATCTTTCCTAACGCCTTCTTCTATTGGTATCTATGATTTATCACTTGTTATTGTATCTTATGATTAATTATTGTAACTATGACTTATGTCCTATGACCTAACACTTTGTTGTTTTGATGTACACTGAGAGTTTATGCACCGGAGACAAATTCCTTGTGTGTCCAATCCCATTTGGCCAATAAAGAATTCTATTCTATTCTATTCTATTCTATTCTATTCTATTCTATTCTATTCTATTCTATTCTATTCTATTCTATTCTATTCTATTCTATTCTATTCTATTATTCTATTCTATTCTATTCTATTCTCTGTTCTAAAATTACTAGACAACTCGTGCTCTGTTATTTCAGAGATATTTCCTTAGCTAAACAGAGAAACAGAATGACCATGGTAAAAAAGCAATGGGAGCAGGAATGACTTCCAGACTTCCTCTGACTTCCCCATTGAGTTGTGGGAATCTGGCAAGGAGCATCAGAAATCTTCCTCCCTTCCCCTTCTCCTTTCCAGCAGGCAGGTAAGTGGCTGCTGCTGGGTAGAGGAGGGAATAAGGGATTGCAAGACTGGCTAGGAATATTGAAAATGAAGATCATGTGACCAGTCGCAACCAGTAACACTGAAGCAGCCACAACTTCCCCAAATTTCATTCCCTCACCGGTCCCAGATTTTGGATCTAAATTTAAGTTGACCCACTTAAGGCACTTTAATTCAAAAAATGTTGCCCAATGATGCACCATTTTACTCAGTTAAAAGTTATGACAAGAATTCTTGTACTATACCAGTGATGGCGAACCTTTTAGAGACTGAGTGCCCAAATTGCAACCCAAAACCCACTTATGCATCGTTGAGTGCTGGGTGGGCGTGGCCCATTGGCTGGGTGTGGCCAATTGGCTGGGCGTGGCCAATTGGCTGGGCGTGGCTGCGGTGGTAATGGCAGACAGGGTGGGACTAAAAAGTTCAATCAATCCATTTCAACTTTGCAAGATCTTTTTTTTCCCCGTGAGAAGTTGAAATTGACTGATTGAACCTTTTTTTTTTTTTTTTGCACACGGCGGCAGAGGCCTAAAGCGAAAAGGTCTTATAAAACCCAGCTGAAGGCCTAGGACTGCGGCGACGGCGCGCGTGCCCACAGAGAGGGCTCTGAGTGCCGCCTCTGGCACCCGTGCCATAGGTTCGCCACCACTGGGCTAGGAATATTGAAAATGAAGATCATGTGACCAGGAGCAACCAGTAACACTGAAGCAGCCACAAGTTCCCCAAATTTCATTCCCTCACCGGTCCCAGATTTTGGATCTAAATTTAAGTTGACCCACTTAAGGCACTTTAATTCAAAAAATGTTGCCCAATGATGCACCATTTTACTCAGTTAAAAGTTATGACAAGAATTTTTGTACTATACAGATACATGATGTTGTGCCTCTCTGTCTTAAAAACTAGAGTAGATTCTGGGGTCCCAGATTGTGACTTCCCCAAAAGATATGCAAAAGTCAAGATGTATCCCCCAGGGTCTCCAAGACTCATTGCCAATTATCATTTTAACATGACAGAATAATTAAATATATGACTAGAGTCTAATTGCATTCATTAGATTTCATTTTAATTAGGGTGCAAATGAGCTGCATTTAAAATTAGATCTACCTGGCTCTACCCACTGTTTTTTAAGAGTTCAGCCCTCTGCATCCCATTTAAAGGGATTTAAAGGGCATTTCCCCTCCCCTCCCCGAACAGACTCATGTGCCAGATCCTGGGAATCATCTAATGAAACCAGGAAATAACTCCAAGAATTTTGGAAGAAGGCCGGGAGAACGTTTCTGCAGGCAGAATGTTCACATTTACTCCCACTGTCTAGAGAAAGTCAAGGGTGTGTGCTGTACAGCTTACAGAGAAAGATCTGAATTTATTTGTACCAAGCACTTTTTACAGGTGATGCAAAGGAGATGGGATCAGATAACTCGGAAGATAAACAGGTGCAAAGCCACATTTTATTCATACTGCAGAAGTTATGCATGCTAAGCACTCCATCAGAGAAGATTAAATGATCGCTGAGAATTATTACCTAAAATTTTGTTTATTGGGAAATTCTTGGCAATCCATCACTAGAAAACCTGAAAAGCATACTGGCATGCAAAGATTCCACACAAATTGACCTATAGTTAGTTATAAACATGGAATCGTAGCAAACCTCGGTCCATTTCATTGTCAGGTTATTGAGAACTTCAGTGTATCTAACACGTTCCAGATACAATTAACTTCAATTCCCATCATTGAATATGCTAGGTTGGGGAAGATGGGAGTTATGGTCCTACTCTTCTGGAAGGCATCCATTTACAGATGTTTCATTTAATCTTTTCCCTTCATGCTGGTTTTTTTTTACAATAAGCAAACAATGGCTATTTCTTAGCCACACTGCTATGGGTATACAGTATGTGAATGTGGTGTCTACTTATTTATTTCCTTCAGCAAAGACAGTGTGGTGCAGTGATCAGAACAAATCCATATTTGTCTCATCTGATTTTTATAGTGGATTCTTTTAAATAAAAACACATTTTGCCTCCAGCATCCTATTTATTTACCAGGGGAAAAAATGGGTTACTTGGGTCTTTTGGTCAGAGAAGGAAGGAAGGAAGGAAGGAAGGAAGGAAGGAAGGAAGGAAGGAAGGAAGGAAGGAAGGAAGGAAGGAAGGAAGGAAGGAAGGAAACTATAAAATCTCATAAAATCTCCACTTCTCAATATAATCTATCTTACAAGCCCATTGCAAAAATAAAACAAGGGTGGGGTGGAGAACCAGATATGCCACATTGATCTCCAGAAAAAAAGCAGCAAATATTAAAAACCAACCCAATACATTTGTGGTCATATTGCCTATGGATGAAAACTTTGCACTTTTGATCAAGAAAATAAATCACTGGGGAAATGTTAAGCCCTTCCTTTTCCCTGCCAACCAATCAAGTCAAATCCGGACCCTAGTTTAATAGCTGTATTCAAGTGAAAACAACAAATGTTCATAAACAAGAGAGATGCTAAAGAGATCTGTTCTGCTGAGTCCCAAAGCACCAGCAGTTACTGCTTATGCCGATCAACTAATTATCTTCCCACCCTAAAAGGCACCTCATTTTTAAGGCAATCTGAAGAACCATCAAGAAAACAGTTCTCCATTACATCTATACAGTCAAAAATGTTAAAAGCAATACAACCCCCCCCCCCCCCCGCCCATAGAGCCTCACCCTGCTGCATTTTGGTACCAGATAAATAAACCAAGAATTATTATAGGGTTGAGGGAATACAGCTTTGCCTTAAGAGGCTTGCCTCAATCAAAAAGGAAAACTCAGCTTGGGAAACAGTGTTGCCCCAATAGGCTGATTTAGCAAAACTCCCTGCATGAATTTACAGCAGATACAGGGATCCATCAGCAGAATCTGCTCACATTTAGCAACACAGCTTTGATCTTAATTACAGTTATAGTCTATTTTTCTTAATAACCCTTTAAAACAAAGGCTTTTTAAAAGCCGAAATATTTCAAATCAGGCTGGAGAAGCAAATATAGTAATATGCCAGATTTCCAAATGGAGAAAGAACATTCTCTGCCTTGAAGAAATAGTAAAATTGGCAATTTTTCTATTAACTCAGGGGGGGAAAAATCTCAGGAGTCTGTTTTCTGCTGAAGTTCGGAGTCCACCTAAATAAGGTTATATAAAATCCATGACACAAACCCAGCCATGCTTAGACAAAACCTTACAGCTCTTTTTTAGGGGATACGTGTCCTCTTCCAGCAGACTCCACCTCATTCTTTCCCCATACCTGCTACATCCTTATTTTTTCATTTGCCCCTCCAAAATGATCAGTTGCCTTGAGGGCTCCCTTAAAATTCTTGCTAACTTCGGGATTTCTCCCCTCTAGTTTCACAATGCCCCCTTTCTGGCTGTAGTACAGATAGTCCTCGACTTACGACCACAATTGAGCCCAAAAGTTCTACTGCTAAGCGAGACATTTGTTAAGTGAGTTTTGCCCCATTTTACAATCTTTCTTGCCACATTTGTTAAGTGAATCACTGCAGTCGTTAAGTCAGGGACCCGGTTGTTAAGTGAATCTTAATGGGATAAAAATAAACAAACAAACAAACAAACAAACAAATAAGTAAATAAGTAAGTAAGTAAATAAATAAAATTCAATTACAGCACTGTTTTCATGGTGATTACAGCTCAATACTTTTATGATTGACACTGGTACAGATAGTTCTCGACTTATGACCACAATTGAGCCCAAAATTTATGTTGTTCAGTGAGACATTTCTTAAGTGAATTCCCCATTGATTTTGCTTATCAGAAGGTCGCAAAAAGGGATCACATTACCCCAGAACAATGCAACCATGAGTCAGTTGTGAAGCATCTGAATTTTGATCACGTGATCATGGGGATGCTGCAACGGCCTCAAGTGCAAAAAACGGTCAAAAGTCACTTTTTTTCAGTGCTTTTGTAACTTTGAATGGTCATTAAATGAATTACAGGTAGTCCTCGAGTTACGAGTGTAATGGAGCCTGCCCATTCCACTCGTAACTCGAAAACTCATGGGAGTGAATCTCGTACCTCGAATGAGATCACTCCCATGCTCGTTAAGACGCACGTGGCTCGTTAAGCGAACATGAGGTATCTCAGGTTGGGGAAGGCCATGGAGGGCCTAGTGATGGGACAGGGCCCCAAGGCCTTCCTGACCAGACTCACCTTGAAAAGATCTGTCTCCTCTCTGCTACGGTTCCTGCTGCCGCCCGGATCTGAAGCCAGGGGACGCTTCTGTGGTCCTCTGGCGCCCAGAAAAGGCCTCCGGTGCCTGGATTGGGCTGCTGGAGGGCCGCGGAAGAGTCCTCCGGCTTCAGTTCCATTCTCTGTTGCAGAGAACAGAGGCATAATGTACCATGAGATCATGAATGAGATCTCGCCCCACTGATCTCGCGTGATCTTGTGTTACTTTAGGCCTCCATTCTCTGTGAATGCACCAAAGGCCTGGAGCAGCCAAGAAAGCAAAGGATCTCAATCTTCATAGGGTGAGTACTGAAGGCCTGGTGCCTAGGGAGGCCCAGGGTGAGGGTGAGGAGGGAGGGAATAACCAGGGTGAATGTTGCAGAGCCATTGCGGTCGCTCGTAAGGATGAATGACTGTTGTGGTGCTGCAATATTCGTAATTTCGGGACTTGCTCATAAGCACTAGGGGGCGCTTATCACGTAACTTTGAACGAGCGTTAAGTGAACGCTCGTAACCCGGGGATTACCTGTATTGTAAGTCGAGGACTACCTGTACACAGGATTTGCTAACACTGAGAAAAGTACAATTTCACTTCGAGACCTCTGCAGCAGACAAAAAGAACAAGCTAGTGCAATGTTTAGGAAATTCAGTTGGATTCAGCACCGCTCATATAACTAGCTATCTGAATGTATTGCTGAGATTGATGCATAACACCAAGCTGTGGTTTATACCTAACCGCCCACTGTTCTTTGTAAACCATGGATCATGGTTTGGGTGTTGTACAAAGCCAGACAATGGTGGTTTATTTAATTATAAACAATGATGAGAAACCCAACCACTGGCACACAATCGATGTGTCCAACGATCCATATTTGATAGAGATGGTTTCATATTCTGGTGTTTGATCCTATTTTATCACTCATATTTCTTTTTCGAAATGCCTTGTTGAAATGCACTCTGCGTTGCTGATTCAGACAACTACTAATTGGCTCCCTTCAGAGATAATAGGAATGTCTTTGCACCACAGATTCATCCCTAAATTCAGATTTAATAAGAATACAGTTGCTGTGATTGCATAACATAAACCACACTGTGGTTCAGTATAAAAACCTTGCTTATTAAACATACCAAGGACTGGGTTCTTCACACCACAATGAACACAAATGACTCAGCCCTATTGTCACCTAGTCTAATATGTTGTGTGAACCCAGCTTTGCAGGTAGATCTCAAAAGTCAACACTTGGCATCTTATGCCTACACACTTCAAGGTAGCATCAAGCAGAGAGAAATCCAGCAGTTTTTCCTACCATTCTCCTTCAGTGTAATTAAAGAGAATTTGGTTTACAAATTGTTTCAGAGGAAAAGAGAATTTGGGGGAATGTGCACTTATTTAATTATAAGATAGCCAAGGGCAGAATGTGAACGTTCTATATTTTATTCCCAGGCTTCCATTCGCTTCCAAGAGGACTTTTTCAATCCTGCCTTTTTTTTCCCCATCACGGAAGATTCCTGCCCTCTAGGAATTTATTAATTTAATGTAATTTATTCATAGGCTGCCTCCCAAATGACTCAGGGGGGCTTACAACTAAAAACAAATTCCTCCAGGAAATTCTTGTTGCTGCTGGAGAAATAAAATCACCCACTTTATTTCTTGGCCCAAAAATCAGAGGAAGTTTTTTTCCCAAGGTGCTCTGCAGCTCAGCTCTGTTTCAACCATGAGAGGTTTTTGGCTTCACAAGAATGAAAACCCTTTCGGCATTTGCAAAGGAAGAAGACTGAGCAATGGATCAGGACCTCACGTAGGCTGGAGCAAACCAGCAAGCCAACCAGTTATCTGAGAGGATAACTAAGTCTTGCCCAGGTTCCCGAGTTGTACACAAGAAAGGGCGTGACTTCTCCATAGGAACAGTTAACATAAAGAGAGGATTGTAAACCCAGAATTTTGGAAATGAGAAACTGGAAGCCAGAAGAATATTCAGATATACTGCAAAAGAGGTACGAAGAATGAGTCAGAGGCACTGATGCCTCGCCAAGCAGCATTCCGGAGGTGCCAAAGAGCACTGTGACTTCTCCCCGGAAGTATTAGTTGCAAGGAGGGAAGTGCACATAGTGCCAGTAGTTACCTGTGGAATGTGGCTTGGCAAATTTCTCGGCTATTCTGTCACCAGAGTCCTTTCCTAGTCAGGATGACAAGGCTTAGGCTCATATCCTCTGAGCTTCCCTTCCTAGTGGTGAAGACAGACAGGTCAGGTGTTGTTGACCATTTTCAGGTGACCCAAGTTCCCGTCGCTGCAGCTCTGCATATATGTGTAATTTCATTCCAGAAATGGATGCAGGCCGCACATATATAATCCAGGGGAATACAGATATGCTGTGATTATTCTATTGTGGTTCAGTCAAGGCTTGTTGAAATTCAGGTTAAAAAGTAAAATCTAAACAAGGTCAAACACTGGGAGCTGGAAAAAAAATGGGGAAGAAGAGAATGGCAAGCCATTTTATGCACATATGCATGCATGCATGTATGTATTTACTGACTTACTTACTTACCTACCTACTTATTTACTTATTGATCAAATTTATTGGCCACCCATCTTACCACAAGGTAACTCTGGGCAGCTCACAATGTTAAAATATTGTAATATTTTATTGACAAGAAAACCCAAGGAAACATTCTTTTAGTGACTAAAAGAAACCTACTTTTTTCAACCATGATCCTAATTTTAGACAGAAATGCCAACTATGAATGATTAACGTTTTATATCTCTCCTTACATGTGTATGTTTATGTATATATGCATACATGTATGTCTGTATGTGTATATATGTATGTACGTACACACACATAAACACAAATATAATACAATCTCAGTAATTAAACCTGGCTATTTTTTTCATTACCTTGGGTAGCTGCATTTCCCTTTGCGATGTGAGCCATACAGGAAACGTACACCCATTACTGAACATTTCAATTACCTTGGTGACTCGGCCACATGCCACATGAAGGTTCTAGCCCTCATTTTTTTGGTTACACACTGTGCCATCCCTGGGATTAAGCGAAGCCCCAAGGTTTGAGCGCCAAACTAGGGAATACGCCAGAGCTACATCCAACGAGTGCTGCGGTAGCTGAAAGAATTGGTTGCATTCAGCCCAGTGTTTCTCAAACTTGGCAACTTTAAGATTTCAATTCCCAGAATTTATTTATTTATGTAGTCAAGTATCATCTCACTTTTAGGTGACTCCAAGTTTACAATAAAACAAATAAAATTAAAAAGTACATAATATAAAACAAAAATAAAACACATAGCAGCTACCCAGTTTGGAGATGGGGTCTCTCTGTCTCTATCTCTATCTCTATCTCTATCTCTCTGTCTCTATCTATCTATCTATCTATCTATCTATCTATCTATCTATCTATCTATCTATCTATCTATCTATCTATCTATCATCTATCTATCTATCTATCTATCTATCTATCTATCTATCTATCTATCTATCTATCTATCTATCTATCTATCTATCTATCGTCAAGTATCAAGTATCACCTCACTTTTAGGTGACTCCAGGTTTATAGTAAAACAAATAAAAACATAAAGTATGTAATATAAACAAAAATAAAAACGTAGCAGCTAATTAACCCGGAGATGGTCTCTCTCTCTCTCTCTCTCTCTCTCTCTCTCTCTCTCTCTCTCTCTCCCTCTCCCTCTTTATGTCTCTCTCTCTATGTATGTGTGTGTGTGTGTGTGTCTGCATCTGTGTCTTTGTATATAATTTATTTGCCGTCCATTTTACCAGAAGGGGACTAAATAAGTATCCCTTAGTAAATGGTTTTCTTTATTTTGTTATGTTAAAAAGAAGGGGGGGTAACAAGCCCCCCCTCCTTTCTACTACATTGGTAGAACAAACTCAGGGGCAATTTTAAAGTCTGAAGTTCCCACGGGAACCCAAAGTTCAAAATATTTACTCCCAGGTATCAGGAAATGAGTCCATAGATACCAGGTCATCTCACCCAGCCAGTTCAGTCGGTGACTTATTGTCAGGCCAAGTGAGAGAGCGAGAGAGCCGGGGACCAAGGCAGAAACCACACCTCAGCTCTGACACACGCTGGATTAGTGGCCTTGCAGATGTACCAACCTCTGGCTCCCTTTCCTCCTCCGCAGAGGGGCCTCTGCCCACTTTCCCCAGCACCTGCATTATTCATGAGCAAAAGATGCTTTGAAAGCTTTCGAGAGCCGAGAGCCACGTGTGCTAATTGCCACCTGTCCTGAGATACAAACCAGATTTTTCACCTGGTGACCTGATTCATCCACACTCACTCAAGCAAGCAGAGACACACACGCGTGCGTATACACACACACACACACACACACACACACTGCTGACACTTGTCTGGAGCTGCCAGTTGCTTCACCCAAGTACTGAATCACTGATTCCAAATTACAGGGAGCCGGGATGTGGGTTGGGGTGGGGGCACCCTTTGATACAGCCTCAGCAATTAAACCAGGCTAATTTTTTCATTACCTTGGGCTGCTGCATTTCCATTTGCAACGTGAGCACACAGGATATGCACACCCATTATACCTCAATTACCTTGGTGACTCTGTCACATGCCACATTAACTTTTAAGATTCTAGCCCTCATTGTTTGGTTACACACACCGCCATCGCTGGGATTAAGTGAAGCCCCAAGGTCTGAGTGCCAAACTAGGGAATACACCACAGCTACAGTAAATCCAAATGAGCAGCACAGTAGCTGAAAAAAATTGGATGCATTTAAACCAACGTTTCTCGCATTTGGCAACTTTTAAGACGTGTGGATTTCCAGAGTTCCCCTGTCAGCCATGATGGCTGGGGAATTCTGGCAGGTGAAGTTAAAGTTGCCTGATGAAGAAATTGAGCAGAGAATGAACAAAGGACCATTGCAAAAAAAAAAAAAAAAAAACCTGGAGCAGCCTTATTGCTTTCTCCAGATGGCAAAACTAGAATCAGCAGGTGGAAACTGCGGAGAAACCATTAGAGATAAATATTAGGAGACAGGCTGCAATGCAAAGAAGCTACTCAACTGGAGAACCGATTCCCTTTGAAGGGGCTGAGCCCTCCTTCAATGCAGAAATCAGAGAGGGAGGGAAGTGTTAACTGGAAAAGCTGCTTAAGCTCTTTTCTCTGTTGTAGATTCTGAATTAAATACAGATAGTCCTCCACTTACGACCACACCTGAGCCCAACATTTCTGTTGCTGAATGAGACATTTGTTAAGTGAATTTTGTCCCATTTTACAACCTTTCTTGCCACAATTGTTAAGTGAATTGCCGCAGTTTGTTAGGTGAATCTGGCTTCCCCATTGACTTTGCTTGTCAGAAGGTCGCAAAAGGGGATCACGTGACCCCGGGACACGGAAACCGTCATAAATATGAGCCAGTTGCTAAGTGTCCGAATTTCGATTATGTGACCATGGGGATGTTGCAACAGTCCTAAGTGTGAAAGACGGTCATAAGTCACTTTTTTTCAGTTCCGTTGTAGGTTCAAATGGTCACTAAATGAATGGTTATAAGTTGTGGACAATTTGTAGTTGCATTTGCACAACACACTTAAGCAAGTGACTGAATTTAGCCCTTTGCTGAGCCCGCACCATACACTGAGCTGAAAAAATGGACTGGGTGCACACAACCTTCCATGTCACAAAAAACGGGCAGCACATATTCCGTCAGGTTTTTAGTTTATCAAAACTCCTTATAATACACTCAAGAGAGCTGAGGGTGCACACCTTGGCCTGATTCACCCTAACTCTAGGCTTACCCTGGGCTGAGCCCATATGCCTGTGCCAATCACACACCATTCCCAGCCTGTTGGGCCACAAGAGATTCACCGACACCCCCCCCCTTGCAATGTAAACACTTCTGGTCCACGGTGAGAATACCTAGCAGGAGGCTACGGGGAGGGGGGGGGAGGCTGAGATCGGTTTCACGCCTATGCCTGGTCCTCCTAAGGCTCCTGTAGAACTTTATTGAGTGAAATCTGTTGTGTGAGCACAGCTACTAATTTTATTGCTAAGCTCCCAAGTTTTGTTAAAGCAGGCTGCTTAACCGTGATTTCCTGAATAAGCCTCCCTTGGCTTGTTCGCAAATCATAGAAAGCCAAAACCAAACAAACACAACATGCCTTAGTCTGGTGTATGAAGTCAGTAACCTCAATGGAGTATCCTCTCCTCTGAAAAAAAATCCAAAGCTGAGTTAAAGAGGAGAATGCTTTTAGAACATGTGACAATTAAAGAAAGGTCACTTTCCAAGAAACTGCCTGATATTGGTCAAAATCTGTTTACACAGGTGTTTCCTGGTCACCATCTTTCCCCCACAATTGCCATCTTAACCAACTCCTGGCTCCCCCCTTTCTCAAGAATGAGGTTTTTCTAATACGTAAGCAGCTTTCTCCCAAAGATAAGAATAAAATTTGAAAAAAACATACACACTGTCCTCCTTTCATTCCTATGTGCGGCGTTTAAATTTTTTTATTTTTCTTAAGCACACACACATAACAATAGGAAGCTTTGTTGGATATGTATACTGTTGAATTAGCACAAGGGATTTTGGTATCGTGATAACCTTTCAGATAAACACAAAACCTACTTACTCCAGCAGTTGGCTTTTTGTTACCTGGGAAATCTACAGCCAGGTCAAAAAGGAATCAGCCCTTTCCTACTTATTCATAGGAGTTATCAATCACTTCAATCTAGATCAAGGTTTGATTTTCATAGGAGTTATCGATCATTTTAATCTAGATCAGGGGTCTTCAAACTCGGCCCTTTTATGACTCATGGACTTCAACTCCCAGAATTCCTCAGCCAAGCATGCCTGGCTGAGGAATTCTGGGAGTTGAAGTCCATGAGTCATAAAAGGGCCGAGTTTGAAGACCCCTGATCTAGATCATGGTTGCTCAGCTACTTTAAGATGGCAAAATGCTGACTGGGGAATTCTGGGAGTTGAAGTCCACACATCCTAAAGTGGCCAAGATTGAGAAATCCAGATCTAGATGGATTTAATACGGTGTACAGGTGTGCTGCAGCAGAACAGCCATGCAGGGCAATAATAATTAATAATGACTGTAACAATAACACAATGAGCAATAATAAAAGCACACTGGTGCTGATTACTCTAGAAATCAGACTCAAAAGTCTTTTCAGAAATGTTGGAAAGGCGGGGGCCACCAATACTGGAGGAGGAGGAGGAGGGGCCAGATACTCACAGGAGAAGAGCCTCCAGAAAGAATGGTTGCCACTTATCTCCCTCCCACTGCACCCCACAACAGGAGGGACTTTCAGCAGGTCTTCTCTGGTCACCCACATGGGTAGAAAGGAGTCCTAGTGGACAATCACTTAAATATGAGCCAGCAGTGTGCTGCAGCTGCCAAAAAGGCCAACACAGTGCTAGGCTGCATTAACAGAGGGATAGAATCAAGATCACGTGAAGTATTAATACCACTTTACAATGCCTTGGTAAGGCCACACTTGGAATGCTGCATCCAGTTTTGGTCACCACGATGTAAAAAAGACGTTGAGACTCTAGAACACGGGTCGGCAACCCGCGGCTCCGGAGCCGCATGCGGCTCTTTGAGGCATTACCTGCGGCTCCGGAGCCTCCTCCGCCATTTTGGGGAGCGCAAGCGCGCAGGCACGGGCGGGTGCGTGGGGGGTGCGCGTGGGGGGTGCGCATGCGCGAACGGGTGCGCGCGCATGCGCGAACGGGCGCGGCTCCCAGGGTTTTTTTTTTTTTAGGCCAAACGGGTCCATGCGGCTCGTTCGATGTTTCGGGTGGCCGACCCATGCTCTAGAAAGAGTACAGAGAAGAGCAACAAAGATGATTAGGGGACTGGAGGCTAAAGCATATAAGGAACGGCTGCTGGAATTGGGAATGTCTAGTTTAATGAATAGAAGGACGAGGGGGGACATGATAGCAGTGTTCCAATATCTCAGGGGTTGCCACAAAGAAGAGGGAGTGAAGCTATTTTCCAAGGCGCCTGAAAGCAGGACAAGAAGCAATGGATGGAAACTAATCAAGGAGAGAAGCAACCTAGAACTAAGGAGAAACTTCCTGACAGTTAGAACAATTAACCAATGGAACAACCTGCCTCCAGAAGCGGTGAATGCTCCAACACTGGAAGTTTTTACGAAGAGACTGGACAGCCATTTGTCCGAAATGGTATAGGGTTTCCTGCCTGAGCAGGGGGTTGGACTAGATGACCTCCAAGGTCCCTTCCAACTTTATTATTATTATTATTATTATTATTATTATTATTATTATTATTATTATTATTATTATTATTATTATTATTATTATTATTATTATTATTATTATCTTAGATACCAAGATCAAGAGTGACATAGGATTTTATAGGCCATAACCATATGCAGCCTCTGGAGTGGTGGGTGTAATATAGCAGTAATGGGATTGACCAGTAAGTACGCAGCCCTCTGTTTTTTTGTCTCAACTGAAGTTTCAGGTGGTTTTCAAGGGCATGAAATGACAACAGATAACAGTAATTCATACAAGGAATGATTAGGGCATGAGTAACCATTCTCCGACCAACCTGTTCCAAGTAAGGCAACAACTGACACACCAGACACAGCTGGTCCACGGGGTCCTTGGTGCTCTCTGGTTGTTTCCTCATAGACATTTCATTACCCAACTAGATACCATCATCAGTGCTAGAAAGGAGTGATCCAATGTCCTCTGGGACACGGCTTCCACTGCACGTCTAACAAAAACTGTGAATCCAGAGGACTGCATGCCTGCTCTCAAGCTACCTGCCTTGGCTGGGTTGAGTCTGAGCCTGGTTCTTCTAGTACAGATCCTGAAGATCTCTTGGCAGCAGAACTTCTCTGGCATCTCCATTTGGCTCAGGACAGAGATGTAAAACTGGCTGTCATCAACATATCAATGACACTTCACACTGACTA
This sequence comes from Azemiops feae, assembly GCA_023970755.1. Taxonomy (NCBI): domain Eukaryota; kingdom Metazoa; phylum Chordata; class Lepidosauria; order Squamata; family Viperidae; genus Azemiops; species Azemiops feae. Next base: position 2,502,235 of record JALGBA010004195.1, read on the forward strand.
ACATCCTTTCTCCATATAGAATTTAAGTAGGGTTTTACATTTTCTAAACAGATACTAGAGGTTTGCTATTTTCAAAACTGGAGGATCTTTTCAATGTCATAGCAAGCCTCTGCTGTGTCTATGCCCCTTTGAGTGAGAGACAGCAAGCATCACCCACCCTGTATCTTGCAAATTGATGGCAAATCAATTGGCTCTCAGTACTGTATATGGCATCCTTCTCTATCCTGCCACTTTCTAAGCCTATTGGGACTTTGACTAGGGATTCTGGGAATTGCAGTCCTAATCCTCTGGGTGCCAGGTGGGGGTCACTGGTCTAGGAATTGCCTAGCTGTTCCCAATTCCAGATGTTCAGTATGTAGATTTAGTATTGGTGCTAACGTCTGGCATATTTTATCTGGAGTTGGTATAGTGTGTATGAATCCAGCTATTGTGATTTGGAAGTTATGGTTATGGCAGTGTAAGATAAGGCACGAGTACAATTACAGTACTGCGACTTAGTGCAATGCATGAAAGAAGATTTTTAGATAAATGCTATATAAACCTTAGTAGAGACAATATATAGGTTATCCTCAATTTAGAACCACAACTGGGAGTAGAATTTTGGTTGTTAAGCAAGGAGGATTTCAAGTGAGTCACATCCAATTTTATTAATTTTTTGCCACAGTTGCTGAGTTACTGCAGTTGTTAAGCGAATCACACACTTAACAGTTGTTAAGCAAATCCAGCATCCTTCACTGGCTTTGCTTATCAGAAGTCAGCTAGGATGGTCGCAAATGACGATCACATGACCCCCAGACATGCCAACCATCATAAATACACACTGGTTGCCAAGCAACCAAATTCTGATTACGTGACCATGGGGATGCTGTGACGGTTGTAAATCACTTTTTTCAGTGCAGTTGTAACTTTTGAATGGTCACTAAATGAATGGTTTTAAGTTGAAGACTATCTGTACTTCGATGGAATTTTTCTCAACCTATAGTCTTCTAAATACGTCAGACTGTAAACCCTATTATCCTCAACCAGCCTGAGAACAGACATGGGAAACCCAGATTCCCATCCCTTTGTAACAATGAATGACCATTGAATGGCCTTTGGGAAATCATCACACCTAAATCTAAACTGTCTTGTTTTAATAATAAAGAGTCATTCTAAATCTAAAGGGCTCGGTGACAAACTGGAATTCAGAGGCAAATATAGCTTTTTTTTCCTAACTCCGCCTTGCCACATTTCTGTGAGGCAGGAAAATAAGATTTTTTTTTTCCCTCACCACTTCTTCTTCTTCTTCTGCCATATCCGTTATTGGACGTTGGCGATCATGTTGGCGATCCTGTTTTTATCAGCAGCCGCACGAAAAAGTGCTGCTGAGTTTTGTCCAAACCAGTCCCTTAGATTTTGAAGCCATGATGTTCTTCTTCTGCCTGGACCTCGTTTGCCTTCAATCTTTCCCTGGAGGATTAAATGGAGTATGCCGTATTTTTCTGGGTGTCGCATCACATGTCCGAAATATTCTAACTTCCGTTTTTTAATTGTTTTGATGATTTCCCTGGGCTTTCCCAGGCGGCTTAAAACCTCCTCATTTCTGATCTTGTCCACCCAGCTTATACGTAACAGCCGCCTGTAAATCCACATTTCAAATGCTTCTAGTCTCTTCAGGTGGCCTTCTGTCAGAGACCAGCTCTCTACTCCATAGAGCAGGATAGAAAAAATATAGCATCTGACAAGCCTGATTTTCAGTCTTAGGCTTATGTCGTGACTGCAGAAGACCTGACCACTAGAACAAAGGAAAAAGGTCCACACTTCGCTCAGGAATAGATTTAGTCTACTGACTGCGCTAAAACTGATATATTAAGCTCTTGTGTCTTTTGACAGAACACATTTTCCAAGGTGTTCAAGCTATCAAGGGAAAATTCATTCATACACGCATGCACAGAGCTGTGATTCTCCCTACCAACTCCTCTTCAACGTATCAGAGGGGGTTGCGGTAGCCCTTTCCCTAGCAAACGTATTAGCTGGAATAGATGCTAGCAGACTCCCAATTCTTTGCCACCAAAATTCAGGTCTTAATATAGTTGTTTTTTTTCCCCTGAGGCAACACCCCAAAAGCAAGAACCTCCCCTATTTTTCCACTTCAAAGGGAATGCTTTCATGTCCCGTTGCATAGTCGGAAGGGGTTTCAAAGACCATCTAGTCCAACCCTCTACCTCGTGCAGAAGGAAAAAGCAAGGAAATTGTGCACTTGTTTCTTTTGAAACACCTTCGGGGGGATAAAGAACCCCAATCTCCATAGGTGGGCTATTCCAGTACGGTGCACAGCTAAGAAGAGGCTGCTTAAAAACAGATGTTTTTTTTCTTCTTTGAATAAAATCCACAGTGGGAAGTGGAAAATATAACTTGGTTGCATACAGCAATATTGCCAAGACACAGGAATTCCTACCACTCCATTTTCAAAGTCGCCCTTATCTCCCTCACAACAGCTTTACTTGTCATTCTTGGAGCATTCAGATAAGTCCTTTAGATTCTCTCTGTCAACACAACAACGGCAGACCCATGTACCTGTGCGCGCGCGCGCGCGCGTGCACACACACACACACACACACACACACTTCAATTGACAAACACAGAGAAGTACTTTAAACAGTAAAAAAAAAAAAAATCACTCCGCTGCCCCTACGATACAAATGCCAATTACTGGAAAACTAAAGGGGAGGGACGATTAAAGGCAGCGTGGAAGACAATGGTGCAAATATCCTTTTGCAGGCTGAGGAGAATGGGGGGAAGCGTTCTTTGCCTAAGCGGTGCAATTCATCCATGCAATTCGTCCATCGGGTAAACCAGGAAAGAAACAGAGCGAGGCTATCTAAAATCGGCATCTTTCAGATCTGAAAAGAACCCCTTTTAAAAAGCACAGACATCATTTTCTCCCATGCAAACGCATATATGCACACACAGACGCTCACTCACTCATTCATTCATTCTCTTTGTGGCAACGAAAGAAGGAAACACATTTGCCAGTCCAAAACCCTACCCAGATCACCCTGAAGCCGGACAGTTCTCTGATTTCTCCAGTTTTAAGAGAAGTGGGATCAGAGGTGCCAATCCCTGGCCCCTTCTGTCAAAGGAAACCCCCACCCCACCCCGATCGTTTGTATTCTGGCTTTCCCCGGAGCCAAAGTGCCGGGCAGGATTTCCCCTTTGTATCCAGAGCAAAGCAGAGTTGCATCTTCGCAACAGCAGCAAGGCTGAACATCCCTGCGGCAGCCAGATGAGCGAGCGAGCGAGCGCGCAGATGGAAGCCGGGCAAAGTGCTCGCTAGGGAGACTGAGAAAGGAAGCGAGGAGGGCGCAAAAGACAAACGGGCGAGAGAAAGAGGGGCAAGAGAGAGAAGCGAGAAGGCGACGCGGGGTGGGGTGGGGAGGAGGGAGGGGGAAATGAAAGGAAGGAAAAGAGAAGAAAAAAAAACTGGAAGAGGAAAAACCGAGCCGGGGATGGCGGGAAGCGAGGCGGGGGGGGGGGGGAGGACGGAGGGCAGAAAGGGAAAAGGAAACGTCCAAACCGAGGAAGGAAAGCACCGACCGATTAAAACACCCGCCGCCGCTCTGCCGACAGGGCAGCCCAGGCGGACAAGGGGAAGGGAGCGGGGGAAAGAGGGGAAAGGGGAGGAGCGGGGAAGACCGGCAGGTATGCGGAGGAGACGCGCGGATCCAGCAGCCCGGCAGGGGCGGGGAGGGGAAGCCGGGGCTTGGGAGGCGAGGGCAGCCGGACGGAGAGGCGGCGGGAGGGCGAGGAAAGGAGCAGGCGGGAGAGCGACCGGGCGAGGGGCAGAAACAGCGGGGAAGGGAGGCGCAAACCGGGACCCCGCTTGGCAGCCTCCGAGCGCCGGAGGCGGGCAGACGGACTCACCTGCCACGGTGTACCTGTCCAGGTAGTTGAGCACGTTGCCCACGCTGAGGATGGCGGCGGCGGCCACGCGGGCTCTGCCGAGGCTGGGAGCCGCGGCGGGCGCCGCCTGGCAGCCTCGCTCGTCGTTCGCGGCGATCTTGGCTCCGCCGGGCGCGGGGAGCGCGCCGGAGAGAGTCTGCACCTCGCCGCCCCGTCCGCAACAGCCCCGATCTCCGCCGCCTCCGCCGTCATCTTCCTCCTCCTCGTCGTCGCCGGCCGCCGCCGCCGCCGCCGCCGAGACCCGAAGGCGTCCGCCGCAGCCGGGGGGGCCGCTGCCCGACGAGCCGTCGCTCTCCAGGCACATCATGAGCCGCGGCGCTGAAGGAGACGCACCTGCTGCCCGGCCGGCCGCTCAGCGCCGCATCTTGGCTGCCTCCGCCGCGGACTCGCCCGCCCCGCGCGCCGCCTGGTTGGCTGCGCCGCCCGCCCCGCCCCGCCCCTGCGCTCCCAAAGGCAGCCCGGGGACGCACGCGGAGAGCCCGGCGGTGGCGCGCCGCCTTCGGGCCGGGCTCCGGACGCGCTGCCTGGAAGGGACGGGCGGGACCTGCGCCAGATGGAGTCCCGGGGAGCGAAAGGGTCGGGTTGGAGGCGCGCTCGGAGGTCCCTTCCAGGTCGGTTGGTTGGAGCTACATCCCGCCTTCCGTTGAGGTGCCTGGAAAGGGTTACCACCGTTAAAAAACAAACCAACCTGAATTATCTGAGTAAATACGCGGGCAAGGGGAGGAGGGAGGGAGTTATGTTCTGCAATACTCCCGCTTGAAATCCGGAGGGATTTTCTACCCAACCCGTGTTCACACGAGACGCTAGCGACCCCCAAACTAACCATGGGAATGTCCACATCCAAAGCTTGTTCAGAAGAAACGTTGTTTGTTTCCAATTACCGTATGGTGTTTAGTTATAAGTATCTTTTTAGTATTTCTTATATTGTCAGTTGTTGATACTGCTGATTACTATTAATTTGCTACACTGAAGCAATATATAAGTACCTCTAATAAATAGGTCACCCGTGCATTGGCCAATCTACCATAGGTAATCGTCTATGCAAAAAACAACAACAAATGCATCTGAAGGTAATACCTTAATTGCAACAGGCATCTTAAAGAGTTCTCAAAAGAGAATTGGGCTGCTTTTGTCTTTCCAAAAAGTTTTCAGCAAGATGGAACCACATCCCCTTGTAACTTAAGGAACAGAAATGACAACTTGATTGCTATGGAATTGGGTGGGATTTCCGTAAAAGAAACATGTTTGTGACTGTGTGGTGGAATGCAGCTTTGGCATCTACAGAGGCTCCAGCATTTCTCTAGCCCTCCGTGTGCAGAAGCCAAGTGCTTTGGCATCTGTATGTAGGACAGAGTTCAGAATCAAATTCTGTGCTGGAGAATTTTATCCTGCAATATACTCATTACACTTTCAGTGATCAATGTCCTCAGACAAATTTGATTTTTGATTACACATTGCAATGTTCTAAGCTATCATTTCTCAATCATAGCTTACTAAAGGAACTAGAGTCATCTGGGATTAGACGACATGCTAAGCTATAAACTAATTCACACATGCCAGTGGCTGGGTTTACATAATATGCTAATAAGAGAACAAGAAACAAACTATGGTATGTATTGGTTTTCTAGCTACTTGGAAGTACATGTTACAATAAATCATAGGTTGTATTGGCAAGACATATTAAGCCTCTGTAGCCATGCTGCCCTTTATCACCTTGTGCCTTTTTCACAAACGGTCCTTTATCCAAGTTTGAAATTTTAACTGAGATTACTTACAGATTTCTCATTGAGTAGGCTCCATTACAAGTTTGCAGGAACTATAATTTGAAATTAAGGCTTTCATGCATTACCTAGTATAGATGTGTAGTTTGTCCAGGAAACACAATGGCAGGGCAGTTGATTTGGTCTTGACTTAGGATATTGTATAAACTGAGTCCCCATGTCTTATAAATCATGATTTATGGTTTAGCACAGTTGCACAATTTTCATCAGCTGAAGGCACAGAAAAGGCTTTGTTTAACACATTGAGGGGATTGAAGCCGCTGGTTTGCCCCTTCAGATTCACCCAAATTTAGGACTATGGGTAGTCTTGACTTACAACAGTTCATTTAGTAGCTGTTTGAAGTTACAACAGCACTAAAAAAAAGTGACATGACCGTTTTTCACACTTACAACTGTTGCAGCATCCCCACGGTCATGTGATCAAAATTCAAAAGCTTGGTAAGTGACTCATATTTAAAATGGTTGCAGTGTCCCAGGTTCATGTGATCACCTTTTGCAACCTTCTGACAAGCAAAGTCATTGGGCAAGCCAGATTCACTTAACAAGTGAGGCAAGAAAGGCCATAAAATGGGGCAAAACTCACTTAAGAACTGTCTCACTTAGCAACATAAATTTTGGGTTCAGTTGTGGTCGTAAGTCAAGGACTGCCAACCTTTCAGCCTTTTAAAGTAGACCAGACTAAAGTTATGAATGCTAATACTACTATTCAGTGCTTTTTTTGTAAAAAGAAAAGGTGCAGGAACTCACACATGTCATACAACCCGCCTTGCCTACCCTACAAGGTTCCATCCAACAAAGGTGCCGGAACTCCGTTCTGGGCGTTCTATGACAAAAAAAGCCTCGCTACTATTATTATAAAGTTACAGAAACAGAATTTTGCAAGTCTGAATACATCTCTTTCCATTTATCTTTAAGAGAACTAGGCAGGGTCATGCTTGAGATGCTTTCTCAAATTACATTTTGGCCCTAGACTCAGATTTCTTTGACTGTTATCTCTGTTGCAGTTTTGCTTCCCTTTCTTCAAGGTTACTTACAGCCCATTACATCACCAGATGTGAGTGTGTAAAAAAGCAGATGACCACTAGGTGGCAGAAACAAGACATAGAAAACAAGAGCTCTTTGCTGTCACCCTGTGGTCATCTGTTTATGATTCCAAGTCTGGTAATTTCAACCAAACTACCCAAAATGCAAAGAGGGCTTCCATCTTAAGATGCTGTTGGCTACACTTTTTACATTCTTTGAGTAGTGTATTGTGGGAACTTGGTGAAGAACAACCATTTTTAAACAAACCAGGGTTCGTAGAATATGTAAAACATGTGCTGTCATCCAACCCATTTGAAGATGCAAATCATCAAATTTGAGATTCATTTTGTTTTATTTTGCATGCATGTGTAAAATAATTTTTTTGAAGGTCTGAAAATAGAAAGTAACAGCCCAGTATAACATCAATTTCAACCATTGTCTATTTAACCATTGTTTATTGAATAAATCAGGGGTCTTTAAACTTGGCCCTTTTATGACTTGTGGACTTCAACTCCCAGAATTCCTCAGCCAGCATGCCTGGCTGAGGAATTCTGGGAGTTGAAGTCCACAAGTCATAAAGGGGCCAAATTTGAAGACCCCTGGAATAAATGATAGACACAACGTAGCACCTGCTATAAATTGGGATTTATAAGACACAACAGCTGCATGCATACTGCACCCTAAACCAAAAACAAGCAAACCGCATCACAGCAAACTATGTTGTGTAATTATGTTTACCAGCTACAAAATGCTGGTTGTCTGTTGTAGGGAAGGGAAGCAAGAAAAAGTGGAATGGAATTCACCAGAAGAGGAGGGCACAGTGGGCTGACAACATAGGATGGGTGCACATAACATGGCAACGCATTACTTTTAGGAGATGGACAGCTATATCCAATTTGTTTAATAAATAAATGGACTAAATTACAGGTTCCTCCTCTACTTAAAAGAGAAGAAACAAATGGATGGGTAGATCTTTTAATCAGAAAGAGGTCAAAAGGTCAAGCAATGCAGAAGATAAGCTGTAGGTGGTGCAGACATTCCTAGGCTGAGCACACACAAATGAAAGTCTCCAGTCGTAGCTGTGATATGACTAGCATCCCTGGGGTTAGAGGGCTACAGATCCAGATCAAAAGATTATAAAGCAACAGCTAGAGAGGAGACAACAAAGGATTGGGAGACAGATATTTCCAGAAACCTCTAGTGTGTAGCAGTGGGAGCATCATCATTTGGCGATACTGCATCTTCTTTTCTCTTGGGCTGCTATCATTTTTAATACCGGTACCTGATGTGAATATAACCAGGGAAGTTGGCAAAAAAAATGCCCCCAAATGCAATCTACATCCCTATTGGGTCAAGAAAATTGCGAGGATGAGCTCATATAAATCAACAGGAGTCAAGTGTGACTTGGGTATAGTACAATATTTCTCAAACTTGGCAACTTTATGACATGTGAACTTCAATTCCCAGAATTCCAAAGTCAGCATGCTGGCTGGGAAATTCTGGGAGTTGAAGTCACATGTCTTAAAGTTGCCAAGTTTGAGAAACACTGGTGTAGTTCTTTGCCTTCTTGTAGACCAGACATGTCAAACTCGCGACGTCACGTGACGTCGTGCAATGTATCGGAGCTTTTTCGCCATTGCCGGCAATGGGGTGGGTGTGGTTTCCCGATGACGCGTCCGGCCCACAGGCTGGCAGTTTGACACCCCTGTTGTAGACCAATGGCTTTTTTTTTCCCCTTCAAATTTGGCAACCTTAAGATGTGTGGATTTCAACTCCTAGATTTTCCTAGTCAACATGCTTACTGGAGAATTCTGGGAATTGAAGTCCACACATCTTAAGGTTGCCAAATTTGAAAAACACTGTTGTAGACTAATTGGGCTACTTATGGGAGGAATGTACCAGTTTATCTGGAAAATCTGAATTACTACCCAGAGGTGATAATCACATAACACCTTAAGTTATGGTTAAACAACCAACCACAGCTTACTAGCTAAAAGATAATTAGCTGCCTTCATACTTCATTACATCTGGTTTAAAACATAATGTCTACATTTATCCATCATTCAAGTCGTCATGTGGCTTGTGATGTTTTTGTTTAGCATGATGAGTGAACCAACCACAGTAGCTTCAAAATCGTGGTTTATCACTATATAATTCAGTACACAAGATATGAATCATGTCAATATATTTCTAGCTATTTGAATAGAAGATTATATTCATGATTAATGGAATTGTCCTCCAGAACTATGTCAAATTTTCTGTTAAAGGCATCTAAATTATGACATAAAAATATGATAACATCGACATATTTCCTACATTGTTGCATCTGGATAACGAGAAAGCATTGCACCATAGAAACAGCATGATAGAAAGCATCCTACCATTTTAAAAAAGTCCTCAAATTCTCTCTGCTATTAAAGTGAGAAAATAAATATAGCTTTCTCACCTTTATACCCATTTCATAGATCAAAGAGTTGAGGTGAATAGTCATAGTTTTCATATTTATGCTTAGACACTGTCTAAATTCTCACCTGAAAATAGCAAACTCATTCTAATTATTTTCACTTCAGGAATAAAACAGTCACTCCTGCAAGCTACGTTCAGAAACTATTTTTATTTTATTTTATTTTACTTTTTTTTTTTTTTTTGCTTAGAGTCCCCAGCAAGAAGAAAAAAAAATGTTCCAAGCAGAATTGTTTTAGCAGACTCATTTTAGTCTGTGCTGCGTTTTGCAATCTCCTCTGAGACATGTCTTTGACACATGAGCAACACATCTTCCCTGGCGGTATTTGGAATTTTTTTTTTTAAAAAAAAGTATCTAGCTTCAAACTGCTGATAGCTTAAGATTTCCCAAACTGGCCATGCGTATATTGAGCTCCAACCAAAAGTATTTCACCACTGAAAGGGTTTCCAAGGAGGTCTGTTTAGGAATCGGATGCCAAATTCTGCACGGCATAAATACTCTCCCAGTTTAGACATGCTAAGCCAGGACTGCTTGGAAAAAAGGAACACATGTGCAGTAAACATTTGCAGAGAATATATAATAATCAGGATTTGTAGAGGAGCAGCCCTATCATTAGGTAACATGAAGCCCTGCTTTTTAAATTACATTATGGCCTGCGTAGCTGCTCCACTTCTGCTCTGGATCAGAAATGCACTATCTGAGCCCTCCAAGGCCTCCCAAAGTTGTTACCAAATATTAATGTTTAAAGTAACACAGGAGGAACGTTCTTCAATACTTTGCTGGAGAGTAACCTATTAACTAGGCTTTATTTTAAGTGAGTTTAAATATAAATTTAGTGTTTGGTCTGGATCTCTCACTAGTTTGTGGAATGCAACATTGGACTCACCTCTCCAAGGACAAATATGGGTTCAGTCCAGAGGAAAACAGCTCTATGCTCTAGGCGGGGGTGGGGCGGGGGGGGGAGTGTCACAAAAAGTCAAGATGTTGGCCACAACAGTGTGATTGAAGTTGTGCCTGTTTGTTGTGTGTGTTGTGCACATCCAGTATTTAAAAAACAGGCAGAGTTTTGATCACACCCTTGGAACTATCTTCTTGACTTTATGGACCCTATTCTGAAGGCACCTCTGATTCTAGAGCAATATCAGATCTAGGATTCAACTAGGGTAGAGTGCTTAGAATGGCTACCTCTTTTGGTTGTTCCAGATGTGAGAGGCAACTGAAGCTGTAGTAGACTAAGTATATGCCTGTACTGTAGTGAAGAATGATAGGAATAGTAGTGATCCAGCAGAATAATTAAACAGAGCTGTGTGTGTTTCCTATTGGCACCTTTGTGCAAGAAAAGGCAAGGAGCTGCATGCAGTCAAGTGTTACATTCACACCCTCATGGGCCTTCACGAATCCAATGCATTGAAAACCCTCTTAGGCTTTGCCTCTTGAGGGAGATCCTCTTGTTGGCAAATTAAGTCTGTTTGCTGACTCCCTTCAGTGTTACCTGAGATGATGATCCTTCACAAGGTGTCCTGTGTATCATAAAAATGGAAAAGATCTTTCAAATCATCTAATCCAGTGTTTCTCCATCATGGCAACTTGAAGACATGTGAACCTCCACTCCCAGAATTCTGACTGGGGAATTCTGGGATTTGAGGCCCACACATCTTCAAGTTGCCAAGACTGAGAAACATTGATCGCGATGTCACGTGATGTGCGACGTATCGGAGCTTTTCCCCCATTGCCGGCAATGGGGTGGGCGCGGTTTTGTTGTGACGCATCCGGCCCGTGGGCCGGCAGTTTGACACCCCTGATTCTAGTCCAACACCCTTATGGGTAAAGTATTGTATCAACACAAACATCTCTGAAGACCATCCAGCTTCCATCCCAAACTATGTAGCAGCAGCCTTGGGCTGACTTTGGACCACCTCTTCTTGAACTTCACTGCTGCCTCCAAACTCAGACTGTAATCTGACTGTAAATCAGGGACTACACATTCCATAAGCAGTTGTTCCTTTCTGATCCTCTATCCTGATCTTCCAGTTGCATCCTTGACATAAAGAATTATAGCAACTGTGGACTTAAGACTAGGAACAGGACATTTTGGCTGAAGTGTAATAGTTCAGTCTCTTCCAAGGATTGGTGATGTGGTTCCCATAGAAACATGATAGCTTCTATTCTCCCTCTCCCCCCCCCCCGTGCCAGGGACTTCCAAAATTGTATTTGAAAATAAATACTACTAAAATAATAATAATAAAACAGCCCCAAATCTTCCAAGGTCTCCAACATTCATAAATTTTGGTAATCCCATTTGAGTTCGCCATAACATTTCATAAGACCTCATGAGATTTCCGATGTTTGCCTACTACCTCATGAAATATCAGAGTATCAACCACATCTCACAAAATTCATATACTTTTGAGATTTGAGGCAATTGGAAAGTGCTGAGCCATTGTGTGAGATCATGCAAAGCCACCACAAAGCTGAAAAAGATTGATTATTTATGCTTCCCTTAAAAAAAAAAGCTGCTATATTTATTTTTAAGCCTGAATACATATCAAAATATACAGAATGAAAACCCCGTAGTGCCAGTTTGGAATAGAGTCAGGACGGCTGGAAGGAGCTGACCAGAATATACAGCATAGTCAATCTTAAATCTCATAAAGCTAAACAGAATTGGACTGAGTTACTATTTGGGTGGGAGATTACTAAATCATCTCACAGCTGTGGGCTCGACAAGAAAATACAAGGGCAATTCGGAAATAAACCTCCGTTTGGTTATCAATGACAGACACTCACAGATGCAGAACTTGTATGTATTATAGACATTAGAAAACTACAACATTACATTACTTTTTGACATAATCGCCATTCAAATTGAGGCACTTGTCATAATGTCTGACATGGTTTGAAATTCCTTCTACAAAAAAAATCTCCCGCCTGGGAATGAGGCCACCCTGTAACAGCATCGTGAAGCGCATTACCATCATCGAAGCGGTGTGACACGAGCCACTGTTTCGTTTAAAAAAAACTGGTTCATTTTCAATTGATCTAGCAGACGAGTCAACTGCAACACAGCCTTCTCCTTCCACTCCTCACTGCCTACTGAACTACTGCGCACGGCGCCATAGGACGGGCGTCGCTATCCCCGCCTGTTTCTTGCACATGCTCAAATGGAGGTTTATTTCCGAATTGCTCTTGTAGAACCAGTGGCCCAAAACAGCCCAAAAGAAAGGATCGCAGGTCACTTCCATATTAACATGTTAACTTTTAACTAATTAGCATGTTAACTTTTATGTGCAACTAAACTGTAGATGAGATTGAAAGTGAGGAAAGACGCTGTGAAAATATTGGGGGATGTTGATCAATATCTTCTGATTAGAAGAGTCTTAACAAAAATTATGCTACAGTAGTAAGCTAAAAAAATTCATTCTGTCTGTAGCATCTCCTCATATTCTCAATGAATATTCTCATGAATAAAATGAATTGGACTATGAAAAATGTAACCCTCTTCAGCATTTGATTGTCTTAAAGTGTGATCTTAGGACCCCCCCAGGGGTCTTCCAAGACCCTCTCAGGGATCCAAGCAATGAAAATGATTTGCCAGCCTATGTTGAAAAATAATACAGCATTAAAATCCCATTAAACAATCATGAGAAGTGCTAGCAGCACGGAATGCATCAATTTTAATTTTTAATACAATAAATATTGATAAATATAACCCGTAGAAACAAAAGCTCCTTTGGGGTCCCCTATTAATTTTTAAAAGTGGGAAGGGGTCCTGAGAGAAAAAAAGCTTAGCAAACACCAATCCATAGTGTAGGAAAGAATCTGAAGATTAATTTTCCTCGGTCAAACTGAGAATAACTTCTTTTGCTCCCTATCTTCAAAGTGGTGTTTTTCTTTTTGTCGTTCAGTTGCAAGGTTGTGTCAGACACTTTGCGACCCTGTGGACCACAGTACGTCAGCCCCCCCCCATCCTCCACTGTCTCCTGGAGTTTGCCCATATTCATCCTCATTGTGTCGATGAGACTAACCATCTCATCCTCTGCCATCCCCGTCTCCTTTTGTTTTCAATCTTTCCCAACATGGGGGTCTTTTCCAGTGAGTCCTCTCTTATTTGGTGGCCAAAATATTTGAGCTTCAGCTTCAGGAGTTTTGCTAATAGAGCCCAAATATCATTACAGGTAGTCCTCGCTTAATAACTACTTGTTCAGTGACCATTCAAAGTCCCGAACGAGGAGACTTACGATGGGTCCTTCATTGCACAAACCCAGCCACATGATTTGTAAATCATGGTTTATGTCTAAGCACATTGCTCGAACCCTGCCCATTATGACTGATTGCAGTAAACTGTGATTAAAGAAAGCTAAACCTAGCACCATGCTCTAAGTTTTGTCTTTCAGGCTAAGCTCCAATTGAGGGATAAGATTCGAGTAAATATAGTGGGAGTATAAAGTAAAGTTCTCCTAGAGAACTTGAGCACTGAGGAAACTTATTTTGCGCCAGCTTCCTTTGGTCCCCTTGATTCCAAAAAAGCAAATGTGGGGAAAATCAGTGGATGAAAGGAAGTTCTGGAAAACTGCTGCGAATCATCCATTTCCCGGAGAGCTACATGAGCCAACTGGTTGGTGGGGGAAGGCGAGATAGAAGCAACCAAGCCTGAAGGTTAATAATATATTCAGTGGTCAGAGAAGAAGGGAAAAAGAGTTCTTGATTTCTCTGTGGTTTTCAGGATAGGCTACTCTGTTGAACTAAAAGTCCTGCGGGTTGGCGTTTTGAGGTTGTTTTAATTTTGTCAAATTATGCCTTAGCTGCTTGGCTTTGCTTAGTCATTTTTTTTGGAGGGGGGGAGGGCTATTGAAAATGAGGTTTTTAGAGAGGAATCATGAAGGCCTTTCTTTGCCAGGGGAAATATGACCTTGACTTTACAAAGGAGCCAAGGCCAGATTAGTTATGCTTTAAAAAAAAATTTGTGAAAAGGCTTGATAGAAAAGCAAAGATGCATTTCAGCCTATAAGATTAGGATATCCCATCCTGATTTTGAAAGAAATAAGGACAAAGAAAAGATATACAATTAAGCATGAGTGCTTAAAAGTGGTAAATAGGTAGACTACTCAGAAAATCTATTCTCCAAACCCACTTTTCTGATTCAGCTCTTAGCTACAGAAATCTTGCAGAACCTCTTAATGCAAATCACTTCATACAATTCAGCTTCAGTTTCACAGCCATTTAACTTAAAATAAATGCAAAGGAAGTACTGTGGAATTCAGTAGGGATAAACCCACGATTAAATATGCATTGCATTGATGTTATCAACCTAAATATATAGAACATAAAATCATAAGGCTGGAAAGGTACCGCAGAGGTCTTCTAGTTCACCCCCCTGCTCCTTATATCATTCTGGTCAAATGGTTGTCCAATCTTTTCTTGAAAATCTTCAGTGATGGAGCACCCACAACTCCAGGAGGCAAGCTATTCCACTGATTAATTGTTCTCAGTGTCACAAAATTTCTCCTTACTTCTAGGTTACATCTTTCTTTAATAAGCTTCCACTCATTGGAATGGAATAGAATGGAATGGAATGGAATAGAATGGAATAGAGTGGAATAGAATGGAATAGAATGGAATAGAATGGAATAGAAGAGTTGGAAGGGACCTTGGAGATCTTCTAGTCCAACCCCCTGCTTAGGCAGGAAACCCTATACCAGTGATGGTGAACCTTTTAGAGGCTGAGTGCCCAAACTGCAACCCAAAATCCACTTATGCATCGTCGAGTGCCGGGTGGGTGTGGCCCATTAGCTGGGTCTGGCCCAATTGGGTGGGCGTGGCCCATTGGGTAGGCGTGGCCCATTGGGTGGGCATGGCTGCGGTGGTAACGGCAGACTGGGTGGGACTAAAAAGTTCAATCAATCAATTCCAATTTTGCAAGATCTTTTTTTTCCCCGCAAGAAGTTGAAATTGACTGATTGAACCTTTTTTTTTTCCGCACACGGCGGTGGAGGCCTAAAGCGAAAAGGTTTTCTAAAATCCAGCTGAAGGCCTAGGACTGCGGCGACGGCGCGCGTGCCCACAGAGAGGGCTCTGAGTGCCGCCTCTGGCACCCGTGCCATAGGTTCGCCACCACTGCCCTATACCAATTCAGAGAAATGGTTGTCCAATCTCTTCTTAAAAACTTCCAGTGTTGGAGCATTCACAGCCTCTGGAGGCAAGTTGTTCCACTGATTAATTGTTCTAACTGTCAGGAAATTTCTTCTTAGTTCTAGGTTGCCTCTCTCCTTGATTAGTTTCTATCAATTACTTCTTGTCATGCCCTCTGGTGCTTTGGAGAATAAGTCAATCCCCTCTTGTCTGTGACAGCCCCTCAAATACTGGAAGACAGTTATCGTGTTCCCCCTAATCTTTTTTTTCATTAAGCTAGAAATACCTAATTCCCTCAACCATCCATCATCAACTTTAGCCTTCAGACCCCTTATCTTTGTGATTCTTCTCTGCACACTTTCCAGGGTCTCAACATCTTTTTTGTATACCTGCAACTGTACCATTTGCCAACTTGATGTCCTAAATATTTACCAGCCTAGCCATTGGGCAAATTGTTTGGCAATTCTGGGAGTCATCATTTCAGAATATTTGGAAGTGTCCAGAATGCAGAAGATTGAGAACCAAAAGGTGTTACTTCCTCCTTATTTCCCTTGGCTTCAATTTTATGATTTCTCAAGTTTGGCTCCAAGCTTCAGTACTGCTCCCTCCAGCGAAGTTTTTTTTATGATGGGTCCATGTACCAACAGGCTTACTCAGTGGCAGATGTAAAGAAAATTCCAGGCAAATGATCTTGAGAACCTATCTTCTCTTTAAGGAAGGCTGGGCCAAGATGCAGGCATGATGGGAAATTCAGGAATGCTCTTTATTGAAGAGGATACAATACTAAAATCTTGAAAGCCTGTCCAAGTTTCTTTCTTCTCTATCTTGTACTAAACCAAATCAAGGTGGCATTGAGATTCTTTTTCACACACTCCTTTTTCACAGAATGGCATAATCTTTGGTCAAAGTTCCCTCTTAATGGCTTACTCATCCCTTCCCTGTTTCCAAGATCTGGTCTATATTCCTTCCACAGAAACACACACACGCATGCACGCATGCACGCACACACATCTCCTTTATCTGTGTTAATACTTCTTGAACTTCATTGGTCATTACCCTTAAGATACCATTTGCGGAACAGGCTAGTCTTCCTCCACATGTGAAGAGCATATGAACACCATGCTTCTTTGACGATACCTTCTACATGAGCGTCTACCAGATGCATCTAGGAAGCCCTCAAATAGGAGACCAGGGTAGTCCTCCTCTCCCACTGTGGTTCCTGTCCACCCACTTATATAGAGGTGAATGGATTCTGTGTCAGGAGGCAGCTCCTAGTCATCAAAGTTAATAACCACTGATAGATCTGTACTTTGTGAATTTGTCTATATTAGCAGCCAACAACACATCTTGTGGCACATATTCCACAAGTTGATTATATCCTACATGAAAAAGCATTTCCCACTCATTTGTGTTTAATTTATATTTAAAGTTATCAGGACCTGTGTCCCTTCCTTCCTTCCTTCCTTCCTTCCTTCCTTCCTTCCTTCCTTCCTTCCTTCCTTCCTTCCTTCCTTCCTTCCTTCCTCCCTCCCTCCCTCCCTCCCTCCCTCCCTAAAAGTTTTATATAACTGCCCATCTCATTCCATGACCCTGGGTGGTTAACAGTGATTTAAAACTTTAATGACACAAATAGATAACAACAAGCAACACAATTCCATGACTCAGAACCTCCAAAACATATACATTGTTGTACAAACCAGCCTCGCCTGAGCTGCCTGTCACAAGTCTTTAGGGCTTTGCCTTCTAGATTTTGTGAGGATCATGCATCCATAGGACAGACACCATAATAGAGATTTATTTTTTTAAAAAAGACTATAGAAAGCATGGTTACATCTGGATATAGTTGAACTTCCCCCAAGCTTGAACTATTGATACAGGATCATTTGCTAAGAAAAAAGTTGATTAACTGAAGGAAACCTCATGGGTGGGCCAAGAGCTACCCAGATTTCAGTTAGAATCTTGGAAACTAAGAGGAATTTCCAAGAGTTCATTACAGCAGAGTCTCTTGGGATATTTCAAAATGCTTCTTTCCTGATTTCTGACCACTTAGGCTGAATTGCCATTTATGAGATAACCTGCCAACAGTTTTGTTTTTTGTCTCTCAATTGTTTGTGTCAGCGTTCTGCTTCATTCTTCTTCCAGCTTCCTCAGAATCTCTCCAATCCGGAAGACATAAAATAGACTTAAAACTGTATCTCAGCTTTAAAAAGCAAAGGAATGACCCCAACCAAGCCTTATCTACATATGTGTGGTGGTCCCTCTATGCCACTGTCCTCACCTGCCCCCCCCTCCCAAAATACAAAGCATAGCCCTCAATCAGCAAAAGACTGTCCCAGCTCAATCTAAATCTTCCAGTTGCAAAAGGGGAACTATTTTCACTTCCTGGCATTGTTATACAGGATTCCCAGAGAGGAATTCATGACGGTGTGCGTTGTGTGTGTGACATTAAGGCATGAAGCTTGTGAATGGCAAGGAAAACATGAATTGCTTTGTTTTCCTTTCCAACGGCAAGCATTGATTACATTTACTAGGTGTTATTTTTAATACATGTTATACTTAAGGTACAGGGGGAAGGGGGGGGGGAGTGTAAATCACAGCCAGGAAAAGGGCAAAGAAAAAAACCTTGTCAGAGCTGAGGCATTCAGTAGAATGCAACTGTGAATTCTACCATACAAGCTATTTTTTCTCATTAACGCATAACGTCATTTGGAGCTCTTCCAATCCTGCTTCTGTTGCTGAGGGATCCTCTCTAGATAAATGTTCTTGGTCTGCCCTTCATTTTTCCCTCTCTGAGGCAAGT
Organism: Azemiops feae; assembly: GCA_023970755.1. Lineage (NCBI taxonomy): Eukaryota > Metazoa > Chordata > Lepidosauria > Squamata > Viperidae > Azemiops > Azemiops feae. The sequence continues at coordinate 2,520,374 of JALGBA010004195.1, forward strand.
TACTACCACATAGGGCGAAGGCTGACTTTAAGGTTCAATTTGGACAAGAAGTGAGACCTGGTTAGTTACAATTATCAGTCTAGGGCAGGAGTAGGCAACCTTGGCTCTTTTATGACTCGTGGACTTCAACTCCCAGAATTCCTGAGCCAGCCGTGCTGAGGAGAAAGGGAGAGGTTTCCATGCTGAGCCATGCTGGCTCAGGAATTCTGGGAGTTGAAGTCCACGAGTCATAAAAGAGCCAAGGTTGCCTACCCCTGGTCTAGGGCATTGACTAGGATCCCATATACAGATAGTCCTCGACTTACGACCAGCAATTTCCATTGCTAAGCAAGACAGCTGCTAAGTGAGTTTTGCCCCATTTCGCAACCTTTTTTTTTGCCGCGGCTGTTAAGGGAATCACTGCAGCTGTTAAGTGAGCAACACAGTTGTTAAGTGAATCTGGCTTCCCCATTGACGTGGCTTGTCAGAAGGTCGCAAAAGGGGATCACATGACCCCCGGGACACTGCAACCATCATAAATATGAGTCAGTGACCACGTGAATTTTGATCCCGTGACCCCTGCCATGGTTCATCATAAGAACATCATAAGTCACTTTTTTCAGTGCCGTTGTAACTTCAAACAGTAACTAAACAAACGATTGTAAGTTAAGGATTACCTGTACATGTAGTCTTCAACTTACGACCAGTCGCTTAGCAACTGTTCAAAGTTACGACCTATCTGAAAAAGGGGACTTATGTGCCCAATCTGAAGTGCTGAAAGTCGTCCCCATCTCTGCAGTCATATGAGTCCACTTCGGGTGCTTGGCCACATAGATTTATGGCAGTTTGCAGCATCCCACAGTCATGTGATTGTGTTCTGCTGAAAACTGGCGCTTTCGGTTTTCAGCAAAATAGTTGTCTTCCTGATAAATACTGTTTGGTGTACCTGCCCATTATGATGAGTATGCCTCCATTTTAGGAATGTACATTGCATGCTCTCAAAATTCCAGATTACGTCTGGTCAAAAACATTGCTTCTCCCTGACTTAGCTAGGTTGTACAAAATCAGTCTTAGTATAGGATGAGCAATGGGGTGGTATCATCCTGACCCAGTTCTGCACAATAACCTGAAGGCAGAAAATTGCCTTGAAGCCTTGTGTTCCTCCAAAGTTACTCAGAGTGCTATAATCCAACTGCTACAATTGATTTTCTAGGCAAGATAGTCAAACACATGGTGGCCATGAGTACCAGGAACTCTATAAGGGACCATGGATTGTAGACATGTATGTACAATGAAAGATGGCATTCTCAGGAGTGTATTTCCTTGAGAGTTTTGTGGCAAATTGCAGTCTATACAGTGACAAGGACTGCAGTATTAGACAATGCCTTTTATTGGCTTTGATTCTCCATTCTGAAGACATTCCTGGAAAATTTGGAGAGTCACAGTCCAACATGTGCTCAGCCCTAGCTGCCTCCTCTGAATGTCTTGAAATTGATGGACGGGAGAGACAGAATTGTGTGACACTCATGATGAAAACGATTTTAGAGGAAGCCATCGTGACAGCTGAATCCCAGGCTGGTACCTTTATAGTTGGCATCTATATTTGATTTCTAAAGGCAGAGTTCCAACTCCCATAGAAGCAGATAAACCTACATGTTCGAGCATCGCTTTTCACACATTTGTGTTCAGCTTTATTTTTTTGCTGTATTTGACAAACTTTGGCAATCTCTGCTTCTTTCTATCCAGTTAATGACAATATGGCTGGATTTTGGTAAGTTGTTTTTCACAATGCACTAAACAAAATTCTCCGTGATCTGCACCAGTCGATATAAAGGTATTCCTAGAGTGGGGAAGGGCCTCTTGTCTGTGTTCTTAACTTGCTAGGAAATTGCTAGTCTTAGGCAAATTTTGTAAAATTTTCATTTTATCCTATAGACCAGCAGTTTCTTAACTCGACAGCTTGAAAATGTATGGACTTCAACTCCCAGCATTCTGGCTGTGGAATTCTGGGAGTTGAAGTCCACACACCTTAAAGTTGCCAAGGTTGAGATACACTAGGAAAGCACCTTGGCAGAGCAGGGCTAAGATGCCCAACTGAGCGTCCTCACAGCATATTGATGATAATTAACCCCATGCTGATGGCATTGGCAGGGGAATTCTGGGAGTTGAAATCCATATATCTTCTAGCCACCAAGGTTGAGAACCACTGGCCTAGAGCAGGGGTCCCCAACCTTGGCCACTTTATGACTTGTGGACTTCAACTCCCAGAATTCCTCAGCCAGCATGGCTGGCTGAGGAATTCTGGGAGTTGAAGTCCACAAGTCATAAAGTGGCCAAGGTTGGGGACCCCTGGCCTAGAGCATATATTTCAGAGGAAAGCATCTCCAATGAGCTTAAAGTGTCAGCCTTAAGCCCCTTGCACTGGTGTTATGCCCCATTGAGACAACAGGACTTCCTTCACCTCTTCAGGCTGCCACGCTTGAGAAACACTGATATAAACTATTGAATATTGATGTAAAGCCACTGGGTTGTTTAGAGATTGGAAATGACATTTGATCTGTGAGGGACGTCATCTTCAAGACTAACAACAAATATCCAGAGGAGATGCCTAATGCTGATCAGAATGAGAGCCAACAGCAGTGACACGGGTAGATTTAAACTTTTCACTAAACGTCAGTGCCCCTCAGCATGGAGGATCTTCCACTGTCATTCAGCAGTAGTAATTAAGGGGGCAGCAGTAAACAAGTCCAACATCCTTGCTTAATGTAGGCATATTCCCAGTCAAGAGTTTAATTTATGGAAGAAGTCTAACACAGTGGTACCTTGGTACTCATAGTTAATTTGTTCCGGGAGGCACGATGAGTACCAAAAACTATGAGTGCCAAGCAAAGTTTTCCCATAAGGAATAATGTAATGGGTCACAAGGCAGCTGTCACCAATAGGTTCTAGCTTGTGCATTGAGCACCAAACAAATGATGAGTACCAGGACAAAATTTTAACATCAAAATGCATTGAGTACCAAATTCAATGAGTTTCAAAGCGGTTGAGTACCAAGGTACCACTGTACATAGTACGAGTGCCAATTGGGGGAAAGCTGATATAATTGTGATGATTAGGGAACCAGGCAATTGTAGTCCATATCTGGAGGGGACTGGGCTGGAAAATGTTGCTGTACTACAGGGGTTCCCAACCAGGCGTGCTGGCGCCCCCAGGGGGTGCGAGACGATATTCCAGGGGGTGCGAAAACTTGGGTTTTCAAAATTATTCTAATTAGAATAGAATAGAATAGAATAGAGTAGAATAGAATAGAATAGAATAGAATAGAATAGAATAGAATAGAATAGAATAGAATAGAATAGAATAGAATAGAACTGGAAGGGACCTTGGAGGTCTTCTAGTCCAGCCCCCTGCTCAAGCAGGAGAACCTATACCATTTCAGACAAGTGACTGTCTAGTCCAGGGGTTCCCAACCAGGGGTGCGAGACGATATTCCAGGGGGTGCGAAAACTGGAGTTTTCAAAATTATAGCGTATATGCATAATTTGTTGCCATTATTTCAAACTTTTGTAAGGGGTGCGAGAATATATCAGAAGCGTTCTAGGGGTGCGGGGTATAAAAAAGGTTTGGAACCACTGCTGTACTAGATGGGGATCATAAAGCACCGGGTGGGGGGGAGAATTTTCTCAGAGATTATGATTTATGAATGTTGGGAAAGTTGTGAAGAACATCATGCTTCCCAAGTTATTTTTGCACCAGGTCTCAGTGAAAAGCAGGGTGTCACTCTACAAGAATTCACAGAGTTCCTGAATGGTGTTATTTGTTAGAGGAGTCCCCTGTTTCTATGCCGCCTGAATGTGTGATGGCCTCACATGTGCACGCTGAATGTCATAGCAGAGTGAGAACCCGATAAGAAACCTACAGATGCAAACTCACATGCCATGGTCACCTTCTCCCGCAGAACATAATTTGCTACTTTCATTGATTCAACAGCCCAACAGACAAGTACAGCTAGTCCTCAACTTACGATCCCAATTGAGCCCAAAATTTCTGTTGCTAAGTGAGTTTTGCCCCATTATACGACCTTTCTTGCCATGTTAAGTGAATCTCTGTAGTAGTTAGTCACATGATTGTTAAGTGACTCTGGCTTCCCCATTGACTTTGCTTGTCAGAAGATGCAAAAGGGGATCACATGACCCTGGGACACTGCAACCATCATAAATAGGAGCCAGTTGCCAAGCGTCCGAATTTTGATCACGTCACCATGGGGATGCTGCAATGGTCCTAAATTGAAAAACGGTCTTAAATCACTTTTTTCAGTGCTATTGTAACTTTGAACGGCCACTAAATGAATGGTTGCAAGTCGAGGATTAGCTGTATTGTGGTTATGGCCTCGTATTTAATAGGCAGCAATAACTGGATTACCAGCTCCTATATATTTCAACAGTGGCTGTCCTATATGTGAAATAGTGGGATGCTCTGGATTGAATTGTACCTTAGTGTTCAGATTTACACGCAGATGTGCTACAGGTGAGATCCAGTTACTCACCCACTCCGAGAGCTAATGCAGTTCAAAAGGACATGGCATCTATACTTGTATGTGTTGCATCATTGTTAAATCACCCTTTTATAAATGGGAAAACTAGGAAATGTGCAGAAAAGGGTACCTCCCTATGGGGTTTTGTTAGCTTAGAGATGGATGATAAAGATCAGGTTAGCAATAAATCATAAATAGTGCAATTTTCTCTTGGTTTTACAATGCAAGATAGATTCTTAAAGAATTGGTGGTTCAACAGTTACTAGTTTCAGTAGCTATTTATTACCTCCTGAATCGCTGGCCATGTATTTTAAATACCAGCAATTGGGAGGTATTGTGAATGGGGACTGTCACCTTCATTGCTTGTGGCCTCTGATCGATTATAACAGTTGAATTACATGAGCTTCTGTCATTACCAACAGAGCTCCATTTATAACCCTTAATCATATAAGGTATACAGTAACTGTGCTTGCAGTCTTTCTATATATTTAAATAAATACATGGAACCTTTCCATTGAGACTATTGTGTTCAAAAGAGATAATTTCTTACCTTTTATCCAGCCCATATGTTTCATGATACTCACATTCTATGATAGTTTGAAAGATTTTTTTTTTAAAAATGGTTATTTTTAAAAAGCCTAGAGTGAACAAGGTGAATTTTATGAAACAAGCAGAGTCCAAGGATGTGTGTATGTGTGTGTGTGTGTGTGTGTGTGTGTGTGTCTGTATTTTAGTAGCAAAAAAATTATGAGACATTTTTAAAAGTTAAAAAAAGAAGCATAAGAAAATGTTGGCACGGTGCATTTTTCTTTCTTTAAAAGCGATTTCTTTTCTTTAGTAAAAATTGCACAGTACCTTAAGCAACTCAAAAGGGGGGGAGGGGGGAATGAGACCAATCATCCATTGTGTTGAAAGAATAAAGTAAAGATCATGGTTTAAGCCAGAGAATGAAAGTAGAGAGATCAGGCAGGTAGCCAAGGAACATATTGTTACAGTTATCAATATAAACCTGACAGGATTGTCACTCAGTAAAGGAAAGTAAATGGAACTTCGGTAATAATGGAATTGTAGATATAGAGGGAGCTTTTTTGACAATACATTCCCATTTCTTGTTCAGTGCGGGAATTCATTAAAACACCTCCACTTCACATCTAGTGAAAGAAAGTCCACCCTCAACTGCTTTCACCCCTGCATAATTGGTCCCATTGTCAAGCAGCTCTTAGAATTTTTTTTTTTCTAACATACAATCAAATCTTTATTTCTCTAATCCAAATCATTATTCAACATTCTGCACTGTGGAACAATAAAAGCGAATCTTTTCTTTTGTGGCACTCTTTCTGGCATTGAAACTGTGTTTTTCTTTCCTTTGGAAAAATGATTGTCAAGACAGGTATCTATCATGCTAAACAGGTAGTCCTTGACTTATGACCATTTGTTTAGTGACCTTTTGAAGTTACGACACTGGTGGAAAAGGCGACTTATGACCGCTCCTTGCAGTGTCCCTGGGGTCACATGATCAGAATCTGGGCACTTGGCAGCGGGAGTGTATTTACAACAGTGTGAGTGACCGAGGCGCACGTAATTGCCTTTTGGGACTTTCCCAGCAGGCTTCCAACAAGCAAAGTCAATGGGAAGCCAGATTTGCTTAATGACCATGTGATTCAGTCAATGACCACAGAGGTTCACTTAATGAAAAAGCAAAAAAAGATCATAAAATTCTGTTCCCATAGGCATATGTTTGTGTTAGCTGGTTGTTATTTCTTGTTATATTTAATTTTCCTATTCTCCATTCATTTATCTTAACCTATTAAGATAGCCTCACATTTTATTTCTGCCTTCTAATGATATTAGCTATTTCAATCATTTGCCAGTCTAATCAATATTGACTCCACCTGCTCATCAAAACAAATGTTGAAGAAACAGTTAATAGAGAATTCCTCAATCTAGTGTCCTATTCTCTTATGATTGCTATAAAACATAGTCCTACGCACCTGGAATACACCAGGCAGAGGAATTCTGAGAGAAAGAGCTAAACTTGAACCAGGAACATCTGAATTCCAGTCAAGCTTGGTTTGAACATGGCTAGATCTTCCCAGGTAACTTGACTTACAACAGTTAATTTAGTGACCGTTCAAACTTAAAGCAGTGCTGAATAAAGTGTCTTATGACCATTTTTTTGTACTTACGACCATTGAGGAATCCCCATGATCAAAATTCAGATGCTTGGGAACTGACTCATATTTATGACGGCTGCAGTGTCCTGGGGTCCTGTCCTGTGACCGACTGACAAGCAAAGTCAGTGGGGAAGCCAGATTCACTTAACCATGTTACTAACTTAAGAACTGCAGTGATTCACTGAACAACTGTGGCAAGAAAGGTTGTAAAATGGGGCAAAAGTCACTTAACAACGGTCTCGCTTAGCAATGGAAAGTTTGAGCTCAGTTGTGGTCATAAGTCAAGGTCTACTGTACTCAGCACTGCATAGCTAGTTAAACACCTATATTACTCAGATTTACAAGGTTGTCATCAATTGATTGTCCTCTGATAAAATGAGGGTGCAGGCCATTTTTCCATCTCAGTAGCCTTTAGAGCAGTGTTTACCAACCTTGGCCCCTTGAAGATGTGTGGACTTCAACTCCCAGAATTTTGCTGGCTGGGGAATTCTGGGAGTTGAAGTCCACACATCTTCAAGTGAGACCAAGGTTGGGAAACACTGATCTAGAGCCTTTTTCTTCTGCATTGCATTTCTCCCGTTATTTCTTCAACAGTTCCAATCTTCACACAGCCCGCAAACCCTTGTCACAACAACCCTCTCTCAGCCCAGACTACCTCACAGGACAAGATACATACCCCCAGGAGCTCCAAAGAAAAGGGAGAAGAAAGGAGGACCTTCAGGTTGAACATTCAGTTTCCTTAAAGATGCTGGCAAGTTCTCTGTTATTGTTTTTTGTCTGACGCTCATGTTTTGTGAGTTTAATGGCATTCACACAGCATGCTTGTCCATTCTGTGTTTTATTTGGCATTAGCACGGTGGGCTCTATGAATCCGGTCATTATCTTTGCATCTCATGTTTATAGTTTAGCAACTTGCACAAAGACTGATCAATTGTGCTTCATTTAATAAGCAATAATCAAACATAGTATAGGCCAGTGCTTTTTTTGTAAAACAAAAAGGTGCCGGAACTCACACATGTCATACAACCCACCTTGCCTACCCTACAAGGTTCCATCCAAAAAAGGTGCCGGAACTCCGTTCTGAGCGTTCTATGAGAAAAAAAGCCCTGGTATAGGCAGAAACTGAATCAGGTCCCTATTTATCTGTGTTCAGTGCATCAGATTGTAACTATAACTGGCATTGGATAGGATGAAGGGGCTTCTTCATTTTCACTAAGTACATTCTTGAGACAGATGTGAACAAAGGCTTCAAGAAACATCCTTTGCCATTTTGCTATAGGATGCATTGAAGACCGTCCCATGTGCTTTGAAGGAACACATTTAATTAACAGCACAAATAATTATTAATAATAATGATAATGATAATAATAATAATAATAATAGTAATAATAAGTCAATTGCAAAAGGCGGCCTTACTAGGAACTGCTTCCATCCTGCAACGATATCTGTAATACCATCAAACATCCACATCTGCCTATCCCAGGTCCTTGGTAAGGACTAGATAGACAAAAATGCCAAATCCAGTCTGAACATCTGGCTGACTATGCGATGATCAATAATAATAATAATAATAATACTGTCATGGTTCCGACAGATGAAACTCTTTAAAAGAACTTCGAGGCATTGGTTACCTTAAAGAATCTTTTATTTGAGAAACAAAGCATCGGCACTACATAGTTAAAGCCAAAAACTGAATCCCCCCCGCACCCGGACAAAGTAGCAAAGCACAATTCTCTCCTCCAATTAACAGTCATTAATCACATTCCCCAATTAGCTTGAAGCGAGGGCTTTCTCCCCAGCTCTCCAGCCCGCCAAATCTTTATCAGCTCTGGGTGCAATAACCTTGATTCCCATGGCTGAGTTATTGTTGTTATGACTAACTGGACTCTCATCCACATCCCCCCTCCCAGCATCATCTAACTCTAAAAGCGAAAGAGAAAAGATGGCTACATTTCCATCTGTTGTCAAAGCAAGAACATCCGATGTTAGCAGCGTTGACAAATACCTTGGAGGTCATCTAGTCCAACCCCTTGCTCAGGCAGGAAACCCTATACCATTTCAGACAAATGGATGTCCAGTCTCTTCTTAAAAACTTCCAGTGTTGGAGCATTCACAGCTTCTGGAGACAGGTTATTCCATTGATAAATTGTTCTAACTGTCAGGAGGTTGCTTCTCTCCACGATTACTTTCCATCCATTGCTTCTTGTCCTGCCTTCAGGTGCTTTGGAGAATAGCTTGACTCCCTCTTCTTTGTGGCAGCCCCTGAGATATTGGAACACTGCTATCATGTCATCCCTCGTCCTTCTCTTCATTAAACTAGACATACCCAATTCCAGCAACCGTTCTTTATATGTTTTAGCCTCCAGTCCCCTAATCATCTTTGTGGCTCTTCTCTGCACTCTTAGTCCTCGAGTTACAACTGTAATGGAGCCTCCCCATTACGGTCCTAAGTCGTGACTGTCATAAAATGGATTTTACAATGTTTTTTGAGGTGGTCATTAAGGAAATGTGGTAGTCATAAGTGCAAATGCAGGAGCTGTAAGTGTAAACGTTGAAGTTGTTAAGTAAACACTATGGTTGTTAAGTGAACCCATTGTTGATTATGGCAAAGTTTTGCTAAAAACTGGAAGTGCTGGGTTTGGGCAAAACCATCCTAAAGCATGCTGGTGTGACTGCAGGATGCTGCAAACAGCTGTAAATGTGGCCTTGTTGCCGAGCACCCAAAATGCGGTCATGTGGCCATGGTAGGGTGTAACTTTGAACGGTCACTAATTGACTGGTCATAAGTCAAGGACTACCGTTATGACACAGAGAGAGGAGTTAATCTTCTTGTCTGGCTCTGAAAGAAATTGAAGGGGTGTCTGACTTTATATAATTTGGTCCTCTTCTGTTATGGTTCTCTTCTGGTTTCCAGTGAATTGTAGATGTCTATACAACCCTGGGGAAAACCACCATAGTTGGAGATGTAAACATAATTCTAAACTTCCAGAAATATGGAATTTGACACTTTAGGAAGAACTTTGTCTATTGAGCCTTAGGATTGGTTAAGAGGATTATTCTAAGCCCAATGGTACTCTTGGAAAAAATTATGCTCAAAGCCGCAATGGCTCTGCTGCATGCCAACTCACCATTTAATTTTCATTATAATTTGAAGATTTTTTTTTAAAAAAGCAGCTGGGCAGAGAGCCTACCAGGCAACAAAAGAAGGCTCCACAGACATGCTAAAGAAGGCTCCACAGACATGCTTTATGCTAATTTCATGAGCATAAAGCCCATGAAAACAGTCATTCTGTTAGAGAACGACATCCCCCAAATCTCAACATAGCTCAAAAATTAATTGGGAGTGCTTACCTAGAAAGGAATGGTGTAATAGACTCAAACCATTTATTCCCAATTAAAGTTCTCATTGCCTCTGGGGATAATAGCTTCCAGATCATTTGCAAAAACTCTCCCCTGCATTTGGAAACCCACATCTGTGAGGGGACAGGGAGAAGCAGCTTCTGAAGCAGCCACAATAGGCTGGGAGAAAAGACACGGCTGCTTTAATGATTTGGAAAGAGGTGATCAGTAAAACGGTTGCAAAAATGCCTCTTTTGATGGCTCTGCAAACACGCACACACAGGCAATACAGTATTAACACTGGTAGCCAGGATGCGATAGCTAAAAACAAACCTAGGAAGGTAGGAAGCACATGAACAGAAATCATAAAAAAAAAAAAACTTCCCAACCTTCTAAACTGGGGAAAGAAATGGAAATTTTCAGCTTTACTGATGCTTGTGATTCAGCCACACCTGTTTTGCAATTTTATTCCATCCATTATATCCGTTTTTCCGACCAAAATGAATTAAATGTGACCCCAATGACGACAAGGTTATTCCCATCTCTGACTCTGCCCAGAGAAAGAAAATATTTCTCCCCCCTTTTTTTTTTCTTTTTTAAAATCAGTTTCTGACCTTTGTGGAAAGGAGGATCACATTTTATTTTATTTTATTTTAATTGGAGGTGATGATGTTATCTGGTTGAGTAATAAGAGAGCCAGTTTGGTCCAGTGGTTAAGGCACGAGGCTAGAAAGCAGGAGGCCACGAGTTCAAGTTCTGCCTTAGTCATGAAAGCCAGCTGGCTGACTTTTGCCTAATTCTGTGGTGGCGAACCTATGGCACGCGTGCCACAGGTGGTACGCAGAGCCCTCTCTGTGGGCACGCGCGCTGTCGCCCCAGTCCTAGGCTTTCGGCTGGGTTTTATAAAACCTTTTCGCTTTAGGCCTCTGCCACTGTGTGCAAAAAAAAAAAGGTTCAATCAATCAACCAATTTCAACTTCTTGCGGGGAAAAAAAAGATCTCGCAAAGTTGGAATTGATTGAACTTTTTAGTCCCACCCAGTCTGCCGTTACCACCGCAGCCACACCCCCAATGGACCACGCCCACCCAATGGGCCACACCCACCCGGCACCCGACGATACATAAGTGGATTTTGGGTTGCAGTTTGGGCACTCGGTCTCTAAAAGGTTCGCCATCACTGGCCTAATTACTCTCTCTTAGCCCCACCCACCTCACAGGGTTGTTTTTGTGGGGAGAATAGGAGGAGGAAGGTGTGTTGGATATGTTTGCTGCCTTGAGTTACTTGTAAAAATTATAAATATGGGATATAAATAAGTATGAATAAATAGATAGACAAATGCATAGGAAAAAAATGAGTATTGTAGGGAATTTTTAAATATGAGCAACCTTAAATCTAGGGTTACACTTGCTGTTCCAAGCATATCTGTTGATCATTGAGGTTGGATAGTAGCAGAAACTCTGCATAATACATATTTTTAAGTGTATAGTTCTTACTTGGTCTTTCAGGTTGGATAGTAGTAGAAACTCTGCATAATACATATTTTTAAGTGTATAGTTCTTACTTGGTCTTTCAGGTTTGACATCCAAGTGATGGATTTTTTTTAAAAAAAAAAAAGATTATTTATACCAGTTACTCAGTGTCATTTCCTGGTGGGAAACATCTATATTGCAATAGCAGGCCTGGCTAGATTCCCTGAGAGAGAAGCAATTTACACTTCTGCCAATGAGCTTTTAGCAACTAAATTAATTAAGCTAATGGATGCACATTGGAAAATGTCTACTTGATTAAAAGGGGGAAAAAGGCAGACATAAATAACAAAAATGGGAAGCTGTAAAATGACAATGTAGAGGAATGGTCATTATTCATCAAGCACATTTTCCTCCATAAAAGAAACACACCTTCTCCAGCGTTAAAAACTGAAGAGCGCCATTCCCCGTTTGCAGTATGAAGGAAACAATGGGGCCATCTGTGCAGCAAGAATGACCTACCACACAATGTTCAGCACAGGTAGTCCTCAACTTACGACTGTAATTTAGCCCACAATATCAGCTTTAAGTCATGATAGTAGTTAAGTGGGTCATCACATGACTGCGCTCGATTTTATGACCTTTTTCTGCAACAGTTGGTAAGCAAATGCAGCGGTCAGTAAATGAATGCCATGTCGTTAAGTGAACCCATTGTTCACTATGGGCATTTTTCCCCAGAAACTAGAAGTAAGTGCCAGTAGGAGCTGTAGTGGTGCAGTGGTTAGAGTGCAGCATTGCAGGCTGACTCACTGCTCACTGCCAGCAGTTTGATCCTGACCGGCTCAAGGTTGACTCAGCTTTCCATACTTCCAAAGTCAGTAAAATGAGGACCCAGATTATTGGGGGCAACATGCTGACTCTATAAACTGCTTAGAGAGAGCTGTAAAGCACTGTGAAGCTGTATACAAGTCTAAGTGCTATTGCTATTGCTATTCTGGCAAAAATATTGCAAATCACAATGATGTGACTGTGGGATGCTTCAAATGGCTGTAAATATGGGCCAATTGCCAAGCGCCCAAAATCGGTCACATGAAAAAGAAGAAAACAAACTATAGAACATAGAATAATAGGATTGGAAAGGATTTTGGAGATCTTGGCTGTCCAGTCTGTTCTTGAAAACTTCCAGTAATGGAGCACTCACAACTTCTGGTGATAAGCTATTCCACTGATTAATTGTTCTCACTGTCAAGAAATTTCTTCTTAGTTCTAGGTTGTATCTCTCTTTATTAATCTTCTACCTGTTAATTCTTGTCCTGTCCTCAGATACTTTTATGGCTCGGATGGTGAAGGCAAGGTAGGCCTCTAGAGCAGGGGTGTCAAACTGCTGGCCTGTGGGCCGGACGCATCATGCGGAAGGCACGCCCACCCCATTGCCGGCAATGGCAAAACAGTCCCGATACGTTGCGCGATGTCACATGACTTTGCGAGTTTGACACGTCTGCTCTAGAGAGTCCTTTATTGCTCTCAATGAATGTTCCAACCAACAGCCCTCCAACGACCGGTAAGGTTCCACCCCCACACTACCCTGAAGGCAGCCAGCCTCAGTCCCCCAAACAACAGACCCTGTATTACAAATACAGTCCACAGAGTAGGAGCACACTCACAGGGTCCACGGTTCCAAGTCTGGTCCACCCAGCTAAGCAAGTCCACGAGGCAAACGGTAGTCCACAAGGTAAAGTTCAGGCACAAGACAAATGGCAGTCCTCAGGGCAAAGACAAGGTATAAAGCAAAAGGCAGTTCTAAAGTCAAAGCAAAGCAAAGGGCAAACAGCAGCCCACGAGACAAAGGCAAAGTCCAGGACAAAAGGCAGAAGGCAGTCCTCACGGCTAGGTAGAGCAAAAGGCGAAAATCAGTCGGCAAGGCAAGGCAAGGCAAAAGGCAGGAGTCAAAGCCAGGGGAGTGTAAGCCAAAATAATTGTTCCTGGCAAACTCCCACAGCCTCTCCTTAAATCACTCTACTCCAGGTGTTCCTTGTGAGGAGGGGTGGGGCAACCTTCTCCAGAATAGCCTTGTAGCCCTTCTCTAGGCTTGCCTACCATCTGCTCTCCATGCCCTTGGATTGAATGGGGGAGGAAGCTGTTTCTCACCAGAAGGAATCTGCTGCCTATCAGCACCATGCCTGTCAGCAGCTGATCCTCCCCTGTGTCTGTGAAGGCAGGCAGCTCTCCGTCTGGTCGATCACCTCCCCCAATGCCTGAGGGGTCTGGGACAGCATCGTCCTCAGCCCCTGGCCTCTCCAAACATGCCAAGGGAGACATGCCATCCCCATCAGACGGTCCCTGTTCCAACTCCTGCTCCTCCTCCAAACCGGGATCCGATGGGGCCATGACAGGTACTTTGGGGAATAAATTGACTCCTCTTCTTTATGACAGCCCTTCAAGTACTGGAAGACTCCTATTGTATCACCCCTAGTCCTTCTCTTCATTAAACTAGACATACCTAGTTCCCTCAGTCATTCATCATATAATTTAGCCTCCAAACCCCTTATCATCTTTGTTACTCTTCTCTGCACTCTTTTTAGGGTCTCAACATCTTTTTTGTGTCGTGACCAGAATTGGATGCAATATTCCAAGGGTGGTGCAGTATAAGGCAGTGCGATCACTTCACGTGATCTTGAAACTATCCCTCTGTTGATGCATCCTAGGACTGCATGAGCTTTTTTTGGCAGCTGCAGCAAAACAAAAAACAAAACAAACCACAACCCAGTGGATCATCAAACCAACCAACCCAGTGTTCTCATTCAAGGCACAAATGACCACCTTCCAATTATCCTACTTCAGACATGTTATGTGAAGATCTAGCTTTTTGTAATAGGCTCTAATGCTGGGAAGGTGGAGGAAGAGAGAAGAAAACAATCAGCAGCAAAGTGGATGGACTCAGCTACAGTGGCGAAGAGTGTGCTGTTGGGAGACCTGAAAGAACAGGTCAGGGACAGAATGTCATGGAGAACATCTATCTGTGTGGTTGCTAGGAGTCGAAAGTGACTTAATGGCACATCATCATCAATCATTACCAAACTATGGATTTTACAACATGTTGCTTATTGCTAGCTGTGTCTGCTAGCTGTGTCTGCATCTCACTCAGATGTTATGTTCTTTCTTGTGAAAATTTCCATTTATAGAACAGTAGATAGAATTATGGCACAACTCTTGAAGATGGAAAACACAGTATAAAAAAGATGTTGAGACTCTGGAAAGAGTGCTGAGAAGAGCAACAAGGAGGATTAGGGGGCTGGAGGCTAAAACATATGAAGAACGGTTGCAGAAATTGGGTACGTCTAGTCTGGTGAAAAGAAGAACTAGGGAGTGACATGATAGCAGTGTTCTAATATCTGAGGGGCTGCCACAAAGGAGAGGAGTCAACCTACTTTCCAAAGCACCAGAAGGCAAGACAATGGATGGAAACTAATCAAGGAGAGAAGCAACCTAGAACTAAGGAGAAATTTCCTAATGGTGAGAACAATCAATCAGTGGAACAGCTTGCCTTCAGAAGTTGTGGGTGCTCCGTCACTGGACGTTTTTCAGAAGAGACTGGACAGCCACTTGTCTGGAATGCTATAGGGCAGGGGTAGGCAACCTTGGCTCTTTTATGACTCGTGGACTTCAACTCCCAGAATTCCTGAGCCAGCATGGCTGGCTCAGGAATTCTGGGAGTTGAAGTCCACGAGTCATAAAAGAGCCAAGGTTGCCTACCTCTGCTATAGGGTCTCTTGCTTGAGCAGGGAGATTGGACTAGAAAACCTCCAAGGTCCCCTCCAACTCTGTTATTCTGGAACTGCAAGCCTAAAGATGTGCAGAATCAGTTTGCCATTGATGCTTCAGGAAGAGAAGAGGCAGCTGTGAAATTTAATACTAATGGTCAGGATGATATTGATGCAACATCTATTTCTGGACAGCTCCCTCGTTGCTTTCAGAACACTGCTACATCCTTTTTGGGACAGCTGCCCGAAAAAGATTTGAGTAATATTTGAGATTTTCCAAGAGAACTGCAAGTGATTCTTAAACAAACTCACCCCTTAGTATTGATCCTAAAAGCCAAGAATAGATGACTTAGTCACCCACTTAGAAAAGGTGTTTTTTTTTTCTTTAAACGGTTCGCATAATACAGATTGTACCTTTAAAGAAGATAAAATACTAAATGGAGAGCTGTACTCAGATTGGGAATATATAATTCCTAGATATTGCTGAATTCCAGCTCCTGACAGTCCCAATCAAGATGGCTAATAATATTGGGGGATAAAGGGGGACATGCTGGGAAATTAGTTAAGCAATATGTGGAGGATCACAAGTTTTCTTGGCTGACAACAGAACAGAACAGAGCAGAGCAGAGCAGAGCAGAGCAGAGCAGAGCAGAGCAGAGCAGAGCAGAGCAGAGCAGAATAGAATAGAATAGAATAGAATAGAATAGAATAGAATAGAATAGAATAGAATAGAATAGAATCCCACCCTTTTCTAGCTTACGAAGCAGCAGGTTGTGGTCTACTTTGTCAAATGCCTTACTGATATTTAAGAATACTATGTCCACAGCATTTCGCTGGTCTACTAATTTAGTCACTTTATTAAAGAATGAAATAAGATTGGTTTGGCATGATCTGTTTTTGACAAACCCATGCTGGCTACTGGTTATAACTTTGTTTGCTTCTAGTTGTTCACAGATCTGTTTTTTTATTATCTTTTCCAGGATCTTCCCAAGTATTGACGTCAGACTGATTGGTCTGTAGTTTTCTGGGTCTGTTTTCCCCCCCTTTCTTGAAGATGGGAACCACAGCCCTTTTCCAATCCTCAGGTACTTCCCCGATGCTCCAGGATTTTTGAAAGATGTGGTGCAGTGGTTCTGAGGTAACTTCAGACTTGGGTCATCTAAAATTAGCAGTTTGTTAAATAAGAAGATACCGGATATGGCACATGTAGCCAGGCTAAGAAACAGATAGAGGTCTCAGCTAAGAGCAGGGTATAATGTAATTGTTAGAAACAAGTTAAGCACTATTGATGCTGTGTCAGAATTTAAAAAAAAAATCTTATGGACTTTATCCTATACCAGATTTACCTAGAGTAGTGTTCTCAACCTTGGAGCTTTAAGATGTGTAGATTTCAACTCCCAAAATCCCCCCACCAGCACACTGGTTGGTGTATTCTGGGAATCAGAGTCCTCATGTCTTAAAGTTGTCAAGTCTGAAAAACACTGGCCTACATCTATCCAGTTCTTCAAACTATTGTACCACTCATTGGATTCAGCTGTGGTGTATTCCCTAGTTTGGCACTCAGATATTGGGGCTTCACTTAAGGCTCTGGGCCAGGGGTGTCAAACTGCCAGCCCACGGGCCAGACGCGTCATGTGGAAGCCGCACCCACCCCATTGCCGGCAATGGCAAAACAGTCCTGATACGTTTTGACATGTCTGCTGTGGGCCAATGTTTCTCAACATGGTGCTTTAAGATAGGGGTCTTCAAACTTGGCCCTTTTATGACTTGTGGACTTCAACGCCCCAAATTCCTCAGCCAGGCACGCTGGCTGAGGAATTCTGGGAGTTGAAGTCCACAAGTCATAAAAGGGCCAAGTTTGAAGAGCCCTGCCTTAAGATGTGTGGACTTCACCTCCCCGAATTTCCTAGCCAACACTCTGGTTGAGGAATTCTGGGAGTTGATGTCCACACATTTTAAAGCTGCCACGATTGAGAAACACTGCTCCAAGCACTGGAAAATCACCTTGGCAGAGCAGAGCTAAGATGTCCAACTGAGTGTCATCAGCATATTGATGATATTTAACCCCATGCTGACAGCGGTGACTGGGGAATTCTGGGATTTGAACTCCACCCATCTTAGAGCCACCAAGGTTGAGAACTATTGGCCTAGAGTATATCTCTCAGAGGAAAGCATCTTGAATGAGCTCAAAGTAACAGCCTTAGGCCTGCTGCATTTGTATTATGCCCCACTGAGACAACAAGACTTCCTTCTGAGTAGAACAGCAAATGCAATAAACCAAAGCAACACATTTGACAAGAGCTAAGTCAAGTTATGCTAAAATATTTATATGTAGCCTAAATAATAGATGAATGGAACAAAAACAACCAGTTTTGTGTACATCTCTACTGTCAGCTTTCATTCTGAGCATGTGGGAAGACACAAGGTCCTTTCCCTTATTTTCTTGTCCTCTGGGGAGAAAGAGAAGCATCCACATGCCGGAGGAGAACAACGTGCCTTTTTGTGATTCAGTCAACACAAATTGCTCCTTTCTGTCTTCTTCCAGGAGAGGCAAATATTTAGGTAATTCAGCTGTCGGAATCATTTACTCCATCACAAGTACCTTGCTTAGCAATGGAGATGCTAGTCCCAGTTGTGGTAATAAGTTGAGGATTACCTGCAGAAACAAATTAATATTATTATTAAAAACTTTAAAATTATAAAAAAAACAGAACTCAAGCAGAATGAAAAAGGGATTTAGGTGAAGAACAAGTGTTAATCACATAGGAGCTATCTCAAAAGTTCACCATTAACTGGAGTCCCCAAGCCCACTGACACAGCCACAACTTGAGGGACCTCTGGAAAATTAAAAGGGATGAGGCTGACATTACTGTTCCCAAAAAAACCAACACAGTGCTAGGCTGCATTAACACAGGGATAGAATCAAGATCAGGTAAAGTGTTAATACCACTTTACAATGCCACACTTGGAATACTGCATCCAGTTTTGGTCACCACACCACGATGTAAAAAAGATGTTGAGACGCTAGAAAGAGTACAGAGAAGAGCAACAAAGATGATCAGGGGACTGGAGGCTAAAACATATAAGGAACGGTTGCTGGAATTGTGTATGTCTAGTGTCTAGTCCACGGGTCGGCAACCCGCGGCTCCGGAGCCGCATGCGGCTCTTTGAGCTATCACCTGCAGCTCCGGAGCCTCCTCCGCCATTTTGGGGGAGCGCATGCGCGCAAGTGTCCGCGCATGCGCACCCCCGCGGACGCGCGCGGACGGCGCGCATGCGCGGGCACATTTTGCGGCTCCCAGGGGTTTTTTTTTTTATGGAAACGGCTCTTTCAATGTTTCAGGTGGCCGACCCCTGGTCTAGTCTAATGAAGAGAAGGACAAGGGGTGACATGATAGCAGTGTTCCAATATCTCAGGGGCTGCCACAAAGAAGAGGGAGTCAAGCTATTCTCCAAAGCACCTGAAGGCAGGACAAGAAGCAACAGATGGAAACTAACCAAAGAGAGAAGAAACCTAGAACTAAGGAGAAACTTCCTGACAGTTAGAACAATTAACCAGTGGAACAACCTGCCTCCAGAAGCTGTGAATGCTCCAACACTGGAAGTTTTTAAGAAGAGTCTGGACAGCCATTTGTCTGAAATGGTATAGGGTTTCGTGCCTGAGCAGGGGGTTGGACTATGACCTGCAAGGTCCTTCCAACTTTATTATTATTATTATTATTATTATTATTATTATTATTATTATTATTATTATTATTATTATTATTATTATTATTATTATTATTATTATTATTATTATTATTATTATTATTATTATTATTATTATTATTATTATTATTATTATTGTCGTCGTCGTCGTCGTTATTGTTATGTGGGGTCCACAGCAGAGAAGGCCTGTGGCCTAATACTCATCAAATCAGGGGTGTCAAACTCGCAACATCACATGACGTGTCGCGACATATCGCGCCTTTTTTGCCATTGCCGGCAATGGGGCTATGATGCATCCGGCCCGCCGGCTGGCAGTTTGACACCCCTGCACCAAATAAAGCTCCCTAATCAACAGGACCCGCAATGCAAGATAAAAATCAGGTGCTCTATTTACTCTTATTTCAATAACACAGACTGGTCATTCTCTGAAAAATTATTGCCTCTTTAAAATAGGGGCATACAAAATATAGAGCAGCTCCCTGAAATTGCTCCAGAATTGAAAGTGTTAACAGGGCATAAATAATAATTATTAAAAAATACAGGCACTATTCTATGAATGATGAATGATGTTTAAGGAACAGGAATAGAATTAGAATGGAATCAGATTTATGGATTCTCTGCCTCCTGGTGGAGGATGTCTTTCAGCCGAGGGTCTCCTCTAAAAACAAGAGAGACTCCAGAGTTGATACAGGAATGTCAAAATGAGAGCCAATAGGAAGGGATAGGGCTTCAATCATAGGATATCTGAACTTTTAAACTCTCTGTGGATGTCCATGGGATCCTAGCTTTAAAATAAAAAGGCTACCCGCTGCCTTAGAGCAGTGTTTCTTAAAGTATGGTAATAAGAATTCCTGGGGAATCACCCAAGACCCTCTGAGGGATCTGCAAAAGCAAAAATATTTGCCAGCCTATGCTGAAAAATAATACAGTATTAAAATCCCATCAAACAATTGTGAGAAGTGGTAGCATCAATTTTAATTTTTAGTTAATATGGTAAATATTGATAAATGTCTACGTACCACTAAAACCCTCGTGTCTGTTTGTAACCTTCAATTAGCCACAATGGTGCATCGTAGGGCAACAATTTTTGAACCAAGATACTTCAAGTGGGCTAACTTGCAGAATGCAGCCCAAATCTGGGAGCCATTATTCCTGTGGGATTCAAATTTGGAAAAAAAACTTTGGCCTCTTCAGCACTGCTATGCCACCATATTGCCACACTGCTAGGGCTAGCCACAGTCACATGATTATCATTTCTAATACTTACTGATCGTGTCCCAGAACTCAGTGGGGAAGCCGGTAGGAAGTCTAAACTTGATCGTGATTGCTGACACTCCCTGCCAATTTCCCACAACAAAGTCAGTGGGGAAGCCAGCAGAAGGTGCAAGTGCAAGGCCAGAAGTCAGGTAAGTAGGTGCTACAGGATGGATAAGGGAGTGAGAGGGGTCTGTGAGAGGTGTGATTAAGGTTGGAGAGTTTGTACGAGAGTGTGAGGGAGTCCTCAAGAGGTGCAGTGAGTGTGCATGGGGATGCGGCATAGGTTAGGGAGGATGCCCAGGAAACAGCACACGTTGAGGAGGGTCCATAGGGGTGAATACCCAGTGCAGCATGAACGCAGACAGATCAGGGTGAGACTTCCTTGAGCAACTTCCAACCTTCCTTGTCGGTTTTCCCATTGCCTTTCTCCCTGCCAGCTTCCAACAGGCAAAGTCAGTGGGCAAGTTGGCAGGAAGTCAGAAATTGCTCCCAGTTCCCTTGCTTTTTTGCTTGTCCATGATTGTTCTGTTCATCTGTTTATGCAAATAAATATCTTTAAAATGATGACACAACTGAAACGATGACCCAACAGGTCACTGATCGTCTACTAACCCATCCAAGTGAAAGCTCTTTTGGAGTCTTCCATAATTTTTAAAAGGGGGAGGGGGTCCTGGGAGGAAAAAAGTTTAAGAAACAGGGCCTTTGAGTCATCATCAATCCCATTTCAGTTCATCCTTTCTGGGTTTAAACCTGTAACTCAGACCTGTCAAGGGATGCCTGTGCATAAATGTTAAGCCATGTCACCTCCATGAGGACCAGAAATGCCATACCGCAGGGAACATTGATTGTTGAATGGGTGAGGAGAAAAGGAAAAAAAAAATCAGAGGAGACGGAATGAGGTATCTTGGCTCAAATTCTGACTGGCAGCTTTCAACTCAGCCGTCTTTTATTGCAGCTCCCCTTTGTGGAAGTTCACAGCAGGGATAAGCAACAATCCAGGGTGTGCAAGTAGCATTCCCAATATGGCCAAGGATGAAGATTGCTTGGAGTTGTAGTTCAATAACATCAGAAGTGCCACAGGTTGAATATCTCATTAGTACTTGTTGCAGGTATTTCTATTATTGAAATTTGCTGGCAACTTTTAGCCACTTGTCACCTGGATGCATTTTCTTTCCTTCCTTTTCCCTTTTTAGAAAATAAAAAAAAATATTACATGATCTGAAGTTGGGTCATTCTTTGATCAGGGCTCCAGCAGTTCCCTAAATTTATTGCAGCAACCTTCTCAGGTTTATTGTTTTTCGAGACTTGCAAGTTTAATAAAAAGCAAGCTACTCGCTGTTCTGTACTGCGGCCTCCTGGTGTTTTCTAATAGCTGGCTGCCCCCACTCGAGCATCGTTCCTTTGTCCTTCCTGACTGATTACTCTGGTAAAATGTTACAGCCAATTTAAAAAGCAGTTGTGATGCCTCCTGCAAAAAAAGACTCCAGAACGAGCACATTTCTGAGCAGCCCTTGAAGTACTGAAGGAAGGGAAAGGGTCCTGTTCCTTCAAAGCATGTAATTTTCTTTAGCGAAGTGTTCCCTTCCAGAAGTTGTTCAAAGCAAATCACTGGGTGGGTTGCATTTTGAAATTTGAAAAGGGGTGGGTGGGTGGGAATGGAGGCTAGTAGGAAGGCCTCCGACAGGGTGCGATTCAATTCATTTTCCTGCTACGGGGGTGAGCCACTATCGCTGTCTGTATAAGAAGATTATCTGTATTTAATACACAAGCTTTGAAAACCTCTCAGCTGCATGTGTTGACAAAGTGTCTTTTAATAACCCATGGAACAGTTGTCACTGCTGGGCCATTTAACTGAGCAAAAGCCTCTTTTCAAGGGGACAAAATGAAACACAAGTTTTGTGAGGGGTTTTTCCTAGTTCAGTGGTGGCGAACCTATGGCACGGGTGCCAGAGGCGGCACTCAGAGCCCTCTCTGTGGGCACGCGCGCCGTCACCCCAGTCCTAGGCCTTCAGCTGGGTTTTATAAAACCTTTTCACTTTAGGCCTCCGCCGCCGTGTGCAAAAGAAAAAAAAGGCTCAATCAGTCAATTTCAACTTCTCGCAGGAAAAAAAAAGATCTTGCGAAGTTGGAATTGATTGATTGAACTTTTTAGTCCCACCCAGTCTGCCATTACCACTGCAGCCACGCCCACCCAATGGGCCACACCCATCCAATTGGCCACACCCAGCCAATGGGCCACACCCACCCGGCACCCGACGATGCATAAGTGGGTTTGGGATTGCAGTTTGGGCACTCAGTCTCTAAAAGGTTCGCCATCACTGTCCTAGTTGAAAAGTAGCTCTCATTCTGGAGTGAAAAACCAACATGGAAGAACTTACTGTCCAGCCCTCATATAATTTCTGGTTTAAAAGAAAGTCCTGGACCCATCACAACTTGCTTTTACACACTAGTCTAAAGCAGATCATTTGTGGTTTGTGCACTGTAGGATACTAGCTGTGATCCTAAAATGTTGTGTGAATCTCCATAGCCATTTAACCACAGACAAATTTTTCCTAATGTTGCTGTTTTCCCCCAAATTCACTATCTGTGCTCAGGCAATCCACTTAATGAGCTTCATTGGAAAGCTTTGTTCATTTCAATATTGTTTTTAATACAGGTAGTTCTCAACCTATGACCACAATAGAGCCCAAAATGTATGTCGCTAAGTGAGACATTTGTTAAGTGAGTTTTTGCCCCATTTTATGACCTTTCTTGCCATAGTTGTGAAGTGAATCACTGCAGTTGTTAAGTTAGTAACATGGTTGTTAAGTGAATCTGACTTCCCCATTGACTTTGCTTGTCAGAAGGTCACAAAAGGTGATTACACAACTCCAGAACACTGCAACTGTCATAAATATGAATCGGTTGCCAAACAATTCAAATTTTGATCACATGACCACAGGGGTGCTGCAACGGTCGTAAATGTGAAAAATGGTAATAAGTCACTTTTTTCAGTGCCATTGAAACATTGAACAGTCACTAAATGAATTGGTGTAATTTGAGGAGCACCTATAGTTAAGTAACTTATGTTCAACCAAGCTATTTTGTTGGTTTATGGCAGGGGTAGGCAACCTTGGCTCTTTTATGACTTGTGGACTTCAACTCCCAGAATTCCTGAGCCAGCATAGCTATGCTGGCTCAGGAATTCTGGGAGTTGAAGTCCACAAGTCATAAAAGAGCCAAGGTTGCCTACCCCTGGTTTATGGTGTGATCTATTGTAATCATCAATCAGAAAATGGGTTAATTCAGTTACTAGGTGAAGTGAGAACAGCCTTTTGATATAGAGCTAGATTTTGAAGCTCTATGTCCCATCAATCCCAGTGAGCATGACTGGGGTCCTCCATGCCCTTGTTTTGTTTCCTTGGTTTATTATAGAATTGTCTGCCAAGAAGATATTTTGAACGAAAATGGTATTTTTTTGAAACTTCATCTTAATCCCTTCAAATGACTATCTACAGCTGACTGTGTCTGCATATTGCATTAATCCATAAATATATTGTCTAGTTAAGCACGTTGTCTGAACTCAACTACTGTAGCTAGAAAATGATGGGTTATAGCTGGGAAACCCAAATTTTGGGGAGCAGGGTATAGTATGCTACCACGAAGACTCTCTAAAATGTGTGCAGATCAGGACAAATGAATTTAATTAACATATAATTTACAAGTAGAAAGTATGATTTGTATACTTAGTATTAATGATATACAGTATTTTATCATTTTCCACTTTTGTCACATTAAAGGTGAAAATTCTGTGACCAGTTTTGGAGAAGCTCTAAAATTTGCCCCCCCCCCCCAGGCTTTGGAAATCTGTCTGTGATTTCAGGACCACAGATTGCGTCCCTGTGATTTGTGGCTTAGTATGAGCATTAGAAAGAGAGACAGTTTGGTGTACTATAGTGGTTAAGGCATCAGACTACCAGTAGAAACCAGGAGACTGAGTTCTAGTCCCGCCTTAGACACAAAGCCAGATGGTAACCTTAGGCCAGTCACTTTCTCTTAGCCTTAGGAAGGAGGCAATGGCAAACTACTTCTGAAAAACCTTGCCAAGAAAATTGTAGGAGCTTTTCCAGGCAGTCCGCAAGAACTGGACATGACTGAATGGGAAAAATAAATTATTAACCAAGATATTGCCGTTCTTTCAACAAACCATGACGAGCTTACATTAATTTTGAAAACCAGGCATTATTACCAGTAAGGACAACTTTTCCCACAAATGTACACAGGATATATAGATAGTTGATGGGTGAGGTGGAAAATGAGATGGGATGTCAATGCAATAATTAAATTCAGCATCATTTTTAATACCTACAGTATATCAGCATATAACTTATCTTTTTCTTCAGCCAATTAGCTGGAGTGGGACATCTCAAGCTAATATCAGTTCTTGCAAAATGCTTGTTGAAATGACAAGGCAAATAAACCCTATTCTGATTTAAAGCAACAGTCTAGTTCCCAGAACACACTAAACACACACACACACACACACACACATACTGTGTTCCTACAACACAGTGAGCCACAGAATCCTTAAAATCTTCTTTAATATAAGTTCTAAGATGGGCTGGGTTACACATCATGTTTTCTGGGTCTACTTTAATCATGGTTTACAAATCAATCCAATTTTCTTTATTTGCACAACATGCTATAAATGAACCTACATCCACACAAAACATGAGACTAATTATAGTTACTTAGTTTATGGTTCAGTACAACCTGCAAATACAGCCATTATGTTAAACCACCATGTAATTTGTTTAGTTTAGAGCTTAGCCTGTTTTGTGAACCCCAACCAATTGCAGCTTATTTTTTAAAAACTTAATAAATAAACCCTGGTTTAGCACAATGTGTTGATAAGGTCATTGCTATGGAAGCAGATATCCAGCTGCCTTAAGAGATGGTTGAAAAGAACTAATTCAAGTTCAGGAGTGCTTTTATATGGCTGTTTCATATCATTACTTTACTCTTAACTTTCAAATTAGCACCTACGTCTATTCAGGGAGAGAGAAAACCTTACACAGAAGCAGGGTGCTAAATAGTTGAACTAAGTGTTCCTGAATTGTTAAAGAAAAGAATGTTTTTTCTTTTTCATTCATAATTTTTTTTACAGTTATTAACACTAAAAAGAGAAAGCATTACTCTTAAAATCAGCCATGGCAATTTGGCCTTTCTGAATCAATCTTCTTTTTTGAGTTGGTTTTAAGGATAAGCATGTAACTTCACTGGGCATCCAGCCATTTTAACTATCCCACCCAATTTCTTTGATATCTACAAATTGAAGCAGAAGACTATTCAAGACTATCCCCTTTTATGTCTCTAGTTTAAGGAGGAACCATGGAGGACAAGTCTAAATAGCAAGTCTGAAAAGCCAAAATGTGGGCTGTTCTCACACAACATTTTCAACTTGGCTGCTAAAACAGAGTTACTTTTACCAAGTTTAGGACATTATGCCAAATGCAGACAAGTTAAATATGTCGTGTGAATACAGCCTTTATCCTTATACTTTATTCTACCTTCATAACACACAAACCATCAAGGGCGTACAAAGGATATGATTAAAAAAAGTGTCAAGATGGCAGCCAGAATTGTACAATTGAAGCACCGCCTCTTTTTTTTATGTAGGATCACATCATAATGGCTACCATCTTGATTTTTTTTTGCCTCCTGCAAACTACATTTTTTGATTACCTGGTACGCAGAACAACTAATTGGGAGTACAGTTGCCCCCAATCCTGGATGGAATAGCTAATAGGACTGTTCAAAGAACTGGAGAAGTGTTTCAAGAGTTACTTGTTCCTTCATTAGGAAAGGAGTAATAGCTGTTTGCCAGCTGAAATGAATCAGCAGAGTGGTATGACTCCAAATAAACCAGTTTTGGGCCACCACTACAGTGCATTTCCAAAATACAGGAAGTAATAGTTCCACTCTGATTTATACCTTGACTTTTTTATGAACTTCAGGGGATCACTCCCTACTACTGTTTTTCTCCCCACAAGAGCAAACCTTTGAGATAGGTTGCTCCACGACTACTCGGTCATCTTCCATGGTTGAAGGTGGACTTCATCTTGAATCTCCACCTTAATAGATTCCTCAGCAGGACATTGAATGAAACAATCCTTTCCGATTTTATTTTAGAACATTCCTATTTCTCTGGAGATTTTAATACTGATTGCATTTTATTCTGATTGGGTAGGGAATAAACCTAGTTGATTTTTTTTTGTTCTTTAGATGTATTTTTAAGGATTTATGTTTTGTGTTTTTGTTCTACCATATGTGTACATTTATATTTATATTCAGGCCTGAAATTCCATTTGCTGGGTGATCTATAAAGCTTTCAAATAAATGAAAACGTTTACTTGATCAGGGGATATCTGGAAGGGAATTCAAAGTTCATTACCATCCAACCTTCTGAGAGAAATTTACTACTGCAGTTTCATTGACTGGTGTCATATGAAACTTGACTCCAATTTCCCAAGAGCCTCTCTGAGTGAATATGGGACAATCTTGGCCATCTTAAACTCCTGGAGGCAGGATACAGATCTAAACAGCAAATAGATAAGGCTCTCCCCTAACCAAGATGACCTGGCAGTATTGTTGTACAATAACAAAGCAAGAGTGAATGGAGATTACTGCCTTAGGCTTCTTGAGGGATCCTAAAATATTTGTTGGCTAAAGGAAAATGGCTTCAGAAGAACTTTTCAAAGGAATGAAATCTATAATCTTCCAATCTAGGCTAGTTATGATACCTCTAGTCAGTGTTTAGAGGTAAAGAATTCTCCACTCATCAGACTGCTACCTAAAAGCAACTTGAATGGTAGAAAAAGCATGATTGGTGACATTTATAGAATTTCTTTTGCAAAACATTCTATAAATGTCACCAATCATGCTTTTTCTACCATTCAAGTTGCTTTTAGGTAGCAGTCTGATGAGTGGAGAGTTCTTTATTTATTAAATTCAATTTAGACACTGCCCAACCCCAGTTGACTCTGGATGGCTCATAAATAATAACATAAAAAATAATACAAAACAAGAACAAGACAAGATCTGGGCATTATATAGAGGCAAATCCTGGGCTGAAACCTAATTAAATGGGTTTAGATAATCCATTCCTCCTGGGTTCTCTCTCTGCAACCATAGACCAACCACCTTCTTTATTTTATTGATTCATTTATTAAATTTATTTGCCACCCATCTCATTTTGTGGCTTACAGCATTAAAGCATTAAAATCATAAAAGACAATTATGTCAATGAAAATGGAAACTACAATCAGAATTGTAAGTTAAAAGGGAAGGTTAGAGGGAGCTTAATAATTGTTTACAACTATTGGGTTCAAGACTGGCCTTATGAGGAGGGGACACAACTCCAGTTCCTTCAAGGTTGAAATCACCAGTTGCCTTTCAACAGGGCTTACACAGCCTGAACCAATTACAGGTCCTCTCCCTGGCCATCTTTACAATCAAGGAGAGACCTGGACCTAATAAATGTGTAGCCAAATTAACAGAGCGCAGAACCTTCTCTATTCCTTAGGCTTCACCAACTCAAACTCATTCCAAATCACACCACAACAGAGAGCCCCAGGAATTTTAGCTGGACTTGCCCTGTCACTTGGAGCAAATCTAAGCAGGGCCAAGATTACCTTAAAAAGGACTGATTGGTTATTGGTGGACACAATAACAGCCGAGAAAAACTTTGCTGCCCTTATTGCAATGAGATTATCTGTAATATAGGTTCTTAGGATTCATTCAGAGTCTTCCTCCAATAATGCTCCAGAGGTCTCTTTTAGCTGTTCATCTCTTGGAGCTTTTCAGTAATAAGGTATACTCCGAATCAATGCAAGAGGCCACATAGTAGTAATGTGGTCCAAGGCCCCAGCCACTCAGCCATTCCAGGAAGCAAACAAGACCTCAGCCAACCTGCCCACCAGCTCCTCAAGGTATGTCCCAAATCCCTCTGCAATACCACTGGTTCCATCAATTGTCTAAGGCAGGGGTCCCCAATCTATGGGCTGTAGCCCGGGATCAGGAAATAGCTGGCTAGTGCATGCACGCGTGGATGTGCATTCCCCCCACTCGCGCTAATGCCCGCGGCCCCGTTTGTGCATGCGCGTGGACGCAAATGGGGACACTAGTGCAGGGTGGGTGTCTGTGGCCCATTTGTGCATGTGTTGCTAGCCCAGCGCAAATGGACCACTAGCTGCCATGGGGGGTGCGTAGCCATTCATGCATGCGCACGGTGCCAGCGCATGCTGCGCCAGTGTGAGTGGCCTTGTGTGCGCACGAACCAATTTTGAAGCTGCTCTCCTTCCCTCCGGTCCGTGAGCCCGGAAAGGTTGGAGACCTCTGGTCTAGGGTAGGGCCACTCATACAGGCCCTTTTTCCCTGCAGGTGATGGAGGGATGACACTAGTGAGTCAAAGGGTATTCAAAGAGTGATCAGTCCATACCAGTGGACTGATATTAATGTCCTTCACTACCAGGTCACATTTCAACCACCCAGAGACAAAAACCCAGATCTAATGTGCAACTGCTAGGAGGAGAACTAGGCCATTGATGATGGTTGCCTTGGAGACCACAAACTCCTGAGTTGCCCCAGACTCAATGCCCCTAAGCAGCAAATTGAAATGCTAACAACTCTATTGCCAACCCAGTGATGGAATATAGCAACTCAGGTGGGGATATTGTTTCCCGGAGTCATTTGCTGAGATGGGTGGCTATAGAAATCAAATAAATAAATATCACTGGATGGCAGTGAGAGGGATGCACCACCAGTAAGCCCCCATCGTTTCATTTCCTAGGGCCCAACTTCAACTAAAGTCCTTCACATCTGATTATCTATGGAGTGGAGCCTCTGAAAGCCCATGACTCATGGATGACAACAGCCACCCCTCTTCCCTTTCCCTGAGAAGGTACAGCTCCTGAAACCCCAGTAGGCACAACTCCAAAGGGATATACTTCCCCTCTAAGCCTGACTAGATTTTGGATTAAGCACACCTGCTTTCTCATGCGCTCAGTGGAAACATCAATAGCTATAATTCCTGTCTTGCCCACTTTAAGAACCTAACCATTTTTCTTTAAAAATATGTTCTCTATGTCTGCAGATCTTGAGATTTATCTTCGCATTTCCCCTCCCCATCGCCCCTCCCCTTTTTTTTCTTATTTTAGTTACAGTCTCAGTGGGATTCACCACCTCAATTCCCCACTTTTTAAGATGCAAAATTCTGCAATGTGGTTGCTTGGGAAAAGGTGAATTCCGCCAAAACGCAAGTTACATATCTTCATTGGATCAGAATGAAAAGACTCAAGGGAACTTAAGGAAATAAAAAAAAAAGCCTTGGAGAGATATTCACTTTTGGAGGATATGGGGGGGGGGTTGTGTATCAGGAGATTTAGGTCAATGGAAATCTTAAGAGCTCAGACATGAAACAAATGAGCAGAAAGAGGTAGCTCTAAATAATCTCAGTTACTTGGCAATTTCCCAAGTTTTGTCATTGTCTACTGGGTTCTGCAACTTTGGGAGCTGCTGGAGACTTCCATTTAGGACTGTTTTCATTCTCTGCCCATTCTAGGGCCTCTAAATTGACTACCTGGTTGTTTTAACCCCGGACAGTCTTAGAACATGAAGATGAACCCAGATTATCATGAACCAATCAGAGTTTTCATAAACCAATTTAGAGGGTGCAGAAATTATCAATCCAGCGCTTGTTGGAGCCCCCACTTCAAAGTAAAAAAGAATTACATTTAGAATAGAATAGAATAGAATAGAATAGAATAGAATAGAATAGAATAGAATAGAATAGAATAGAATAGAATAGAATAGAATAGAATAGAATAGAATAGAATGCTATCTAGTCCAACCCCCTGCCCAAGCAGGAGTCCCTACATCATTTCTGACAGATGACAGTCCAGTCTCTTTTTGAAAGCCTCCAGTGATGAAGCATCAACAACATCTGAAGGCAGTCTGTTCCATTGGTTGATTGTTCTCACTGTCAGGAAATTTCTCCTTATTTCCAGGTTGAATCTCTCCTTGATCAATTTCCATCCATTATTCCTTGTCTGGCCTTCAGGTGCTTTGGAAAATAGGTTGACCCCCTCCTCTCTGTGACAGCCCCTCAAATATTGGAACACTGCTATCATGTCTCCCCTGGTCCTTCTCTTCACTAGACTAGCCATGCCCAGTTCCTGTAACTGTTCTTCATGTTTTAGCCCCCAGTCCCCTAATCATCTTTGTTGCTCTTCTCTGCACTTTCTCTAGAGTGTCAACATCTTTTTTATAGTGTTGCAGTATTCTAGGTGTGGTCTTACTAAAGCTTTATCGATTGATATTAGTACCTCACGTGATCTTGATTGAATCCCTCTGTTAATGCAACTTAGGATTGCATTGGCTTTTTTGGCTGCTGCCACACACTGTTGGCTCATATTTAATTGATTGTCCACTAAGACTCCAAGATCCCTCTCACAGTTACTGCTATTAAGCCTGGTTTTGCCCAATCTATATGTGTACTTTTGGTTTTTCTTCCCTAGGTGTAAGACTTTACTTTTCTCTCAGTTGAATTTCATTTTGTTAAATAGGGCCCAGTGCTCAAGTCTGTCAAGATCCCTCTGGGTCTTGAGCCTATCATCTAGGGCACGGGTGTCAAACTCACCACGTCACATGATATGTCACAACGTATCGCAACTTTTTTTGCATTGCTGGAGCTGGGGTGGGCACTACCTCTGTATGATGCAACCGGTCCGCGGTGGCAGTTTGACACCCCTGATCTAGGGTTTTGGCTATTCCTGCCAGCTTAGTGTCATCTGCAAATTTGATAAGTTCCCCTTCTATTCCCTCATCTAGGTCGTTTATGAAGATGTTGAAGAGTACTGGGCCTAGGACAGAACCTTGTGGTACCCCACTGCTTACTTCCCTCCATGTAGACGTAGTACCATTAAGGACTACTTGTTGAGTGTGGTTTGTCAGCCAGTTAAAAATCCATCCGATGGATTTTTTTGGCCACCCAGCTATAAATGTCCAATTTGGAGATTTGATATTCTAACAGATCGTGTAAAAATTTAAAAATTGGGAGAAATATGTCTAATTTAAAATTTAAAGTTCTAGCATTTCTTTTAAGATGTCGAATTCAGTGTTGAATGGGGCTCAGGTGTGGCGTTCTTTCTTGTCCTGTCCTGGAATGTTCTGTAATTATCCCTTTCCTCCCTGCCTTCTTGTGAGCTTTATTTATCCCTTTTTTCTCTACCTTTATATGTTCCGTACTTGCTATTGTCTACTCAGCTTTTATTTTTTGCCTTGTGTTCTGTAATTTAATTTTTTGGTTTTATTTTATTATTATTATTATTAGCCTCTCTTGCTACTTGTTTTCGTCTGCCACTACAGTTATTCAGCTCCCTGCTTTCCTAACGGCTATCCAACTCTCTGCTTTTCTACCAGCTATTCAGCTCCCCCTGCTTTTCTCAGTGCTGCTTTCCCCTGACTGTTGGTCTGCCACGCTGTTCCATTGCCGTTCGCAGTCACCAGTCTATGTTCTGCTGTGCCATTGCTGTTTTCTTGCCAGGTCCCCTCCCATTATTTTCAGTTCATTCTATGTGCTTTGCTGCTTTAAGGATAATAGAGTTGCTTATATAAAGAAAAGCCAAATACTCTCAAGTTGTCATTCTTACTGCTTATAGGCAGCATACAATTTCTGACAAAAAATGTCCATTGGGCATGAGGGATTACTTGGTACCATGTGATTTGATTAACGATCGTGGCGATTCACTTAACCATCACTGTAAAAAAGGCCAGAAAATCAGGTCTAATTCATCTTATGACTGCAATGATTTAGGATGAAAATTCCAGTCCAGTTCTCTTTAAGGCAAGGACTACCTGTATTTATTTTTTATTTTTGTTGATTTTTAAAAATTGTTGTTAGCAACCCAGAGTCAGTCATTCGAGATAGGCAACAAATAAGGAAATAATGAATAAATAAAGGTGGAGTTGGACAAAATGTATCAGTTCACTTCAGTCTAGAGACTGAGAAGTGGAGCAAGGCAAGAGTCTGGTGCCTACTACTTAGAAAATCAAGCTGAGGGGATGTACTAGAGCAGTGACGGTGAACCTTTTAGAGACCGAGTGCCCAAACTGCAACCCAAAACCCACTTATTTATCGCTGGGTGCCAGGTGGGCATGGCCCACTGGGTGGGCGTGGCTGTGGTGGTCATGGCAGATTGGGTGGGTGTGGCCAAGGTGGGCATGGTCACCTCGATGTTGCTCGTGGGGAGGGATGTCTGTGGGGGCCGGGCAGGGTTGGGGGAGATCCAGGGGGTCTCTGGCAGGTGGGGCGGTGGGCAGGAGGCTCGTCCTGTGGGGTGAGGCAAAGTGAGGCGAGGCAGGGCAGGAGTGCCATTGTCCCAGGGCAAGGCGAGGCAGGGGCCGGGGTGACTGCTGCCTGACACCATCGGCCCCCGCACACAGAGGCCAGCGAGCGCATGAGGGCCGACAGTGTCCGTCAGCAGCCACAGCCTGCCGGCCCCTCGACCAGCATACTTTGGGGCTCTGCAGTCGGCCGCCAGCAGTTCAGAGAAGCCGCCTCTGAGCTGGACGGCCAGCCGACAGCTGAGGAGGTGATGCAGTGGGTCGTGCCTGGGAAAAGGAGAGCATGCGAGACCAGGAGGGATGGGACGTGGGGGGAGGGAAACCAGCCGTGCTGGGATGCATCCGGCCACGTGGGACTTCGGCGAGTTAGCGGGCGGCTGGTTGAAGAGGGACGGTTGCCATCTCCGGGGCATGGCGTGCGTGCCCACAGAGAGGGCTCTGAGTGCCGCCTCTAGCACGTGTGCCATAGGTTCACCACCACTGTACTAGAGATTATGAATTTGAAATTTTGTGGTTTCTGGAAGCAAGCTGTATAAAAGCATAATAAACAAGTAAAATAAACTGAAGCTAGAATTAATATTGTGCTTGCTAATAAAGCTCCTTGTGGAATTTACCAGAGTCTCTGAGTTCAAGTGATGGGAGGCATGAATGGCTGAAGCCTACCCAAATGCCTCTTGGAATTCCAGAGTAATAAATCACAAATCCACTAGAAGATAATTGACTTAGTGATGCTGTGGAAATCCAGTGGGCAGTACCTGATCAGCACATTTGCTGCATGTGAAAGGATTCTTGAGGAACATCTTGAAGGACCTCCTAGAAAAGCACTGCTGGAAGATGACCTGACTCCTGCACAAAATTGCTACTAGGGGAACAAAACCCTTTGCAAAGCACCAATTTGCTAGAACGTCACTTACTCACTGCCAAGTTAGGCAATAAATCATAGCTTTCCAGATGCTTAGCATCTTATTCAGTGCTTGACCTTCTCCTGGGGTGGCAGAAAACACAGACAATTCAGCTGGATTAGAAACTTTATTGCAAACAAGAATGAAGTCTTCAAGGTAACAGCTGACTGTTCACAGCAGTATACATAAGCCAGAACCTTAATACATTTATTTCAATGCTCCAGAGTTCAGATTTTTTCCTCTCGTTTTCCTCAGTTAACCAATACTTGATGACTTCAAGAGGCTGCAGAGGTACATTTCTATAACAATTCCCTCTAGTCTGAAAATTGCTGGTTCCTTCTCCAATAGTTTTAACTTTAAAATTATTATGTGTTTTAACCACTCTTCCAAAGGACCTTTCCTGTTATTCTTAATAATAATAATAATAATAATAAAGTTGGAAGGGACCTTGGAGGTCATCGAGTCCAACCCCCTGCTCAGGCAGGAAACCCTATACCATTTCAGACAAATGGCTGTCCAGTCTCTTCTTAAAAACTTCCAGTGTTGGAGCATTTACAGCTTCTGGAGGCAGGTTGTTCCACTGGTTAATTGTTCTAACTGTCAGGAAGTTTCTCCTCAGTTCCAGGTTGCTTCTTTCCTTGACTAGTTTCCATCCATTACTTCTTGTCCTGCCCTCAGGCGCCTTGGGGAATAGCTTGACTCCCTCTTCTTTGTGGCAACCCCTGAGATATTGGAATACTGCTATCATGTCACCCCTAGTCCTTCTTTTCATTAAACTAGACATACCCAATTGCAGCAAACGTTCCTGATATGCTTTAGCCTCCAGTCCCCTAATCATCTTTGTTGCCCTTCTCTGCATTCTTTCTAGAGTCTCAACATCTTTTTTACATCGTGGTGACCAAAACTGGATGCAGTATTCCAAGTGTGGCCTTACCAAGGCATTGTAAAGTGGTATTAATACTTCACGTGATCTTGATTCTATCCCTCTGTTAATGCAGCCCAGCACTGTGTTGGCTTTTTTGGCAGCTGCAGCACACTGCTGGCTCATATTTAAGTGATTGTCCACTAGGACTCCGAGATCCCTCTCACAGTTACTACTATTGAGCAAGGTACCCCCTATACTATACCTGTACATTTGGTTTTCTTGCCTAAATGTAGAACCTTACTTTTTTCACCATGAATTTCATTTTGTAGATAGCGCCCAAGTGTTCAAGTCTGTCCAGGTCCTCCTGTATCTTAAGCCTGTCTTCTGGAGTGTTGGCTATTTCCTGCCAGCTTGGTGTCATCCGCAAATTTGATGAGTTCCCCATCTACCCCTCGTCCAAATCATGATGAAGATGTTGAGAGCACGGCCAGAACAGAGCCTGGGGCACCCACTGCACACTTCTCCATGTAGAGCGGTTCCATTGAGGACCACCGCTGAGTACGGCCCGTTCAGCCAGCTACGAATCCATCTGGTGTGATGCTGTCTAACCACATTTTTTCTATTATCAATAGTAGGTTGTGATCTACTTTATCAATCCTACTGAAGTCCAAGTAAATTATATCCACAGCATTCCTCTGATCCACTAATTTTGTCACTTGGTCAAGAATGCAAATAAGGTTGTCTGCATGATCTGTTTTTGACAAACCCATGTGGCTTTTAGTAGTGACTTTATTTTTGCTCCTAGGTTTTTTCGCTGATTCTTGTTTGATTATCTTTCGAATTTCCAAGGTATTGAGGTTCAGGCTGATAGGTCTGTAATTTCCTGGGTCCATTTTTTTTCCCTTTTTGAAGATGGGAAATAATCAGCTCTTTTCCCAGTCCTCGGTAATTCCCAGTGCTCCAGATCTTTGAAAAATATAGTTCAATGTTCTGAGATCAATTGCCATCTTGAGACCTGGGTGTAATCCATTGGTCCTGGTGATTTGAATTCGAATCTAGCTGGATGCTAGGTGATCACTTACCGTTTTCTTGCCTATCTTAACTTGCCTTTCTATTCTGTTTTTATGGCACTATTTTTGTTAGGTTGGTCTGTTTTTCCCTTGTGTAAAGACAGATGCAAAAAGAGTAAATAGTTTGCTTTCTCCTGTTGCTTGTCACCTTTTTGCACTTTCACCCACTAGGGACCAATCATTTCCTTCACTTTTTTTCTTGTTTGTTACATGTTGAAGAAGCTTTTTTTGTTATTTTTGACTTGGTCGCAAGCCGTTAGTTCATTATGAGCCTTAGCTTTCCTCACTTCATCTTTTGCAGGCTCGGGCTATTTGCTGATATTCTGTCTTAGTTATGTGCCCCTCTTTCCACTTTCTATACTTGTCCCTTTTATCTTTCAATTTATCAGAGAGTTCTTTATGCAGCCATGCTGGTTTCTTTTGAGAGCTCTTATTTAGAGCTTATTTAGAGCTCTTATTTAGCTTTATCCTTAGATTACAAATAATTTCCTTCTTTCCATCATCTGCCTTTCTGATCACCAAACCCACAAATCACAACTTCATTTTTTCTTTTTTTGGCAAAAAACCCTTAAGCGATTTCTAGTCACTAATAATATAATTATTGTTCTTTCTCTCTAATTAAACAAATCAAGCTAATCAATGTTGGCATCTCTGCTAATTCTGTCCTCTTCACCAACCATCTCCCCATTGTGGGTATTTCAGTGTCTTTCCAATTGTATATAAAAACAATCTTCTATAACTTTTTAAAATTGTCTATCCATTAGTCCCGAGAAAAGCTCAGTTGCAATTGAATATTATCTTTAAAATTCTTGGTATCACTGTCTGTATTTTATGCTGTTTTGCAAGTCCACCACACATGATGAAATGACCTCTTCTTTTTTCCACACCAATGTTCTAAAAAATCTTATGGGGCCCATCTGGGGCTGACAGATATTCTTTTTAATAAAAATGATGCTGCTGGCTAATCATTTGCTTTGAAACATGGCAGTTTCATGTGTTTTAAATTAACTTTAAAGCAAAGGTAAAAAAAATGAGATGGAAAAAGGTGAGAGAACAACAGCACACTTGGGTATTGTGTTGGCACTTTTATTTATTTTACTTATTAATGCAGACATGTTGATATTTGTGATATATTATTACAAATCTTTTATTCTAGTGCAGTGTTTCTCAACCTTAGCCACTTTAAAATATCTGGACTTCAACTCCCAGAATTCCCCAGCCAGCTCTGCTGGTTGGGGAATTCTGGGAGTTGAAGTCCATATATCTTTAAACGGCTAAGGTTCAGAAACACTGCTTTAGCGGCTTCTTTCTTTATATTTTACAATATATTTCTTTATTCTTTATTCCTTTCTTTATATTTTACAATATATGTTATAATATATTGCAGTCTGCTTCAATATTATTTTTATCCTGTGCTTATGCTATACTTAATTTCAAGCTCGTGATCTGTGATAAAATGAGACCAGAATAGTATATGCGGCAACTGCTTAAATTCAGAGTCATGTTCTAGTTTTATTACAGTCTTCTATCCCTTCCCTGGATTTCTAGTTTTATTAACTGTAAGCAAATTGGAGTTGCACTCTGTCACTTTATAAAGTAGTCATCTCCTATGTGGATGCTATAAACTTCAACTTCCAGAATTCTCAGCAATGGCTATGCTAGCTGGGGAATTCTGGGAATTGAAATCCGGAGGATTCTCAGGTTTGTAAAAATGGCTGTAAAGTACAGTACTATCATGGTATATGACGATGTTGACATAGATAATAGATAAGAAAAGCTTATTTTATTTGGAAAGAAGGAAGAGTGGAAAAAACATATCCACTTTGGAATAACAAATTACAGCAGTCTGATGCAATTAATTAAATTGCTAATTATGGGCTTTCAAAAGATGAAGGGAAATATTAAGAAACTGCCAAAAATATTTATGGATTCAATTGTTCAGTTTACTCTCTAGGATAAACGCGGTAAATTATATATAATTATGCAGACATACAGACTTATAACGTAGAAATGTTTAAAGATTTAAAGTCAGTCAAGACCAATTCATCCTAGCCACTTCCATTTAGACCACTCTTGCTAATGCATTGGCTTGTATTCCAGCATGACTTAGGGCTGCAAGTTGAAGGGACTCACAGAGACTAGAACTAAAATATATTATTGAGACAGGCTACAGCAACAGCAAGTCTGATCATAGATTTTCCCCTTCTTATACTCCAGGAAGTCAGGGAAAAGCCATTCTGAGTCCCTTCCTAATATTTTTCCCTTCTCTCTCAGCTCAAACCATATTTCTGCACGTTTTATTTTTGTAATGGTTTCTAAAAATGGTTTCTCCCAGGTCATTTCCATGGTTCTCTACCTTGCTCCTGGGCAGTCTATAAGTAGTCCTTGACTTACAACCATTTGTAGGTCCTTGACCATTCGAAGTTACAATGGCTCTGAAAAAAAATGTCTTATCACTGTTTTTCACACCACCGCTGCAGCATCCCCCTGGTCATGTGATCAAAATCCAGACATTTGGCAATTAGCATGTATTTATGATGGTCACAAGTGTTCTAGGGTTATATGTTCATCTTTTGCCACCGTCTGACAAGCAAAGTCAATGGGGGAGACAGGTTCAATTAACAACTTAATGTTACCCTGTGCTAAAATGGGTGGCCAATAAATTTTATGAATAAATAAACTTAGTGTTACTTAATAACTGCAGTGATTCACATAACTGTAACAAGAAAGGTTGTAAAATGGGGCAAAAGAACTCAATCACTGTCTTGCTTAGCAACAAAAAAAATTAAATTCAATTGGGGTGATAAGCCGACGACTATCTGTGTTGGGGAACTCCTGAATAGATTCTAAAATATAAGTAGCCCTCTAGCTACGATTGGTGACTTAGCAACCATTCAAACTTACAACAGACCTCAAAAAAGGGAGTTACAACCCAGATACAACATTCTGGCCACTGTCCCCCTGGCTGCAGTCACATGACTGATTTTGGGTGCTCGGCAATTAGCCCGTGTTTATGACTGTTTGCATGAGTATGTGACCACAGTTTACAACATTTTTGCCAGAAACCAGCATTTACTTCTGGTTTCTAGCAAAAACTGTTCCATAGCAAACAATGGGTTTGCTTAATGACCATCGTGTCCACTTAACAGCCATGACATTCACATAATAACTGCCACAAAAAAGGTTGTGAAATCAGGTGTGGTCTTTGGTTACCCACTTTACGACTATCACAACTTATGACCAAACTTGTAGTCTCAATTATGGTCATAAGTCAAGAACTACCTGCATATAGAATGTATTCTATATCCTGTGTTCCAGGGATCAATATAATAATATAATAAATGTAATCTAATTAACATAACATAATATAACATCACAACATAAAACATAACATAGAACAATATTGTCCCTTAGTCCTAGGAACAAGAAATAAACTAGAAATAGAACTATACCTCCCAGTTCCCAGAGAAACCTTAAACCATGATAGCTCTTCCTGTTAGGGCGAATTGGTAGGCAGCCTTAAATAATGGTATTGAAACCAGTCCAGTACTTAGGGGCTAATTACCATGCAGAGGGAACACCTCAAACTGCAGTTTCGTGGCTCACTGGCTCATGATGTGCAATAACTTTGAAGAAAATTGAGGGGAACATAGTTTGAGCCCCAACAGCTTTTTTACTGTCAAAATGATTGCCATGTTTCTTTACTGCAGATCAACAGCTTCTGACCCATAGACCTAATCTGGCCTGCAGGACTTCAGTGGAGACCTCTCCTGTTAAATGAGTTCAAGTGATTAAGTTCAAGAGTTTCCATTTCACTGAAAGAGATACTATCAGCTGCTGCCGCCACCACTCCAGATAGACAAGACAGGAAGCACAACTAGATGAGCTAAATCTATTTTATTAACAGAATATTATAAGTCTGAAAGTACAAATCTCTCACCCCCACTCTGCTGGATCCAGTGGTGGGATTCAGCCAGTTCGCACCACTTCGGCAGAACCGGTAGCTAATTTGTTGTTGCCCAGGCCCAGAATGGACTTCCGGAAGCGGCATCCACGCAGAGAACCGGTTGTTGACATATTTGAATCCCACCGCTGGCTGGGTCCATTAGTGGGGATCTTTTCTAGGTTTGTTTCTCTGACCATTAAGCCACTGGGTGCTCCTGCCTCTCTTATCGGATTGTTTCCTAGGCAGCAACTCTTCCCCCCTTTCCCCAAGGTCAGCCAGGTGTTCCATTACAGGTATGTATGTAGGGGAAGGGATTCGGAAGAGGAGGCTTCCTTTTCTGAAAAAAACCCCCTGCTGTTCCCTCCCTTTATCTCTGACATCACCTGGTTTACCAAGGGCTTGGATAAATTAGTTTTTTTTCCAATGGATTAGTTCCCAGCCTATTTTCGTCTGTGGGTTTAAGATACTGCACAGTAGATTCAGTGGTCCTGTTGATTATACAGCATAAAAAGAGGAAAAGACGAGAAGAAGATCTAGGTCACAATAATGGAAGAGCCGCCTTTTAAACCAAGAACCTGAGGCAAGTCAGGAATTAATTAAGTGCCAGGGGCACTAGGCTCTATTGTTATGGATAACCTCTGCAAGGAGAGGGTAAAATGGTATCTATCAGAGGGCTTACCAGTTCTCTCTCACAGATGCGTTCCACCAATTGCTTAATGGGAGAATATAGCTGTAG
Organism: Azemiops feae; assembly: GCA_023970755.1. NCBI lineage: Eukaryota > Metazoa > Chordata > Lepidosauria > Squamata > Viperidae > Azemiops > Azemiops feae. Next base: position 2,560,496 of record JALGBA010004195.1, read on the forward strand.
TTTTTGATGAATGGGAAATGGAATTATAATTGTTACCATGAGACCAATTCATCAACATGCCTTCATTATAGGTTGGCCTACAAAATAATCTGCCTTTTCAGTACAGTACTGTCCTCAATTTATGGGCACAATTGGGACCAGAAATTCCATTGCTGAGCAAGACAGTTGTTAAATGAGTTGTGCCATGTCTTGCCATGGCTGTTAAGTAAATCATTGTACTTGTTAAGTTAATAACATGGTTGTTAAGTGAATCCGGCTTCCCCCATTGACTTTGCTTGCTGGAAGACGGCTGGGAAGTCGCAAATGGTGATCACGTGATCCCAGGACACTGCAACCATCCTAAATACATGTCAGTTGCCAAGCTCCCGAATTTTGATCATGTGACCACGGGGATGCTGCAAAGCTCGTAAGTACAAGCACCAGTTGTAAGTCACTTTTGTCAAATTGCTAGCAGTTTAGGATTGCATCAGACAACTTTGAAGGAATGGTGAGCTACAGTAGATGGAAGAAAAAAGCAGTGCTGAAATAGTGGTGAAGAGAAAAAATATTTGCAGAACACACTAATCAAGGAGAGAAGCAACCTAGAACTAAGGAGGAGTAATTTCCTGACAGAACAATTAATCAGTGGAGTGACTTGCCTCCAGACGTTGTGGGTGTTCCAACAGTGGAGGTTTTAAAGAGATTGGACAGTTATTTGTCTGAAATGGTATAGGGCTTCCTGCTTGAGCAGGGAGTTGGACTAGAAGACCTCCAAGACTCTTGTTATTGTGTCACTTAACAAAGTCAGTTCTAAACTTAGTGGATGCATTCACATGCAACATGCTATACTTTTAACTTCGTTAGTTTTGAGGAGACCTACAAGTTGTGCAAGCCTATATGGTTTAGACAGGTTCAGTGCATTAGCCCTGTTACCTACTGTTTAAATCATAGCTTGTTTAATCCTATAGAACAAAAACACAACTATTTAAGTTCATCCACGCTGCTCAAAAATATGACTTTCAAACTGCAATAACTGAGTTTACAAAATAAACCAGATAGGAATGTGTGAAGCTGGATTCCCATCACCCTAATCCATGTTTGTTTTAACTATGGTTTGATAAGATTGCTTGAGTTCACACATACCACAAATCGTGGTTTAGATTCACAAAACACATGAAGCTGCAAAAAAAACCCATAGTTATTAGATACCATGGTTTAACACAGCTTATAAACTCTGCCATTGCGATCCTACTGAAAATTGGAACTCAGAATGGTTCTCCTTAGGATAGGCCTTGTCCAAGGACTGTGCATGAACATCCAGTTTATCATTTTGCTTCATTTTTCTTTTCATATCATTTCTCAGTATATATTTTTCTTCCAAAAAAAATACAGCCATTTGAGTCAGCAAAGGCTCTCTGATTCCACTGAAGTGACCTGTTTGAGTTATTTGGGGGAAAGGAACACTTGTGTAATTGAAATCTTCACTGTTCCGGCACAACTATTAACCAATTCCGCAGGGAGCTCCCTTAATTAACCCTTCTGCAGTATTTAATTCATTGGAGACTTCTCAAACACTTCTTAATTAGGTCTTTAAAAATAAGGCAGAGATGTGCAGAGTGTTCTTGGAGAGTAAGTGCCAGGCTTGTTCTGCAGAAGAGGCTGGACTTTCATCCTCCATCCCCGGATTCCTTCTGCCCTATTGCTCCTGTGGTCCTTTCCTATTTCACTCTGCAAAAGAACAATAACGCTGGGGAACTTTAAAATACAGAGTAGTTTGACTAGGAAAGGGCAGCTGGATGAATCAGAATTTTAATAAAACTAGCGACAACAAAGTAGAGCTGGCATATCGCCGAATGCACCCATGGATAGTAATAGAAAGGTTAATTTAATGCAATGGTTCTGAAATTAAAATCTTAATGGAAAAGATATCAGAATTTGTGAGGGCCATGCACACTTATGGAGGCACTGCAGCCTTCAACTACTTGTCTCTTCTACCTAAATTGGCCAGAAATGAAACTGGCTTAAGAAATGTTTTTCCAGATTTTAACACTTCCTATGTTTTGGTCATGGTGATGGCAACGTGCTCTGTCTATATTGCAGTTAATGCAGTTCTCAATGGGTGGGTTCCCGATTACTGGCAGTCCTCAACTTACAAGGCAACTCAGTGCCTGTTCGAAGTTAAATGGCACCGAAAAAAATGACTTATGACCTTTTTTCACACTTACAACCATTGCAGCCTCCTCACAGTCATGTCATCAAAATTCAGATGCTTGGCAACTGGCTTGTATTTATGACAGTTGCAATGTCCCAGGGTCATGTGATCACCTTTTGCAACCCTCTGACATGCAAAGTCAATTGGGAAGCCAGATTCACTTAACAACTGTGTTACTAACTTAACTGCAGTGATTCACTTAACAACTGTGGCAGGAAAGGTCATAAAATGGGGCAAAAATCATTTAACAACTGTCTTGCTTACTAACAGAAATGTTAGGCTCAGTTGTGGTCATAAGTTGAGGACTACCTGTATTTTCTTGTGCCCCACATGTCAAGAAAGCAAGTAGCAATTGTTTTCCTTTCTATGGCTGGGTCTTTTGAGATGGAGAAATAGAGAGCCAGAGTTTACTCAGGGTGGATTTTTTTCATTGATGGTGTTACCTTGTTGATTAATGAAACATCTGCAAGCAAATTCTACAAGCAAACAACCAAGCTCAGGAAGTATTCCACAATTCAACCCTGAGCCACAGATACTTCTAATGGAGTTTTACACGTCTTGTCACTTAAGTTCAAAGTGGAAACTTGGCAAAATTCCCATCAGTTTAGTTCAGGGGTGTCAAATTGCCGGCCCACGGGCCGGTTGCATCATGCAGAGGCCGCACCCACCCCAGCTCCGGCAATGCAAAAAAGTCGCGATACATCGCGACACATCACGTGACGCAGCGAGTTTGACACCCGTGATTTAGTTAAAAAGAAACTGAAACTAAATTTTAAAAATGGCCCAATAGCTCAGAATGAAATGGCAGTCGAAGCATTGGAGGCATGCCCAGCAATATACACACACTAGCCACTTGGGATGGGGGCATTAGAGTAAAATGGAATGGAGCAGACCAGATTGCCATGCTTATGCCAACAGAGGAGGAAAAACACTACTTCTGTTGCAAAGCAGGAAAACTCAGCATGTTATAATAATAATAATAATAATACTAAAGTTGGAAGGGATCTTGGAGGTCATCTAGTCCAACCCCCTGCTCAGGCAGGAAACCCTATACCATTTCAGACAAATGGCTGTCCAGTCTCTTCTTAAAAACTTCCAGTGTTGGAGCATTCACCGCTTCTGGAGGCAAGCCATTCCACTGGTTAATTGTTCTAACTGTCAGGAAGTTTCTCCTTAGTTCTAGGTTGCTTCTCTCCTTGATTAGTTTCCATCCGTTGCTTCTTGTCCTGCCTTCAGGCGCCTTGGAAAATAGCTTGACTCCCTCTTCTTTGTGGCAGCCCCTGAGATATTGGAACACTGCTATCATATCCCCCCTCGTCCTTCTCTTCATTAAACTAGACATACCCAATTCCAGCAGCCGTTCCTTATATGCTTTAGCCTCCAGTCCCCTAATCATCTTTGTTGCTCTTCTCTGTACTCTTCTAGAGTCTCAACGTCTTTTTTTACATCGTGGTGACCAAAACTGGATGCAGTATTCCAAGTGTGGCCTTACCAAGGCATTGTAAAGTGGTATTAATACTTCACGTGATCTTGATTCTATCCCTCTGTTAATGCAGCCTAGCACTGTGTTGGCCTTTGGCAGCTGCAGCACACTGCTGGCTCATATTTAAGTGATTGTCCACTAGGACTCCGAGGTCCCTCTCACAGTACTACTATTGAGCAAGGTACCCCCTATACTATACCTGTACATTTGGTTTTCTTGCCTAAATGTAGAACCTTACTTTTTTCACCATTGAATTTCATTTTGTTAGATAGCGCCCAGTGTTCAAGTCTGTCCAGATCCTCCTGTATCTTAAGCCTGTCTTCTGGAGTGTTGGCTATTCCTGCCAGCTTGGTGTCGTCTGCAAATTTGATGAGTTCCCCATCTATCCCCTCATCCAAATCGTTGATGAAGATGTTGATGATGATTGATTGACCAAGAAATGTTATCAAGACCTAATCCCACCTGCTTGGAAACATGTACACCTGGACTGTACCCTAAACTAAAACACGTTAGCTGACTTTCCCACTTGAACGTTGTCAGCTAATTCTCAATAAATGCACCAAACTCCAAAACTCCATTGCAACCAAGACATTTTATTCTGATTTTAGGACTATGCTAAGTCTTCGGCTCCTCAGTCCATGTCACAGCAAACCTGGATCTAGCTAGTATCATCACCAATCAATCTAAGTGTGGGTCTGGAGTCACAACAGAAAATAGACACTTTCCAAATTTGCAATAGTAGTAAATATCTGTCCAAATTTTCATATGAACTTTTCAGTAGGAGATTGTTTCATGGCTCTGCAGTATTAGATGTTTCAGAAAGATGCCAGGATAGCTTAGCACTAAATCAAAAAATACTTTTGGGACAAATACTGGAAGTAGTGAGAATCCCCATAAGAAAACCAACACCCTTCACCATTTCATGTCAAAAGCATCTTCTATCCATCTTCATGAAGTGCAACAATAACGCATCTGGATGGCTGTTGTTTTTCTGTATTGCCTTATGGACCACAAGATATAAAACAGATTTATGGAGCCCAAAGTCTGAACATGAAACCTTGCTTGTGAGTCATCAGTCTGCAAACACTAGAAAGATAAAACCTTATTCTGTTCTATGGCTAGATTTCAGTCTAGTGCACCATTTGTCCATTGATTGATTTATTCATTGTATTTTTATCCTGCCATTCTTCTAATGTAAGTCTGGATGATATAAATATTTTTGTGCACCACCCTTGTTCCTAGTTTGCAAGATACAAAAGTGGTGTTCAAAAATAAATTTAAAAACTGAATACAATATAATTAAAAGAATAAAAGTCAGACATTAACATATTATTATTCAGGGTAACAAACATTAGCCAACTTGCTTCTACGGACCTAAAATGCCTGAAGAAATATTAGATAATGATGTGATTCTGAAGAGAGGCTGAGATGATAAAATAATCCTTGCCCTGCCACTAATGACAAAAGTCTACAGGTAGTCCTTGACTTACAGCCATTTGTTTAGTAACCATTCGAAGTTACAATGGCACTAACAAAAGTGACTTATGACTGTTCCTCACACTTATGGCTGTTGTAGATTCATGTGGTCAAAATTCAGGCACTTGGCAACCAACATGCATTTATGACAGTTGCAGCATCCCAGGATCATGTGATCACCATTTGCGATCTTCCCAGCAGGCTTCCAACAGGTAAAGTCAAGGGGGACAGCTGGATTTGTTTAATGACCACATGATTCACTTAACAGCCATTGCAAAAAAAAAGGTTATGAAATTGAGCATGACTCCCTTAACAAACCCCTTGGTTGGCAGTGGAAATTCTGGTCCCAATTGTGGAACAGGTCATAAATCAAGGACTACCTGTATTACATTTCTTTCCCTTTTTTTTGACAAGTTAATAAGGAGGAAAGATTTTGTATGCAAAGATTGGGGAGGGGCCTGAGATGAAAGCCCAAAGGATTCATGGCAAAATACACAAACATGTTCTCCACATAGCTAGAGTCCCAGCAGGAGGAACAACCATTTTACTGTATTCCAAATTTAAACAGAAGACAAACCACATCCCATTGTTTCAACTGGTTCACAATGTTTATGTTGCGTATGCAGAAAGAGCCTTTGCTTGACAGATCTGCCTTCTGCCCCCCACTAGATTCCTTGGCAGGCTGGTATGGCGATTCTGAGATGAAGAAATTGGAGCACATTTTCAGTGCCAAGCTAAGAAGTCGATCACGGAAGCGTTGCTGCTGTCACCATCCACTTAACATGGAGGATGTGTCATTTTCAGGCCTTCTCCTCCTTTGCAAGAAAGGAAGTGGGAATTGAGGTAGAAAGGTCAGGTTGCCTTTCTCCCTGAAAGTCGTAGCTTTGGTTCTCCATGCCTGAAACAAGAGGTTCCAAGAAGAGTCAAAAATAAGTGAAAAACGAAGAAAAGACCTAAACTGCCATTTCTTTACATGTCTGTCTCAAAAGTAGTCCAAACTTCAAAGGGCCCAAAACCTCATTATAAATGCAGTCAATAGAAAAGAGCTGCCATCGGAGCATGCCCAGTTTACAAAATGGTTGCCATTTGAGGTAGAAGTGGCTGGTTGCAAAAACCACCATACTGAAGAACAAATGAAGAAAGGTGTTTGTTATCAACTCACTGCTTGAAAGCCAGTTTGGGCTAGTAGTGGTTAAGGCACCAGGCTAGAAAGCAGGCAATCGTGAGTTCAAGTTTCGCCTTAGCTATGAAAGCCAGCTGGGTGATTTAGGACCAGTCACTCTCTCTCAACCCAACTCACCTACCTGACAGGGTTGTTGTCGTGGGGAAAATAGAAGGAGGAAGAAGATGTGTGAGATATGTTTGTTCCTTGAGTTATTTGAAAAAATAATGGTGGGGTAGAAATAAATAAATAAATAAATAAATAAATAAATAAATAAATAAATAAATAAATAAATAAATAAACAAACAAACAAACAAACAAACAAACAAACAAACAAACAAACAAACAAACAAACAAACCACGCCTTACTTTGGTCACGTATCTTTGGGGGAAGATGGCAAATGACATCACACATTTGATGACATCTCACAAAAGATATGGGTTATATTTTCTGGCTGATGTCATCATGGCTTGTAACCGACGCCTATAAGTTCACTTTAGTCTTTTCCTTAAGGCAAGTATGCACATTTACAAAAACCTGGACAGCATCCCCTCACCATGTTTATTTTCTAACAATACTTGTGGCGGTTATGTGAAATCCAAGGCCATTCTGAGAAATAAATTTGGGTTTTGGAAGCTGATGATCTGCAGCTTGCTGTGTAATTTAAAGTTAAAACAAGCTTTAATTTGTAAAAAAAACAAAGTGGAAAGAGGCAGGTATGTACCAGTATAGACTTGTGTGAGCAGTTGGTGCCTCATGGGTGCCACAACAGGGATCCCAGTAGTCATTTATTTTTAAGTTGCTTCTGGTTTTAATATAGTGCTAAAATAACTTCATCATTTCCACTTAATAAAAGATTTGTACTCCCTCAAAATGGGGAGTCATTTCTTTTTGCAGCTAATTTCTCTGAAGTGGTTTTGGAGGGCAGCTTGACTTCTTCTTTTTTTAAAAGAGGCAAGCAAAGATTTTGAAATTAATGTAACGCCTAAAATACATTCCTACTGGAAATACTAACAATTACGGCCCTTTGCAGGTCCTCCTGCCCTGTTTCCTGAGTGACAAGGCCCGTGGGAAACTATAGACTCAGACTCAGGGGTCTCGTTGTCTGGGAAACCTGCTGAATGTCGCATGAAGGAAGGCTCAAAACTCCAAGAAAATAGCCTCCATCTTCAGCCTCTGGTACATTTGCTTCCACAGAAAAATCTGGACTGGAAAATCAGGCCTCTCTTTTGTCAAAAGACACAATGCTGTTTATTGCTTGGGCGAAAGACCATTTCAGACAAACAAAAGTGTTTTTCTACAATAGATTGCAAACAGAAAGAATTCCCTAAGCCAGAGTGCCTTGCTGTCCACATCTGTGTTCTCCTCTACCGAGAAACAAGAAGGGCTCTCCTGCCCATCTTCAGATTTAACTTCTAGAGATTTTGAGGAAGGAAATTCAACCCGATTATATATTATATGAGGGCAGTTCGGAAATAATCCTCCGTTTGGTTATCAATGACAGACACTCACAGATACAGAACTTTTATTATACATATTAGAAAACTACAACATTACATTACATTTTGACATAATCGTCATTCAAATTGTCATAACGTCTTACAAGATTTGAAATTCCTTAGTAGTAGTCACTCAGCACCAACTCTGGACTATGGGGGATGATCAAAAACATCCCAATGGAATTGCTTCAAAAGTTCTTGGGTGCATCTAGCGATGTGCGGGCGAGCATTATCGTGAACCAACTCCGCACCAGAAGTCAGCATGCCGCTACGCTTGTTGTGGATGGCTCGTCTGAGTTTTCGTAATGTTTCACAGTAGATGTCTGAATTGATGGTTGAACCACGCTCCATGAACTTCACTAGCTGTATTCCTTTGGCATCTTCACATTTGATGGGATTTTCTATAGCACCACTTCTGGTGTGATGCTGGTTCACGATAATGCTCGCCCACACTCCGCTAGACGCACCCAAGAACCTTTGAAGCAGTTCCATTGGGATGTTTTTGATCACCCCCCATAGCCCAGATTTGGTGCCGAGCGACTACTACTAAGGAATTTCAAATCTTGTAAGACGTTATGACAAGTGCCTCAATTTGAATGGCGATTATATCAAAAAGTAATGTCATGTAGTAGTTTTCTAATGTGTATAATAAAAGATCTGTATCTGTGAGTGTCTGTCATTGATAACCAAATGAAGGTTTATTTCCAAATTGTCCTCGTATGATATGATATATGATATATGATATATGATATATGATATATGATATATGATATATGATATATGATATATGATATATGATATATGATATATGATATATGATATATGATATATGATATATGATATATGATGTGATCTGATGTGATATGATACGATATGATGATATGATATGATATATGATATTGTCACATGATCAAAATTCTGGCACTTGATGATTGGCATGTATTTATGACAGTTGCAGTTGTCCTGGGATCTTGTGATTGCCATTTGCCACTTTCCCAGCTGGCTTCTGACAAGGAAAGTCAGTGGGGGAAGCCAGATTCGTTTAACAATCATGTTATTAACAACTGCAAATGATTCGTGTAACAGTCGTAGCAAAAAAGGTCATAAATCAGGTCTGTCTCACTTAACAACTTCCTTGCTTAACAATTGGTCTCAATTGTGATCGTAAGTTGAGGACTATCTGTATCTTGTTTTTGCACCCCTCATTCACCTACTGTGCCATGAAGACAGCAGCTTTATCGTCAGAACTTGTCTCTGGCCTTTATTCTGAGAGCTTCAGATTCTTTTGGCAAAGGGACTGGGAGTCTGAATGCATGCTGGTGACTACAACCATCATTCTAAAAATGGAAGACTTCTAAGGAATGTGACATATGCAAATCTATTCATCCCCAAAGCAAAATTGTTATCTTCTAAATAATCTCGTTCAAGCCCCTCAAACAAGTTAGATTTTGGTTCCCCAAACCTTTATAGTCTTTAATAGTTCCAACATTATCTGAAAGGTATCAAGATCACATCTAAGATAAAATCCTTGGGATAGTAAAATGTTAAGTCTATGATTCCCAGCACTTTTGCCTTTCTTCCAATATCTGAGACTTTTATGGCTGCCATTTCATGTTTTATGAGAACTGGTTCTCAGATTGGGAAGCAGATTGATATCTGCTTCCCAAACAATTAGCATGCTGTTTTTCCCTGCTCCACAAAAAAGAGGCAACCCTCCTGTTTTTTACGTGAAAAGTTGAAAAAAAATCAAAAACCTCCCTTAATTTACCCACATGCAAATTTCTCAATTAAAATTAGAGTGCTCATCTCTCCATCTTTCCCAGTTTTATCCAGAGATGAAATGAGAAATGAATTTTAATCAGTCTTCAGGGCAACTGAGCTATAGTATGATCTTTCTCGGTCCAGATTAAGGAAATAAATCTTGGAATGTAGGATAAGAGGCTTTGGAGTACAAGAGGTTCTGATTGCAGCCTTTCTCTGAAAAGCTCTGCAGATAATGTCATGAGCCCAACGGGCTCCAATCCACAGCATCAACAACATTTTAAATGCCACAAGGTACTTTATTGCATTCACTGCAGCAGCTGAATGCAGTCAGCCCTCCAGGAAAAAAAAATAGCTGTGTTCAGAAAAGACAGAATCAGGTTATTGAGCTGACCTGTTTTCGGGACTCCCACAATACATTAAACAATAACGCAACCATAATGGCAGTTTGCACAGTGCACTAAGCTCCCACCCCAGCCCAGTATTAAATGCACATTGTAAAAAGGCATTTGTTATGTCTGTATCTATCTTGATTAATTGTTGGTGAAACAACCTAATAAATGGAAGTTCTGATGCTGCCTACCTTTCTGAATGTCTAAGACTATGCCTAGAAAGAGAGCAACTTGAAGTGTCACTGTCAACTCTGCAACGAACCTGGCTGAAGCCATCTTGCTCGTTTTCAGTTGCCACAAGAATGGGGGGGGGGGAATGGGGAGTTTTATGCTAGTCAAAACAATTCTCTGTTCCATGGGAACCAAGGTCATTTCTATTTGTTAGACTGGGGGGTTGAGCCTAATGTTAGAAAGCCCACCAAACTATTCTATTGGGAAACATAGTTGATTGCATAGTTTCTGGGGTGGGAAGTTTAACTTTGTAATACTGTAACTTTCTGGAGGGAATTTTAGTCTTGCTTTCACTTTTGACCGTGCCGATACTTTGTAGCCAATAAACATGTTCTTAGAGGAAAACTCAGAGTTCTGCTTTAATTGGTCTCATCTATCGGAACCATGTCATTCTTTTGCAAGTGGATTTATATATTGTTTTAACTTCCCTGACCATCTCAAAAGGTTTCTGCTCGATTGGACAAATGTAGTCCAGTTTCTAGCCTACCCAGTTTAAGGAAGATTGTTGAGAAGGTGACAGCTCCAAAGGTTTCTGGAGGAAGCAGATGATCTGAACCTGTGACAGTCAGGTTCAAGCCAGGATATGCTGCTGAGATGGCATTAAAGTCACTTGTGGAGGATTTCTGCTAGACTCAGGATAAGAATGGTGCATCCATTCTGGTCATGCCTGATCTGTTAATAGCTTTTGATAGGACTGATCATAGTATTTTTCTGGACCAATTGAGGGGGTTGGGAGTGGATGACAAGTACTCCTCTTCCCTACATTACAGTTGTGTTCAGTGAGGGATGGGGAGAAAGGTGGGGAGGGAAAGTCCAGCTCTAGAATTCTGCTATGTGGGGTTATGCAGAGCTTGGCGCACTCTCTGATCTTATTTAACATCTACATGAAACCTCTGAGTGACATCATCTGTCCACACAGGGTTAAGCCTCTTGAATATGCTGATGATATTCAGTTGGACATCTCAAGCTCACGCTGCCTTCCCCTATGCCTAGGGTAGTAGCTCTCAATCTTGGCAACTTTAAGATGTGTGGACTTCAAATTCCAGAATGAGAAAAGTTGCCAAGGTTGCAAAACAACAGCCTGGAGGCTGTGGCAGTCTGGATAGAGAAGAACTGACCAGCTCAACTCTGAAAAAGACTGAATGACTTTGAGTTGTAGGGACCCTCAGATCTAGTAACTTTCCATTGTTAACTCTGAATGAGTGAGCAGTCTGGAAGTTCTCCTGGACTCAAGACTCCTGCTCAAGGCAGCCATGGCCAGGAGAATTACTGCACAAATTGTTTTGATCTCCAGCTGTGCACATTCCTGGATCAGGAAGCTCTACTCATGGTCACTCATGCCTTAGTAATCTCCCTTTTGGATTGTTGCAATGCATTCTATACGAGACAGCCCTTGAAGAATATTCAGAAGCTTCACCTGGCCCAGAATGCAGTGGGTACACCATGTAACACAGCTGCTATCTGAATTGCATTGGCTTCCCAGTGCAATTCAAGGTTCTAGTGGTCATCTTTAAAACTCTGCATGGCATAGTACCGATTTAGTTGCACAATGGTCTTTCCCGAATGATTTTTGCCTGCCCCATCAGATCTGGCAGACTGGGTATGCTCCAGATGCCATCAATAAAACAAAGTTATCTGGCGGGACCGAAAAGTACTGTATGCTCTTCCTATTATGGCACTTGTCCTATGGAACCGCCCTCCCCCCTAAGTACAGCCCCTACTCTATTGGCTTCTCACAAGGACATGAAGACGTGGTTCTTTGTCCAAACATTGGGTCTAGATGTAAGCATGGAAGCTCTGGTATGAATGAATGTGCCTAGCGGTTTTGTGTTTTTATTGAGCTTCAGTGCAGTTACAGCTGGATTTTTGTTTTAATTAAAATGTATGTTTTTATTTTAATTATGGTCCACAGTTTCTTAGATAGATCGGAGGCCATATAAACTGGATGGATGGATGGATGGATGGATGGATGGATGGATGGATGGATGGAGAGAGAGAGAGAGAGAGGGGGAGAGGGAGAGGGAGAGGGAGAGGGAGAGAGAGAGAGAGAGAGAGAGAGAGAGAGAGAGAGAGAGAGAGAGAGAGAGAGAGAGAGATATGATAGGTGATAGACAGACAGGCAGGCAGATATCAGTCTTGGTATATAGTAGTGTTTAAGTTATTTTTTCCATGGTATTCCTGGGGAGCACCACCAGTGCCACATTCATAATATCATGTTCTCATTCTAGGAATTAAAAGAAAAAGACTGACCTTGCACTGGTGTTGGTGATAGTGGTGGGCTGGCTGGTGCTGCAGCTTTCTTCCAATCTTCTTCAATATGAATAGCAGTCAGGAGGAAACAGCCTCCTCCAAGGATACCAACAAAAACGCAAACCACAAAACTGTATTTCAGACTCTGGAAATCCCAGAGAGTGGAATTATCTCTTTGATGCACCTTGATTGTATTTGCAATCTATAGGTTGAAAGGATTTATGTCACCATCAGATACAAGCTGCAAGTGGTCTTATTCCAAGTCAGATTGCCGGAACATCTAACACAGAGATAGGCAAACCACCCACGCCAGGAGTCACACTGACAATATTTTGGAAAATGAGGACTATATCTGACAGAGGATAATGCAGAATGGGCAGAGTTGGCTTATGAAACTAGACAGAAGCAGAATTGGGGGTAGGGATAGTCCTGGGTTTAGGGAGGATTTTTTTCAACTATATGCCTCTATTTACACTCTCCAATTCTTCATATTTTGAAATAGTATATAGAATTATAAGAGACTGTAATAGTTTCCTAATTTCTATTAACCTTAAAATGTTGAGAATCCCGTAAAATACTCATTGTTCCTTTCAGCAAAAACCAAATTATATAAATTGTTAGACATCTCCCAGCTTTGTTTTCAACATGTTATTTGTATTTATCATTATGTTCACAAAAGTAAAGAAACATCTGAATGTTGGTTATGAATTTAAATGTCCTGGCTGCAAAGCTGCCATTCCTTTTTGAATACCAAAGCCCATGGCAAAGACTGAAGGTGAATTTTACAGTCAGATCCTATCCTCCACAGTAGTAACGATGGCAATGGAATAGCAGTAGCTCTTAGACTTATATACCACTTCACAGTGCTTTACAGCCCTCTCTAAGTGGTTTACAGGAGCCAGCATATTGCCCTCAACAATCTGGGTCCTCATTTTACCGACCTCAGAAGGATGGAAGGCTGAGTCAACCTTGAGCTGGTGAGACTCGAACTGCCAGCAGTCTTCAGAATTAGCCTGCAATACTGCATTCTAACCACTGTGCCACCACGGCTCTGTGGTGCAATGAGATGAATGGCCCTAAGAGCATCTAGAGGTGTCAAACTCATAACATCACGTGACGTGTCGCGACGTATTGTGACTTTTTTTCCATTGCCGGCAATGGGATGGGTGCAGTTTCGGCATGACACATCCGGCCCGCGGGCCGGCAGTTTGACACCCCTGCTCTAGAGTCTTGAAGCCAGAATTGTTACTTTTCCAAGGCAAAACTCCAGCTCTAGTTTATTGCAAAGCTAAATCCATCAATAGGAAGGGCCTCTAAAACCCACATAAAATGAGTTTATGTTGCACTATTTCCAATTCATCCCACCTAAGACATGCTTTCTTGTCACCCATCCAGCCCTGCCCCATCCAGGACACAACTCCTCATAACTTACAACTCCAATAAGGTAGGGGCTGCCAGCATCACCCAGCAAATGGCTCATAAAAATTTGAAGAGAAAGTGCAGTTGATTGACATGCGGGTTTCACTACATACTGAAAAAAATAAAGAGATTGTGTCAGCATTTGGCAGAAACCCATTACAGGTGGTCCTCGACTTAACAACCACAATCGAACCTAAAGTTTCTGTTGCTAAGCACGACAGTTGTTAAGTGAGTTTTGGCCCATTTTACAACCTTTCTTGCTACAGTTGTTAAGTGAATCACTGCAGGTGTTAAGTTAGTAACATGATTGTTAAGTGACTCTGGCTTCCCCATTGACTTTGCTTGTCAGAAGGTCACAAAAGGCGATCACATGACCCTGGGACACTGCAAGCTTCATAAATATGAATCAGTTGCCAAGCATCCAAATTTTCATCACATGACCCTGGGGATGCTGCAACGGTCGTAAGTGTGAAAAATGGTCATAGGTTATTTTTTTCAGTGCCATTGTAACTTTGAACGGTCACTAAATGAATGGTTGTAAGTCAAGGACTACCTGCATAAGGAAAGAACAAATGTTACAGGTAGATTTCTTTGACACTGTTATAAGCTGAGTGGCTATGGGTGTACATGTTGATGCTGTAACTTTGTAAATGACATAACAAATAAAAGCAAAGGACTATTTTCATTAACCGCCGGCATGATTAAGAGATTATATTTATGTCTACATGCAATCAGATCAGCAGATTTTGTGAATTCTTCTCCTTCAGAAAAGAGAATGATGCTTTCTGAGGGGTACACTCTGATCGTGTGGTTATACCTGCAATTTTGGACATTTGCCCCCCTCCTCAGTGAATTTCCCTGAACTTAAACTCAGCTTAGCAAAACACGACAACCTAAGATTACGGTTGTGTCCTTGCAATACAGTGAACTACAAATCACCCAACCTCTAAATAGCCCAAGGTAGTATTTAAACACAAGAAGCCAGGCTACTTCAACAGATCATGATTCTATTAACCATGGAACAGAGACAACCCATGGCAGGAACAGGGGAGTCATGAATAATATATTACACCACTACAGATTTATTAATATAGTTTTATAGCTCTCCTATGGTTTAAATTTAACATCAAGGGACATTGAATGGGTTATTCATATGTAAACATATGTAAACACAAAGAGCCTTTGTGTGTCTGGCACACACCAGGTCAGTAGGTTCCTTCTGTAACCATATGTAACAGAATTTCAGCAGATGGCTTAGTTTTATGATGCAAATCAGTCCATGCTTCCCTAGGATTGAAGCCCTGAGAGATACATCAAGTCTTGCCTTTTGAGTGAACATGCATAAAAGTGCATGTTAGGCCATTCCATGCTCCTTCACCATGCCCCCCCCCTCCCCGAATACTTGCTGACGTAGAGCCTGACTGGAGGTGAAAACAGAGCGTGGAGAACTAAGAATAGAAGTATTGGATTATCAACAAAATCAATATGACAGTAATGACAGCTGAACTGAACTCACCAAGAGGATGTCAGCCACAATGGCCCAGTTTAAAGATAAAAAAAATCCCGAAAGGGCAATAAAAATCTGAAATATTAAAGAAGACAGAGAGAGACTCAGAACGTCATGAGTTGATTGGACAGGCAATCCAATGCTCTCCTAGATGTATAAACTGACAAATAATTGATTCCCTATTTATCCATTCCAAGCTGCCACATCCTCTAGTTGAAGGTGTACTGAATGCTGAAATCATAACATTTCACTTGTTTCTAGCAATCTTCCTGTCCTTTCCCTCACAACCTTGAGGGCTCAAATTATTCAATCCTACATATTTCAAGGTGCCCATCAAAGCAATAGATTCTCTGTGGTCAATGACTGAACTTTAAAATGGCTTCTCAACTAGCTGACACACTCTAGACGTGCAGGACTCTTGATTCCATAATTCCCAGCCTTTTCTGGGGAGTAACATGAGGGGTAAATATGAGGCGGGTTTCAACTGGGGCTTCTTTAAGTGAAAACAAAAGTCATCCATTAAATGTATGAATTCTTTGGTCACTTACATATGCAGCTACAATACTCTTCTCAGCCATCATAATAGCCAAATACATGCATGGAGCTGAACTGAGCAAGCCCACCGCACAGATAAGAGGGTCAGCCTTGGCGTTAATCTTCTTGTATCTTCGGGCAGCTTCTGCTCCTATAACGACCCCAAAAATGCCAGTTGCTATGGTGATCCCTCCAAATATCTCACTAATGACCAAGCAAAAATGCAACGTGTTATCAACAGCATTCATTTACTGGTGCCTTTTGGTATAGAAATTTAATAAATTACTAAATGAGAGTGAGAGAGAGAGAGAGAGAGAGGGAGGGAGGGAGGGAGAGGGGGAGGGAGGGAGAGGGAGAGGGAGAGGAAGAGATGATAAATAAATTTTAGAGCGCAATTCCCTCCAACCCAGCCAGCTAGGGAGGCTGGAACTGACATCCAAACTATAGAAAGGCATATCATATTTGGGAAGGCTGCCATAAAACAAGACAGACTTTTTGTTTTTTTTCAGGACCTTGAAGCAGCCATTCCTTTTTTTTTCTCCTTTTTCTTTCTTTTCTTTGAAAATCATGGTGACTCAGGGCTATGGTTTCTTTGCACCCCCTCCTGCTAGACGTTGATTGCTGAGATAATGTCTATGGGAACATGCACACTAAAATGTGCCCAGTTCCATTTTGCTCCTGCTGCAGAAGTTTCCTTAAGCAGGTTTCTGACTCATTGTATCATTTGAACTTGAAGCAGCAGCATATTAGTTAATCTGAAGTCCACTATCCTAATTTAGCAGAATAACAGAGTTGGAAGGGACCTTAGAGGTCTTCTAGTCCAATCCCCTGCTCAAGCAGGCAACCCTATACCATTCCAGACAAGTGGCTATCCAGTCTCTTCTTAAAAGCCTCCAGTGATGGAGCATTCACAACTTCTGAAGGCAAGCCATTCCACTGGTTAATTGTTCTCACTTAAATCAGCTTACTTAAATCAGCTCACTTAAGATACTCTAATCTGGTAACCACTTTAGGTTTGAACAACATGCTAAACTTGTAATTTCATTTAAATACTTAAATTGATGGGGATAAAGGCTCAACCTATATTGTACTGATTAATCAAGGTTTCTGGATAATCTTGCCCAGAAAGCCAGCCAATAATTGTAACAGAGAAAAGTCTCAGCTGCCAGAACATATCTGGAGCTATCCAAGGTCCTGTTTCTTGCATTTCTTGTATTCTCTTGGACTTTGCCACAAAGTCTGCTTTCCTTTGACTTCCTTGCTATGCTTAGGACTTTTTCTATCAGTTCAAACAGCCAGCAGAACTAGAGGAATCCCATAAATCTTTCCAGGCATCTCCTACAATCTCCATTTGTTTTTCAAGGTTTTTCAAGAGGCGGTTTGGTGTGGTGGCTAAAGGCTGGGCTGGAAACTGGAAGACTGTGAATTCTAGTCTCCCCCCTTAGGAATGACAACCAGCTGGGTGACTTTGGGCCATTCCCCCTCTCTCAACCCAACTCGCCTCACAAGATGCCGTTATGAGGAAACAACAGGAGGGAACATCATGTATATATGCCATCTTGCTGGCCAAAAATCAAGGCAGGATAAAAATCAAATAAGTAAGCATTTAAGACAAGAGTTTGCCTTACCTGTTGTGGTTTGCACATGGTTCTTTGCTGCATGGTTGTATAATATCCAAAGCAACCTCAGCTCTGTAGAGGAACACAGGAATCCAGAAACCGAGAGCGCCAGTGATGAAACCCATGCAAGTTACACCCAGCGAGGATCCTACAAAACTCCAGCTGGGAGACAGAGAAAGCGGGCATGGATGAAGAAATGATAGAGAAAGAAGAGGCACCAAGTTCTGTGGTCAAGATGTAAGAGGATTAAGACAAAAGGATGTTCTACAGCTCCCTCAAGTGGCCTCTTGTTAAAATACACAGGTACCCAGTTTGCTTCTAGTCCAGATTTAAGCTATTGGTATGAAGGCCACCAAGAACTTGGGACAGGATTCCGAACATTTGTGACAATGAATCACAGCATTTACTACTCTACTTTGTTTTTTTTTTAAATCCTATAATTGGCTGAGTATTGAATTTTAAATGAGAAAGAGGAAGCCCTTTTTTGGCCTCAGTGGAATAATTATTTTTCAAAAGTATTTTGGCCTCCAGGACATGCAAGAAGATATGTTTGTTGATGTAGTGGCATCACTGGGGGTAGAGGCTGAATATTTTCAGCCCTTTGGATTGGTTTTGCTTGGGGGAGAAAGGATTACAGATTGGAAATATATATATTTTGGCTTGCAGCGGCTTAATATTCTATTTCCCCCTTATTTTAGCAAAGTTTTATGAAAATCATATTGCCAAAACTTGGTCATTTGTTGATCAGTCCTGCTGATGCAATCTTATATGAATTGCAAATTGGGGGGCCAGGGGCTATGTATTGCAAATTTTGGGGGGCAGGGGCTCCATACAGCACAGTGACTACATCATAAAAATGGTTTGCAAAACATGCACATCATGCTAAGTAAATCATATTAAATCAGTCAAATTAGTTGCAGTCTTCTTTCACATAATTATAGCTAATTGCTGGGACCATTAAGGCACTCCTGCTTGTATGGACTTTCCTTAAAGAATAACTAGGAAGAGAAACTTTTTTTGTCACAAGCTCCACTCTGCAAATACCCTTCTCCTGGAATTACAAATTGAGTGCAGGTTGAAAAGGTTTTTTTTAGTTCACGTTGACATCAGACATCTCCTGATGGTGCAGTTCCATCAAATTAATATCATTTTGTTTAATTCAATAAATAAAGCCATTTAAAAGAAAATAAAATGTGAACCTCTCTTGTTTTTGGACAGCTGGCTAGTCCCATGTCAGCTGAATGATCAAGAACAATCAGAGCCCCTGAAAAGAAGCTTGATAACAGGCAGGCACTTTATCTGGTCAGAGTTTTCCCACAATGGTGAAATATATTTCTATTTAAATATAGGATCTGCATTTGCAAATATGCCTCTGTATGTAAAAATCGGGACATGCAATTTTTATCCCAGTGTGTCTGCTGCCCACCTTTTGGGGGGAGAGAGGTTGAGGAGCAAATGATACAGCTTTTTAAAAAGAGTAAATAGCCATTCTAGAACATGGCTGCATTTACAGAACACATTCAGTCAAGTCACTTAAAGCACAAGGTCTATATTCACCCTCTTTGTTAGGCTTGGTTAGATTTAATCTTGCTTAGCTTCTACAGGGTAATGTGTGCTGGGCAAACTCAGCCTGTTAGGAGGCTGGGAAAGGCACAGGGGGACAACGCCGTGATGTGACTTACATATTTGTGTAACACATTGTGACACGAGTACTAAATTGTGGCCTTTGCATAATGACATCGTGATGGGCATGGCATTTTGGAAGTCCCTGAAGCTTGATGCAGCTGCTGCTGCATTAAATTATCATCTGATAAATAGTGCAAAGTCAGAAAAAAATTAGTTAAATTAGTCATCATCTGAAGCGTGTTCAGTGGATAGATTCAGTCAGGATTTTAGAGCATTTTGAGTACACGCTTTCTGATGGTAAGAATTTCAGAAGTTAAATATCTGTGAAGCTGCAGAACAAATACTGTAGACTTAAAGCACTATAACCAATTATGCCACTAAATCTACTTTTCCCAAGCATTATTTTTTTCAGATTTAACTATTGCCTTGCTGGTTAAGAACCCTGAAAATTGCAGTCCTAATACATTGGGAAGGCCCCAACTGAGAGAAAAGTGTCTGAGGATTTATATGCAGGATAAAGCATGCCTACACTGAAAATAAAAAACTTTCTGCAAGCCAACATCCCCCTCTAGTGCCTGCAAATATTAACTGATGCTACCGTTGAAAAGACAGATTTGTGATGCCTTAGTGATGATCAGATATGTGTTCCCTTATATGCAAGATCTGCTACACAGGAGGAAACAAAACTGTATGCAATGGCGCCACAAGTACTGACAAATGCAACTAACAATAATGTAATGACTAGAAACTTGAAGGGCTGTTATGCAAGAGCAGGAAAAGAAATACCTTACTTTTTGCAAAGACAAGAAATGTCTTTGAACCAGGTTGAGTTTCTGATATGCTTGCCAGCTATGAGCTTCTTGTTCGTTGGTTTAGGGACTAAAATAATTAGGAGAATCAAGCCTGCAATTCCCATAAAAGGAGTAACCTACAGAGACAGAAGCAACAGTGATTCAATTAGGAGAAGCTGAAGGGCCATTACCACAAGCATATGATGTTTATTTAGCATATGATGAGAACATGACAAAGAGAAGTAAACATGTACACACAATCCACGTAATTATATACAAAACTAGTATGGGGATTCAGCAGTGGCCTCATAACTGGATGTCTAATTCAGCTATCCAGGCAATTGCTTCTGGTGTTGCTTCTAGGGCAGGGGTCCCCAACCCCTGGTCTGTGGACCAGCAACGGTCCACGGCAAGCCAGAAACCAGGGCACACAAACAAGCAAAGCCCCATCTGCGGGATGCAGGCAGCATGTACACCCCCTCCAGTCCACAGAAAAATGTCTCCCTATGGAACCCCGGTCCCTGGTGCCCAAAAGGTTGGGGGCCGCTGTTCTAAGAAACTGGAGAATGCATGTCGTAGACAATCTTGCACAATATGTTTAATAGTTTGCATATTAGCACTACAATCCCAACAAGGGGAATCTTTCTATCCCCACTGATACAGGATAAAGGTACTTCTTCCAGTATCACATTTAATTCTGTTCATAATTACAAGAAGCTTACACAGTGACGCAATTGGTTTATGTGGCAGATTGAACAGCATGGCAGACTGGGACTGAGCCTCACTGTCCCCCTGACCTGTTTTCCAGAGAAATTCTCCACTCCAGCCATCATTCAAAGAGAGTCTAAAGATGCCACGCATAGTGAAGTGCTGGTGATAAAGCCTGCCTACAATTTGCTGCCGTGGCTACTTCATTATTCTGAGGACTCTTTAGAGCAGTATTTCTCAACATTGGCAGTTTGAAGATGTGTGGACTTCAATTCCCAGAATTCTCTAGCCAGCTATATTGGCTGAGAACTTCTGGGAGTTGAAGTCCACACATCTTCAAGTTGCCAATGTTGAAAACACTGCTTTAGAGTGATTGTCATACTATGACTAACTGGCTGGAGGATGGAGCCACCATCAGGAAAGAGGCATATGAGAAGAAGGGGCAAGAAAATATTTAATTTTCTTCCCCCCAACTTCTGATAAACTATCATCAAAGAGGAACAGTTTGACTTCTCATTTTCACTTTCTTGTAAATTATCACTTGATTTTTATAATTTATCTAAATAGTTAAATAGCTAAAATATATAAACATACAAACAGACAGTGTGTGTATGTCTAGATGGCTGAATGGCTGGCTGGCTGGAGATAGATAGATAGATAGATAGATAGATGATAGATAGATAGATAGATAGATAGATAGATAGATAGATAGATAGATAGATAGATAGATAGATAGATAGATAGATAGATAGATAGATAGATAGATAGATAGATAGATAGATAGATAGATAGATAGATAGATAGATAGATAGATAGATAGATAGATAGATACCATATTTCCCCGAAAATAAGACCCAACCGGAAAATAAACCCTAGCATGATTTTTCAGGATGCTCGTAATATAAGCCCCACCCCAAAAATAAGCCCCAGTTAAGATCATCAGCTAGATGGACACATTTAGTACCGTATTTCTCCGAAAATAAGGCATCACCTGAAAATAAGCCCTTTTGGAGCAAAAATTAATACAAGACCCAGTCTTATTTTCAGGGAAACATGGATAGATGATAGATAGATAGATAGATAGATAGATAGATAGATAGATAGATAGATAGATAGATAGATAGATAGATAGATAGATAGATAGATAGATAGATAGATAGATAGATAGATAGATAGATAGATAGATAGATAGATAGATAGATAGATAGATAGATAGATAGATAGATAGATAGATAGATAGATAGATGAGAGGGAGAGATCACATACAAAGACAAACATTCCAACATTGCAGAACTATGTCAGCAACATTGTGTACATGATTTCTTTTTCAACATTTTCTTAAAACCAGCTGAAAGAGAAGGTAGAAGTTACACTACTAACCGATTGACAGAGCCCCACCATTTTAATCCAGGAGGATTCTCTTTAAAGGTAGGTCTGACCAAGCAAGACTCACCCTGAAGCCCCAGCCCCAGTAGCCACTTGCACGCGCCACTCCAGATGACAGGATGTAACCGAGTCCACTGCAAGGGAGGAAAATTCCAGGTTGAAAGAGGCCCTGAAAGCCACAGAGTCCCACCTCCTGTGTTGTGCCTCCTTCCTATCATTTCAACCCCGTTATTCCACATGCTACATTCTGGAGGGAGCGATAAATGATTTTAACTGAGATCTCTGAACTCAGAGCACTTGATTTATGACCACAATTGAACCCAATATTTCTATTGTTAAGTGCGACAATTGTTTTATCCCAATTTAGCACCTTTCCTGCCACAGCTGAATCACTGTAGTTAATAGCACATTTGTTAAGTTGACTTTCTTGTCAGAAGGTCACAAAATAGGATCACATGACCCCAGGATAGAGCAACCATCATAAATACAAACCGGTTGCCAACCATCTGAATTTTGATCACATGACTATGGGGATGATGCAACGGTCATAAATGTGATAAATAGTCACTTTTTTCAGTGCCACTGTAAATTCAGTCACTAAACGAATGGTTGCAAGTCGAGGACTACCTGCATTGAGAGAGAGAGAGACTGCATATCACTTAGGATGGCAAGTCAGCCCCAGAAGATCCCTCCAGTATGGGAATCTCAAGGTTCAACGGCGGAGGGGAGGGGAGGTCTCTGGCTCAATGCCTATCCAATTTCAGCAACCTCTCCCAAACCCAATTTTGAACCCAAGAACCCATTCCCTACAATTCACCCCACTCCCCCAAGGAATCCTATATATAAAAAAACCCAGAGACCATGGATATCTGTTCAGTGATTAAACTTACTGGGTGACCTTAGACTAGCCACTGTCCTTTTGATTTAAGTTGCAATGAGATAAACGTTTGAGTATTAAGAACGATGCCTTGAACTCCTGCATGACAGGCAGGATATAGCAATAGCATTAGCACTTAGATTTTACCCCTTCATAGTGCTTTACAGCCCGCTCTAAGCAGTTTGCAGAGTTAGCATAACTGCCTCCAGAAATCTGGGTCCTCATTTTACTGATCTCAGTAAAGGCTGAGACAACCTTGAGCCAGTCAGGATCGAACTCCTGGCAGTGAGCAGAGTTAGCCTGCAATCTTGTATTCTAGTCACTATGCCACCACGGCTCTTCCATATAAATGTGACTAATAAAGATATATCTACTAATTGTAGGCTCAGTCTTTGAGCATGGTTAGGTTTACCTTCCAACAGGTATGAAGATGTAGAAAACTGACAACATCCACGTCCGATAGTCCTTCTCAAACAAGTCAGCAATGATGGTGGGTGCTATAGTGGAGAAACTGGAGGTACCAGCACCCACCAGTCCCCGTGAAATAAAAAACAGCCAGGGCATCTAAGTGAGAATTTGGAAAGGGCACATTCAGTCATACCCACCAATATATAATGTATTTTTTTTAGATTTTAATTGCAATCCTTTTCTTATAATATTGATATTGATATTGATATTGTTGATAATAATAACAACAATAACAATAACAACAACAGTAACAGTAACAGTAACAACAACAACAACAACAACAATAACAATAATAATAATAATAATAATAATAATAATAATAATAATAATAATAATAATAATAATAATAATAATAATAATAATAATAATAATAATAATAATAATAATAATAATAATAATAATAATAATAATAATAATAATCCTTTCGAGGTCAGTAAAATTAGAACCTCAAAAATGAGGATTGTTGGGGGCAATATGCAAATAATGCTTACATTGTAAACCACCTAGAGAGTGCCTAAATGCTATTGCTATTAACATCCCAAATTAGAACTTGCTGAGATAATAATAATAATAATAATAAAGTTGGAAGGGACCTTGGAGGTCATATAGTCCAACCCCCTGCTCAGGCAGGAAACCCTATACCATTTCAGACAAATGGCTGTCCAGTCCCTTCTTAAAGACTTCCAATGTTGGAGCATTCACCGCTTCTGAAGGCAGGTTGTTCCACTGCTTAATTGTTCTAACTGTCAGGAAGTTTCTCCTCAGTTCCAGGTTGCTTCTCTCCTTGATTAGTTTCCATCTGTTACTTCTTGTCCTGCCTTCAGGTGCTTTGGAGAATAGCTTCACTCCCTCTTCTTTGTGGCAACCCCTGAGATATTGGAATACTGCTATCATGTCACCCGTAGTCCTTCTTTTCATTAAACTAGATATACCCAATTCCAGCAACCGTTCCTTATATGTTTTAGCCTCCAGTCCCCTAATCATCTTTGTTGCTCTTCTCTGTACTCTTTCTAGAGTCTCGACATCTTTTTTACATCGTGGTGACCAAAACTGGATGCAGTATTCCAAGTGTGGCCTTACCAAGGCATTGTAAAGTGGTATTAATACTTCACGTGATCTTGATTCTATCCCTCTGTTAATGCAGCCTAGCACTGTTTTGGCTTTTTTGGCAGCTGCAGCACACTGCTGGCTCATATCTAAGTGATTGTCCACTAGGACTCCGAGATCCCTCTCACAATTGCTACTATTGAGCAAGGTACCACCTATACTATACATGTACATTTGGTTTTTCTTGCCAAAATGTAGAACCTTACTTTTTTCACCATTGAATTTCATTTTGTTAGATAGCGCCCAGTGTTCAAGTCTGTCCAGATCCTCTTGTATCTTAAGTCTGTCTTCTGGAGTGTTGGCTATTCCTGCCAGCTTGGTGTCGTCTGCAAATTTGATGAGTTCCCCATCTATCCCCTCATCCAAATCGTTGATGAAGATGTTGAAGAGCACTGGGCCCAGAACAGAGCCCTGGGGTACCCCACTACACACTTCCCTCCATGTAG
Organism: Azemiops feae; assembly: GCA_023970755.1. Taxonomy (NCBI): domain Eukaryota; kingdom Metazoa; phylum Chordata; class Lepidosauria; order Squamata; family Viperidae; genus Azemiops; species Azemiops feae. Next base: position 2,585,430 of record JALGBA010004195.1, read on the forward strand.
ATGCAGTTCCATTGAGGACCACATGCTGAGTACGGCCGGTCAGGCAGCTACGAATCCATATGGTGGTGATGCTGTCTAACCCACATTTTTCTATCTTATCAAGTAGTAGGTTGTGATCTACTTTATCAAATGCCTTACTGAAGTCCAAGTAAATTATATCCACAGCATTCCTCTGGTCCACTAATTTTGTCACTTGGTCAAAGAATGCAATAAGATTTGTCTGGCATGATCTGTTTTTGACAAACCCATATTGGCTTTTAGTAATGACTTTGTTTGCCTCTAGGTGTTCACTGATTCATTGTTTGATTATCTTTTCCAGAATCTTCCCAGGTATTGAGGTCAGGCTGATAGGTCTGTAATTTCCTGGATCTATTTTTTCCCCCTTTTTTGAAGATGTGAACTACATCAGCTCTTTTCCAGTCCTCTGGTAGTTCCCCAGTGTTCCAGGATCTTTGAAAAATATAGTTCAGTGGTTCTGAGATCACATCTGCCAGTTCCTTGAGAACCTTGGGGTGTAATCCATCTGGTCCTGGTGATTTGAACTCGTCTAGGCTGGACAGGTGCTCACTTACCATTTTCTTGCCTATCTTAGCTTGTGTTTCTAATCTGTTTTTTATGGTACTGTTTTTGATAGGTTGGACTGTTTTTTCCCTTTGTGTAAAGATAGATGCAAAAAACGAGTTAAATAGTTCTGCTTTCTCCCTGTTGCTTGTCATCTTCTTGCCACTTTCCCCCACTAATGAACCAATCATTTCCTTAATTTTTTCTTGTTTTTTACATGTTGAAAGAAGCTTTTTTTGTTATTTTTGGTTGTGAAATTACTCTCTTTCAATCATAAAGTATGGACAGTAAAAAAAAGAAATAATATATAAATATATTGGATACTTTGGAAAACATTTAATAAAGGTTTGTAATTACTGCCATGTTGCTAAAAAACCTATTCAAAAGCTGGGACACTAAACTCATATAGTTTGGGCTTGTCCTACTATTTTGACCTGAAACTCAGATTGTTAACCTGACTTTAAGCAATTGTTGTTTGTCAGAAATGTATAAGTTTCTTCGTACTTCTGACCTGAATAATTTAAACCATAAATACATTTTATTTCTAGAGATGCATAAAATAATGCATTATTTTAAAAATCCAATATAAAATAAAAATAGCAATTAACAAATTAACATCAGAGTGCTTTAGCTCTTAAATACACAAGCAATTCCTAGCACCACTAAATATTATGAAAACTTAAAGCAGTACTTAAGATTCAGCTGTTATATCTGATATAATCAATGGCCTAATGCAGTGATGGCGAACCTTTTAGAGACCGAGTGCCCAAACTGCAACCCAAAACCCACTTATTTAGCACCGGGTGCCAGGTGGGTGTGGCCCACTGGGTGGGCGTGGCTGTGGTGGTCATGGCAGACTAGGTGGGTGTGGCCAAGGTGGGGGTGATCACCTCGATGTTGCTCGTGGGGACACCTGTGGGGGCCGGGCAGGGTTGGGGGAGATCCAAGGGGTCTCTGGCAGGTGGGGTAGGAAGGAGGTTCGTCCTGCAGGATGAGGCGAGGCAAGGCGGGATACGGCGGGGGTGCCATTGTCACAGGGCAAGGCGAGGCAGGGGCCAGGGCAGCTGCTGCCTGACACCATCGCCCCCTGCACACAGAGGCCAGCGAGCGCATGGGTGCTGGGATGCATCTGGCCACGTGGGACCTCGGCGAGTTAGCGGGTGGCTGGTTGAAGAGGGACGGTTGCCATCTCTGGGGCATGGCACGCGTGCCCACAGAGAGGGCTCTGAGTGCCGCCTCTGGCACCCATGCCACAGGTTCGCCACCACTGGCCTAATGCAATGTTATGGACAGGTTATAGTACTTTTGGAAATTCAAAGCAAGAAAATATCCTTAGAAATGCATATTTTAAGACCCAACATTTTTAGAAGATCCATTAGATACTATTTAAATGCCCATTTCCATTATTTAATTAATGGATTTGTGTGGAAATAAAAGAAAATGGATTTATGGATAAATATGTGCAAAAGTGACAGGGCCAAGAAACAAGGACAAGGGAGGACTGGGCAGCTTTTTTGCTCCTTGAATGCTTCTTCTGAGGAAGCCACTGTATGGTCCAAATCCCATTTTAATTCATTATTAATTAATTTTGGGAGGAGCATTACATACCGCATCTTGATTTCTGCAAGAAAGACAGAATAGAAATTTAACACATGACTATCACCATCATCGACACAACCCACAATATTTTAGAAATCTTGGCTGAATACATTGAAATCTTCAATGAAATGCTATGTTCCTGCACAGAATTTGGCAATGTGATAAGAGTTTTCAGCCATCGTATTGCTGACCTTGATGCATCCACTCTATAATCTCTAAATATTTAATAAACAGATTGGCACTAGGACAAAGAGTTGATCCCGAATGGAGCAGAGAGGAATACACCAAAGCAAATAATCTCTCTTACCGAGGCAGGGATGAAGGAGCTACAAAAGGTAACAGCTGACCAGAAGGCTATTCCAATGCTGAGGACGATTTTCTGATTGTATCGGTCCCCAAGGTATCCAAAAACAGGAGCCGAGAACAAGAAACAGATAATGAAAACTGCCATGAAAAGAAAGGAGAGTAATGATAAAGACAGGTGAACAACCTCACTTGACTTTCAACACAACTGTCATTTTAGTGCATTTGTCATCCCACACTAGATTCATTACAGTCTGTTTCACCTGGAATTATCCTGGAAGAGGAGACACACGTTGCTATTGATGAAGAACACAGGTATCCAATTGCTGAATTGGACAGCTAATTGGAATCCCACAATATCAATACTTAAGGTGCTCCACTGGCAACTGTGAATTATTGGATCCTCTTCAAATTGTTAACATTAAAATGCAAGTCCCTAAAAGGCTTAGGACCCTGGAACACAGAAGAACATTCCTTACAGTAAAACCTAATCTGCAATAAACTGACCAAGCTCATGGTCTTATCTGCATAACTGGCATGAGAATGGTGACAACAAAAGGGCCTTTTCATAGCGACACCTTAGATACAAAACTCCCTTCTGGGGAATCATTGTTGGCTTCTAAGTACTACTAAGTACTAAGTAATATTAAGTGCTAGGTACTACTGGCTACTAAACTGCACTTTTATCATATATACAGGCCATCCTCAATTCACAGTTCATATGGTGACTGTTCACTGAAAAAGATGACTTATGACCGTTTTTCACACTTACGACCATTGCAGCATCCCCATGGTCACGTGATCAAAATTTAGATGCTTGGCAACTGACTCATATTTATGACGGTTGCAGGGTCCTGAGGCCATGTGACCACTTTTTGTAATCTTCTGACAAGCACAGTCAATGGGGAAGCCAGATTCACTTAAAAACTGGGTTACTAAACTTATCAGCTGCAGTGATTCACTTAAAAGGTTGTAAAATGGGGCAAAACACACTTAACAAATGTCTCACTTAGCAAGAGAAAGTTTGGGCTCAGTTGTGGTCGTAAGTCGAGGCTACCTGTATTGATATATAGATATATGGGTATGTATATCTATATAGAGATGTGATTGTAAGATACTATTACTATAGCTGTTCTAACAAAAGTAGCTTTAGGTCTACAGGGCATCTGTTTCTTCTACAGGGCTGATTCACTTGGAAGATTGAGAGAATGATGACAAGAAATCGATGATTGTTGAGATTTGACACTCACCAATAGGTTATTGGTAGTCATAACATTGAGGATGAGTCGTAAATAGCATTTTGGAAGTCCATCATAACTTCAAACGGTCATTAAGTGACCAGTCCTAAGTTGAGGACTACCTGTATGCCTGCATTCGGTTAAGCAGATACCCTTTTTTTATTTTAAATCCAATTTATGGCCATTTAAAGTGTTCCATGATCATGTGACTGTGTTTTTTTACATTTTTTCGCCTGTTTCTGGTGTTTACGTCTGGTTTCCAGCAAAAAAAAAATGTCCATTGAGGAACTCATTTAATGACTGCCATGTTCACTTAACAACTGCTGCAAAAAAGGTAATAAAATTGGGCATGGTCACATGATGACCCTCTTAATGACAGCAGTCATAGCAATCCAATATGTCAAGATAATTATAATCCAAGCCATTCATATTTTTTTTAATGTGGGAAATACTGAAAGCAATGGCAAAGTGAAGAATAATGTCATCAAACAGCATCACAAAGGCCCTAAGTTTAGAAAAGTTAGCCACCACAACTTCTCTTGAAAAGCACAGGATATGAAATTAGGTGCCGAATTCAGTTTCCTATGAAACCCCTTAGGGTTTTTTTGAAATTTCCAAAAGCAGGGTGGGGTGGGGAATTGCATCATTTCTTCTGAATATACATAGAGAGCTTCCTTATATGAGTCATACCATAGAACCAGTATAGAACTTTTGACTCTAGCAGTTGACCAAGCTTTGAATTAGAAGTTCCCTGGGTCCCAAGTGCAGGGATGATGTAGCACATGTTTCTTAGGTGTCATTAAGCTACAATTTCCAACCATTGGCCATATTGGCTAGGTCTAGGATGTATGGATGCTTACTGAACACCATTTAGAGGGCTGTATGTGCCCTTCCCTGCCTCATTGGAGCCAGAGGAATCTGGAAATTAAATTTTGGGTGGTGATATTGGCAGACCATTGCTCCTTAACTTGGATAATGACTTTTAAGCTTCTTCAGGTATCCACCTTGACCCTCTTGCTGTATATCACTGTATTATAACAGAATACTGTAACAGAGTTGGAAGGGACCAACCTGCTGCACAAGCAGGAAACCCTATACATTTCAGACAAATAGTTGTCCAATCTCTTCTTAAAAACCTCCACTGTTGGAGCATCCACAACTTCTGGAGGCAAGTTGTTCCACTGATTAATTGTTCTAATTGTCAGTAAATTTCTCCTTAGGTCTAGGTTGGTTCTTTCCATGATTAGTTTCCATCCGTTGCTTCCTGTCCTGCCTTCAGGTGCTTTGGAGAATAGCTTGACTCCCTCTTCTTTGTGGCAACCGCTGAGATATTGGAATACTGCTATCATGTCACCCCTAGTCCTTCTTTTCATTAGACATACCCAATTCCTGCAACCACACTTCATGTTTTAGCCTTCAGTCCCCTAATCATCTTTGTTGTTCTTCTCTGCAGTCTTTCTAGAATCTCAACTTCTTTTATTGTGGCAACCAAAACGTAACTTACAAATGAGTGGAGACTTCAACTCCCATAATTCCCATGGAGAAAAGCCATGAATTCTGGGCTTTGTCATCCCAATACAGCTAGAAGACCTGCCAACAAAATCTGTTTTAACTATTGCATTAAATTGGCTTCTATTGTCCCTACATTTAAATGTCCATATTTGTGTTCCTCATTTTGCAAATTAAAAGCACAATAGTAAGTAATTTACTTTCAGAAGATATGTACCAACTAAACCAAAAGATTAAAAGAGGATATCAATCCCGGGATAGAGAATTGTTTTACCAGTGTGTAACAGGCCCGCAGTCTGGTCTTTAAAATTAAAGTATTTCTGTATGTCCAGAAGCACTCCTGAAAAAAATGATATGGAACAAATTAATATATTGAATAGATCAATTTAATAGATTAAATATGTGGTGCTGTTGTCCTATCCTGACTCCAGGATTTTCACAGCAAACGAGCAGTTAGCACCTGATTCTTTTCCCAGACTCTGGGTTATGGTGACTAGGGTCCTTTTGTTGTGTGCTATAAGCTTCTGTGTTGTTCATCAGATTCATCGTCTTGTTTACTGTTTTTTATATACATTATACATCTTTTATCTTGTTCTTATACTTGGAGCTAGCCAGAATCAATTTGAAGCTGGGTGGCACCTAACTGAAATAGTAAATAAAAAAATGACCTCACTCTACATTTTATCCTCAGAATAATGGATTTTACGTTTAGGCTGAAACAGAACTGTCTTAATTTCTCTTTAGCCAGTTAAAACTCTCCAAATGTTCTTTTAAGCCCTAGAGTCTGCATTCCAACAACATGTTAGATTTAGTTAGATTTAACTTTGGTTAGCCTTTTTCTGGCTTAATATACTGAGTGAATCTGTTTGCTTAGTTTATAGATCAGTGGATTTTATGAATTCAGAAAATGAGGGTGTTTTATCTTGCAAAATATAAAGCTCACCTTAGACCTCCCAATAAACACTGACTGAGTCAAGATTTTTAAACCAGGTCTCCTGGATGTCTACATTTGATACTGTAGTCCAACACTTTCTGAAAAGGTAGTATTCAGATTATTTATACTTCAATTCTGATCCTCTTATGGCAGAATAGGCAATGGTGAGGGATAAACAGGTGGAGGATACCATATGAGGAAAAGCTGTTTAGCAAAGGCAGATTTAAAGTTTAGTAAAGTAGATTTATTAAGATTTGAGATACCTATTTTCAAACAAGAGGAATATCTGCAACCTGAGAAAATCCCTAGGGCAATTCACCAATTTGTCAGTTGGTAAATATGCAAAGATGTTACTTTGGTCTAGCTGGCAGTTCAGGTTAAGCAAAGCTACTTAAAAATAGCTTGAAAGAACTGGGACTTCTCACTTTGCTTTTACTTGAATACATACAGCTCTTGTTAACTTTTTTCCTAATTTCCCAGTAACCCGATAAAATTAATAGCCCGCTATTTCCTGAAACTTGAGATGAGAGAGAACATAATGAAAGTACCAAAGCAGACCCAAAACCCAAATGATAATACATCATTTCTGGGGACTATAGAGTAATTCAAATATATAAAATGATATTAAATATATAATTTGTATTGTATTAAATATTAACTTAAGCCTGTTTCTCCCCATCCAGACCTCCATAGCCTCCAGAGAGTGAGAAAGAACCTTTTGGTCAGCCTGGGGCCAAGATTTATAACTAAGTATCATTACTACACTGATGACACCACAGCCCATGCTCTCAGTCTTCCTCATCCAGATGTTAAATTGCAAGGATTTAGAGTAGGGTTTCTCAACTTTTGCAGCTTGAAAATGTGTGCATTTCAATTCCCAGAATTCTCCAGCCAATTATACTGGCTGAGGAATTCTGGGACTTGAAGTCCATACAAGTTAAAGTTGCCAAGGTTGAGAAACACTGGTTTAGAGCTAAACGTCTTCCCTGATACCAATAATGACTGGAGCCAATCCTGTAAAAAAGAGGAAGAGAACCACCACAAAACTGTGCCCTCCACTCCTGAACTCAGATCAAGGAGGGCAAGAATAAATGTACCATCTCCATTCTGGTCTCCTGGAGATTATAAATGCAAACAATACAGCTTTTGTGATGTGCCATTCTAAGAAAGCAATGGGGGGATCCAGATTCTTGTAACAACTGTGTGATTAACTTAATTGCAGTGAGTCACTTAACAACCATGGCAAAAAAAAAGGTCATAAAATGGAGCACAACTCACTTAACAATTTCTTTGCTTAGCAATGAAAATATTGGGCTAAATTGTAGTCGTTAAGTCAAGGACTACCTGTAATTGGGATGCTTCAGTTGGACTAGATCACGGGTGTCAAACTCGATCGTGTCACATGATGTATTGTGATGTATGGTGACCAGTGGTGGGATTCAGCCAGTTCGCACCAGTTTGGGAGAATCGGTAGCTAATTTTTTGTTGCCCAGGTCCAGAATGGACTTCCGGAAGTGGCATCCATACAGAGAACCGGTTGTTCACATACTGTAACTGAATCCCGCCACTGATGGTGACATTTTTTTGCCTTTGTGGAAATGGGGTGGGCGTGGCCTGCGTGTGACGCATCCGGCCCAGGGGCCACCAGTTTGACACCACTGGACTAGATCAGTGGTGGGATTCAAATATGTGAACAACCAATTCACTTCTGGAAGTCCATTCTGGGCCTGGGCAACAAACAATTAGCTACCAGTTCTGCCGAAGTGGTGCGAACCGGCTGAATCCCACCATTGGACTAGATGATTAAACGCATTCTTCCAACATTTATTGTATCATTTATGGCAGTTGGGGCATTGAGCTTTAATCCATGGAAGCTGGTATGAAAATAGCTCAAAATAATTATACTTATCTTTTTCTTATTGCAACAAGATAATGTAGATAGTGCTATGCTTCACTGAGCATATTCCCCATTCCTCACCCCTTTTTCTCCCTTCTAGTTCTTATTCAACTTAATGAGAGAGAAATTGCTTTCAATTTCTCCTTTAAGAGAAGCGATTATTTTAATGACATTCAGACGATGGTGGAATTCTTGGTTTTATTTAGTTATGAAATGATAGAGAGAGCTGTCTGAATGGTCCAATTTTCATTGTACAATAGTTCTCCAATAATCTTTAGCCTCCCTGTACATCTGGTTCATCCCAAGGCAGCATCTCAAGAAAGAATAGTTGCCATAAGGGCATTTCATATTAGGAAGAATGAATAAACAGAGAGGCTGGAGAGAGATGAGTTTGTTAGTAACTGTGAGAGGGACCTCGGAGTCCTAGTGGACAATCACTTAGATATGAGCCAGCAGTGTGCTGCAGCTGCCAAAAAGGCCAACACAGTGCTAGGCTGCATTAACAGAGGGATAGAATCAAGATCACGTGAAGTATTAATACCACTTTACAATGCCTTGGTAAGGCCACACTTGGAATACTGCATCCAGTTTTGGTCACCACGGTGTAAAAAAGACGTTGAGACTCTAGAAAGAGTACAGAGAAGAGCAACAAAGATGATCAGGGGACTGGAGGCTAAAGCATATAAGGAACGGTTGCTGGAATTGCGAATGTCTAGTCTAATGAACAGAAGGACGAGGGGTGACATGATAGCAGTGTTCCAATATCTAAGGGGCTGCCACAAAGAAGAGGGAGTGAAGCTATTCTCCAAAGCGCCTGAAGACAGGACAAGAAGCAACGGAGGGAAACTAATCAAGGAGAGAAGCAACCTAGAACTAAGAGAAACTTCCTGACAGTTAGAACAATTAACCAGTGGAACAACCTGCCTCCAGAAGCGGTGAATGCTCCAACACTGGAAGTTTTTAAGAAGAGAAGACAGCCATTTGTCTGAAATGGTATAGGGTTTCCTGCCTGAGCAGGGGGTTGGACTAGATGACCTCCAAGGTCCCTTCCAACTTTATTATTATTATTATTATTATTATTATTATTATTATTATTATTATTATTATTATTATTATTGTTATTGTTGTTGTTGTTGTTGTTGTTGTTGTTATTGTTGTTGTTGTTGTTGTTGTTGTTGTTGTTGTTATTGTTATCTTTGTTACCTCAAGAACGACACCAGCTCAAAAACATCACTGAGAAATTCTCAGGGATCTGAAGAGTACATTCAGAAAAACAGAAGTCATTTTTGTTCAGAAAAATTATTATTATTATTATTGCCAAACTGCAAGAAAGGTTTCAGCCCATGCTGGGTGCTATTGTCACAAAGTAATTGTAAATAGGATCCAGCCTACCTGCTACAAGAAACCAATCCATATAATTCACCAGGTTCAGATGGCAAAGCGTAGCAATTGCGATGTAAGCCCTTCTGGTAGGTGGCTGTGATGATCCTTGAGATTGCTCTGTTGATTCCATGGTTCCGTAAGCCTTGACTGATGCAGGGGATTGAGGTGGCAGATCTGGGATCACTCCTTCAGCCATCGTCCTGGTCAATACTTCCAATTAGTTGCAAAAAGCCATACCTTGGTTCGGCACTTGTCTGTTGCTCTACAAGGAGCTTCAGCTTTGCTCATGCCTCCAACAGGAGGAACTAAGCTCTGCTCAGTCATTTCCTGTAAAAAGCTGCCTGTGTACTGGCCACAGAATTTCCAAGGTTCCCCTCCATCCAACATGGTCACACGCCAGTAAGAAAAGCAGTCCCGCTTCTCTCAAATGGCTGAGAAGACAACGTATCCATGGGCAATAGAGAGAGGCGAGGCTAAGCTGAGATCATGAAACTGTGGAGAGAAGCGGAAGAGCCCATCTTTACATGCTGAGCATCTCCAGATTTGGTTGAAAAAAGAATCACATTGAGAGAGGAACTGCTAATTTGAGTAAACTGAATCTTCACCTTGTGATTCCGGATAGAAGCTGTGTCTTCACAACCCACTAAACCCACAGACCAGTTGCTCATATATTAACATCTTATGCAAGCCAACCCATGCGTTAGCTGATGATTTGTTGGGTTGCGAGGACCTTGAAAATTCAGTTAACCGAATGGGCTGTCGATCAGTTAGCCATGACAAAATGTATTATGTGAACTCAGCCACAATCATGCAATGGTGCTTACAAAAAATGAAAAAGGTTACGTGAGCTACTGCAACCCTCATCCAGTGGGACAGTAGGTAAGATCAATTCAAAGCATCAGCATAGGAGAGCCAGTTTGTCTAGTGAGTAAGGCACCACGCTAGAAAGGAGGAGACTGTGACTTCATGTCCTACCTTAGCCATTGAAGCCAGCTGGGTGACTTTTGGCCAATCACTCTCTCCTAGCCCAACCCACCTCATGGGGTTGTTGTTGTGAGGAAAATAGGAGGAGGAAGGTGTGTGGCTATGTTCACCACCTTGAGTTATTTGTAAATAAAGACAGAAAATAAATACATACATACATACAGGGCTTTTGTTGTCATAGAACGCACTGGAACAGAGTTCCAGCACCTTTTTTCGATAGATTTTCCAGAGTTGCGTTCTTTTCCTATTGTTTCCCTTCCTATCCTCATTTGTTTTTGAAAATGCCCCACTGGCAGTACGGTGCGAGCGGGGTCCCCTCTGGCGCTGTCTGCCTCCTCTAGGAGAAGCCATGAGGTGCCAGAGCACCACAGCCAGAGTGTGGTTTGATTGGCTGTGTCGGACCATGTGGTGTGGAAGCCGATGGTGGCGGTGGGAGACACATAAACATGGAGGCCATCTTTCACGAGAGGGTGAGCGAGCCTTTTGCCTTCCCTTACAGAAGGTGGGGTGTGAGGTTAAAAAGAGGCGAAGCGAGAGGAAAGAAAGGCGGCTGGCGTGGAAGCTTGCCCGACAGCGAAACTTTGCTGTTTCAGTTCCTTGGATAGTTCAAAGGCTGGGATGTCTACAAAAATCTCTTTTTAGTCTTTTATACTTTATATTCAAACTGCAGAGGGGAAGAATAAGAATAAAGCCAATGTCTTGTGATTTGGAAGTATTATTATTAATAATAATATATATTAATTATGTATTGGTCAGATGTAAAGGTAGACCTAGAGTATGAGGTTTAATCAGATCTATGTATTAAATTGGGTTTAACTTAAAGGTAAATTGAAAGTAATCTGTTCACTGACAAAGTTTCAACTTTAATTTGTTTCAAGTCGATATCCATATTAAACTCCAAATGTAAATTTTTCCACCTTGTTTGACAACTTCTTAAAAATAATTCAATCTTTTACAAGCAACCAAATTTTGTTTTATTGGGCCAATTTCATTCCACATAGAAAGCTGAGATTTCCACTCATTAAATTAAATGGGTATGCCAGTGGTAAATGTCCCAAAAGATTAATAAAATGCCTTCTTGTAATTTAGAGCCACACAGTGCATGGTAACATTAATAGTATTAACTTACCTTGAACAAAATCCTAGTATTTTAGATACACTAAAAATTGAAGGGTTTTTTTTTCAACTACAAAGGTAAACCTTGTAGGGTAGGCAAGGCGGGTTGTATGACGTGTGTGAGTTCTGGCACTTTTTTTTTTTTTTTTTACAAAAAAAGCACTGCATACATGCATAGGTTTGAATCTTTCCTTGCCATGAATCTCATAGTATGGTAAGACCGGCTTTATATATTTTATTTATATAATTTCTATAACTACTCAACTTAACCAGGTAACTCTGGGTGGCTTACAATTTTAAAATTCTAAAACAGTTTAAACAATTTAAAAATACTAAATAATAAAAACATCCACAAAATAAATGTATAAACAGCAGCTGTGACAGCTAATCAACTAATAGTAAAGCCAAATAACGAGGCCCTTAGCACATTCCGAACCCCAGGCCTGAGAACATAGCCAAGTTTTTAAAACTTTGGAAAAAGCCAGCAGGGTTGAGGCCATTCTAATCTCTGAGGTAAAAATATTTCATAAGGCAGGGACTATAACAGAAATTGCTGTTGCTAATATATATTGCTGTTGCTAACTGAGTCTTCTTTCAGTGAGGGGACCTGTCCTTCATTGCACCCAAAAGCAGATTATTAATTTAGGAAGAGCAGGGTAAGGCTCATAGAGTTTCCTCTTAGCTGTCTACCTCCCAGCATCTGCCATTTGAGGCAGATTCTCACTGTGTTTAAATGCTGTCCCCATTTAGTGGTCTTCTTTGAGCCAGTACCTGAAGAGAAATGAGAATGATTAATATAATTGTGGAGAGAGGTTCTTGCTTGAGTTTAGCTGTTGATCAAAGTGGTTCTTGCTTCAGGTGGGAAAGAAGGAGAGGGGGGCCCACCAGAGGCCTAAGCATTAAGCAAACTTCCTGAAGTGAAGACCAAAAAGTTGGCTAATGGTGCTTAACCCTGAACGCTGCTTCCCCTGGGCTAAGACTACAAACAGGAAGTCAGAGGAGAAAGCAGGCAGAAGAGACCGTTAGTACAGTATTTCTTAAGCTTGGCTACTTGAAGATGTGTGCCAAGGAATTTTGAGAGGTGAATTAGTTCTTGCTTCTCAAACAGCACAAAATTAGCCCCATGTGAAAAGGATAGAGTAACGTTTCTCCACCTTGGCTGCTTGAAGATGTGTGGACCTCAACTCCCAGAATTCCCCAGACAGCATATGAATATGCTGACTGGGGAATTCTGGGAGTTGAGGTCCACACATCTTCGAACAGCCACGGCTGAGAAACACAGAAATAGTACATCCGGCATTTGTCGATTCTGTCAGCATTTGCCAGTTTTGCTTGGATATCACGATTGCTCTAATGAGGGGTCCTTGGGGCTCTCTGAATTTGGTTGTTTTTGTGCAGATGTTTCATTACCCAAACCAAGTAACATCATCAATATTAGGACTGATGATGTTACCTAGTTTGGGTAATGAAATGTCTGCAGGAAAACAACCAAGCTCAGAGAACACCAAGGACCCCTCATTTCAACCCTGAGCTACAAATATTCTCCTTTATTAGAGTGTTCCAAATTTCTGAACAATCACTGCTTGTCCTTTGGGAGAAACAAGAGCTCCATTTATGTCAATCTGGGTGAACTAAATGTTTCATTTTATCTGCCAAATGGATAAGTGATAACTGGAATTGGTCATTTAATCATTTTATTAATGAGTTAAAAAGGATATCCTCCACCTTCCTCTTCGTGGGGTGGAATACCTTTTTTTAATCAAGCAGACAATGGGGAAAAAATGCATCTGGAAGCCACAAACAGGAAAAGGATCTTAACTACTGCAAATTGCTCATATAATTTCCTTGAAAAGGTAAAGAATAGATTTTACAGAACAACACCTTATATGGTGCAGAAGCCAATGGGCACCTATTAATAAGCAGTTTAGCAATTCATCATCCATACGGGGCTAAAATACTTACATCAACCTTGGATGGCCAAAAAATATTTCATTAAAATATATACAGTATAAATGTCCAAATCTCACACAATTTGGGCATTCCTGCAGAAAACATCTCTGAAGATTTTCTGAAAGATTTTAAGAATGAATGAATGACTTCAAGACAGATCAACAATTTTGGGAATGAGATCACCCTCATCTCATAAAACTTAATCCATTAAAACCTCCTTGGAATAAGAATGATACTAATCTCCAGTATCTGCTAATATTTTAGTCCCCCTCTCTTATTTATTTTATATTATGTGACTCTTCATCTCTAATTAAGGCAGCGTGGTGGCTCTGTGGTTAAGGTGCTGGGCTTGTCAGCTGGAAACCCGACAGCCCAGGTTTGAGACCCAAGCACCACTTGATGGGGTGAGCGCCCGTCCTTGTCCCAGCTCCTGCCAACCTAGCAGTTTGAAAGAATGCAAATGCAAGTAGATAAATAGGTACCACTTCAGTGGGATGGTAACGGAGCTCCATGACATCATGCTGGCCTTGAAACGGAGATCAGCACCAACCCCTATGGTTGGCAACAACTACTGGTAGCAGAGTAAAATCAGCAGGGGAGGACTCCATATAGAATAGAATAGAATAGAATAGAATAGAATAGAATAGAATAGAATAGAATAGAATAGAATAGAATAGAACCTTGGAGGTCATCTAGTCCAACCCCCTGCTCAGGCAGGAAACCCTATACCATTTCAGACAAATGGCTGTCCAGTCTCTTCTTAAAAACTTCCAGTGTTGAAGCATTCACAGCTTCTGGAGGCAGGTTGTTCCACTGATTAATTGTTCTAACTGTCAGGAAGTTTCTCCTTAGTTCTAGGTTGCTTCTCTCCTTGATTTAGTTTCTATCCATTGCTTCTTGTCCTGTCTTCAGGTGCTTTGGAGAATAGCTTGACTCCCTCTTCTTTGTGGCAACCCCTGAGATATTGGAACACTGCTATCATGTCACTCCTCGTCCTTCTCTTCATTAAACTAGACATACCCAATTCCAGCAACCGTTCCTTATATGTTTTAGCCTCCAGTCCCCTAATCATCTTTGTCAAGATGATTAATTGAGGTCAATAAAAACAGGTAAAATTTCAGTTTCTCTACAATATTTTGTCAGGTGAAGTAGAATCTAATGCCCAACCCACTAATAAACATCTCCACAGTCACAGAGGTGTCCACAAAAGAGAGTAAAAAGTCAAGGTGGTTTATGTGACTGTGTTTGTGTCTGAATCTGTGAGATTAAGTCTCTGCCTTTTTACACACAAGAACCACAGAACAGGAAAGGTTGTGCATTATTTGGCCATTTGGGTTGCTTCTAATGAAAGAATTGCTCGACTCCCCAGGCTCACATGAGAGCTGATAATTCAATCAACCAGCAGATGTCACCAGAATTGTTGTGTTTATATTCATTTCTTGTGGACAATCCATCTCTTATAGGCATAAATTAGGAATGCTCAAGATTTGAAAATATTAGGGCAGAGTTTATGCCTTCATCTCCACCACACACAGTCTAAATTAATTTTCCAATAGCATCAGAATCCTAAATAATGAAGAAGTCACGTCTGCTTGAATTCAGAAACTGTTGACATCCTGAAGACATGAAGGATTAATCCACAGTAAATCATTGACTTCTTTGGATGCAGTAAAAAGCCAGCTCTTACTTCCAAATTCCAAAATGCTGGACATTCCTCAGTTGGCCAAGGCTGTGTCAATATTTCCATTATAGCTTCTACACTTTGGATATTCACAGTAACATTCCACAGGGCTCTGGGTAGGAAGGACTGACTCTCAATTTCTCCATTCATAAACTGGGTTTCTTCTTAGATTGAGATTAAAAAAAAAAGATGGCACCAACATTTCTATCAACAACTATGTATTTCTGCATGAAATGTAATGTATTGAAAATACAAAATGTTATTTTTGCTAAGGGTACATGTTCTCTCTCTCTCTCTTTGTCATACATGTGTGTATATAAATATAAGATTTGTGCATGCATTTTTTTTTACTGAAGAACTATATCCTGGTTTATATACAGTCTTCGACTTACAACAGTTCATTTAGTGACCGTTTGAAGTTACAACGGCACTGAAAAAAAGTGACTTATGACCGTTTTTCACACTTATGACCATTGCAGCATCCCCATGGTGACATGATCAAAATTAAGACACTTGGGAACTGACCCAATTTATGACCATTGCGGCATGCTGGGGTCATGTTATCATCTTTTGCGACCTTCTGACAGGCAAAATCAATGGGGAAGCCTGATTCCCTTAACAACCGTGTTGCTAATTTAACAACTGCAGTGATTCCCTTAACAACGGTGGCAAGAAAGGTCATAAAATGGGGCAAAGTTCACTTAACAAATGTCTCACTTAGCAACAAAAATTTGAAGCTCTATTGTGATCGTAAGTCAAGGACTACCTGTATTAGCTCAAAAGTATAAAATTTGGAAAAATTCACACTGAAATAATCCATGAATGCCCACTACCCTTAACTGGAGTGAGAGCTAACCCTTAGATCCCCAGCAGTGCAATTCCCTTGTATTCGGAAATGGGGAAGTTGCATTGATGACTGTCTATTTCTAACAGTCCAGATCTGCAAGGTAGGGAGATATCAGCTAGAACAGGGGTAGGCAACCTTGGCTCTTTTATGACTCGTGGACTTCAACTCCCAGAATTCCTGAGCCAGCATAGCTGGAGTTGGAGTCCACGAGTCATAAAAGAGCCAAGGTTGCCTTTCTCTGAGCTAGAAATTACAACCACGAGGACATCGTGATAAAATAAATGTTAGTCATTTAAATCTACTATCACCAGTCCATTGTTGAGCAACATCACATTCCAAAGCTCTGAGAAATAGCTGTTTTGATCATCTTGTAAAATATATATCAATATCGGTGCAATCCTGACCTCTGGAGGCAAGAGGAGGCTATTCTACAAAGTGGAGGCCACCACCAAGAAATGTTCCCTTTGGATACTACTCTCACCTCATGTATGCTGGGAATACTTAACATATTAAGTTACAGATACAGAATTACAGAGTTACAGAATTACAGAATTACAGATGAAATACTGTCCAATCCCTTCCGACTGAAAATACTTTGTGTCTTGTCTATGGAGAGTCTCGGTCATCCGTGTCATGATTGTTCTAAAAGGTGCTTTTTGAAAAGGCAACTAGATTTCCTTTGCCTCTTCCAGTTGCCTCTTGCTTCGTGTCTTCTATCTGGAAGTCACTGATGGTTTGGAAGTCTCAACAATAGCAGCCAATCTGCATGAGCATATCATCCTAGCACTCTGGCTCCTTGTTCATTCATGAGTCAGATAATACTTTCCCAAATTTATCCTTCTGTCGCTGTTTTATACTTGATGATGATGCTGTCTATTCAGTCAAGTCCAGTTCTCAGCAATTCCATGGATCAGCTCTTTTCAGGTTTTCCAATCTTGTAGGGCTTCTTTCAGTTGTTTTAGCTCTGGCTCTGCAGATGTAATTTATACTTATGTCAGATTCATTTAGCTTTCTTACTGATTTTCCTATGTTTCTTTCTAAAGTTATTTTCTAGGCATTGTAGCTTTGTTTCATTCTTGCAAAAGCCAACAAGCAGGCAAAGGGTGAGGTCAATTTAAAAATATTGTTTGGGGAAGGAGAAGATGAAAAGAGAAGAAAGACCATCCATATTGTCTTGTGTAAGAAGGAAAGGAGCTGATCCTTTATATGGAAGGCACGTAAAGTGGTTTCCATGCATTTGCCAAGGGAAAGAGGCTGTGGCAAATAAACGACATCTCTCTTCACCTATCAAGATCAAAATTTAGTAAGACTTAATTTTACAAAAAGAAATCCTGGTCCATTCAGAGCTATCTTGGAGATTGGGTGGGAAGGATTAATGAGCAGAAAAGTGCAGGTAGTCCTCAACTTACAACAGTGAACAGAGTTATAAGAGAAAGGATGTAAAATAGGATAAAACCTGCTTAATAACTGTCTTGCTTAGCACCAGAAATTTTGGGCACAATTTGGTCATAAGTAGAGGAGTATCTGTAGTGCTTTTTCAACTGCTCAAGAATAAAGATATGAACCATTTTTTAAAAAAAAAAAAAGACTAGAAACCTTTTGTGGAAAAAAAGTGAAATGATTTATGGATTTGATGATTGAGAAAGGCTTAAACAAGGAGTTGAAGAGATTTCTGTAACACCTCTGGAAAAGAGGTGGCTCTAGGAATTTAAAGTATGGGGCTTGCTTGTGATTCAGGAGTTTATAGACAGTCATCAAGGCTGGTAGAAACTCCCCATGAATTTTATCTGGTTCCCTTTGAAACCATTAGGATAGGTGAACATCTTGTGGATTTCATCATTTCATTTCACCTTGTCTAAAAAGATACAGGGAGTTACAACCAAAATGGAGCCTTAATGGAAAACATACTGACCTGATTTTACATTTTTTGCAATGGTCACTAAGCAAACACCATGGTCATTAAGTGAACCCATGGTTTGCTATGGCGCGGTTTTCCCGAAAACTGGAAGTGCCGGTTTTCAGCAAAACTGTCGTAAAATACAATCATACGACCATCGTGTGCTGCAAACGTCTGTAAATGCATCCATGCTGCCGAGCCCCCGAAGTGTGGTCTTGTGACCTTCAGGGGTGGGGTAACTATTGGAATGTTGGATCTGGGTCTTTTTCAAGTAGGTCGTAACTTCGAATGGTTGTTAAATGACCAGTGATAATTCGGGACTACTTGTACTGTCTTTTACTGATCCTGAATCTCTTACCATTCAGTTTCAGTGGGGCAATTGGAGTCCTAACAATTCCTTTCTCCTCATTTTTCATGCCACACTCTGCCCCAAATTAACCACCCCCAAAGTCTTTCTTAATAGACTATTCCTTTAAGACCCTAGAAAGAGTACAGAGAAGAGCAACAAAGATGATTAGGGGACTGGAGGCTAAAACGTATAAGGAACGGTTGTTAGAATTGGGTATGTCTAGTTTAATGAAGAGAAGGATGAGGGGGGACATGATAGCAGTGTTCCAATATCTCAGGGGCTGCCACAAAGAAGAGGGAGTCAAGCTATTTTCCAAAGCGCCGGAAGGCAGGACAAGAAGCAACGGATGGAAACTAATCAAAGAGAGAAGCAACCTAGAACTAAGGAGAAACTTCCTGATAGTTAGAACAATTAACCAGTGGAACAACCTTCCTCCAGGGGTGGTGAGTGCTCCAACACTGGAAGTTTTTAAGAAGAGACTGGACAGCCATTTGTCCGAAATGGTATAGGGTTTCCTGCCTGAGCAGGGAGTTGGACTTGATGACCTCCAAGGTCCCTTCCAACTTTATTATTATTATTATTATTATTATTATTATTATTATTATTATTATTATTATTATTATTATTATTATTACAATTGCCCTTTCCTATACCTTTCCCCCACTACAATATCTTTTGTGACATGTAAACTATAGGCAAAGTTACACCAGTAAGCCAGCATAGTTGGCATTTTAAAGAATATCCGCCCGTTTTGGATAATTTGGCAATCTCTTTCCATTCTTACCAGTCTGAATAATTTGAGGGTCAAGGTCCATAAGCACTGCTATCCCCAACACTCCAAAATCCTCCAATTTCTGGTAGGGAGGGATATGGAATAACATTGCAATATGCTTTTGCACAACCTTGCTTGTCTCACATATCCAAATGTACAGGCTGAGTATTGAGAGAAATAGGACAGTGGCCAGACTAAATTTATCTGTGATGTCCTGTCAATTACCACGAAAGCAAACAGCTTGCCTGAACAGCCGAGATTTTCCTCTTCCACGAAATCTGCTTCCTGTAAGTTAGCTGAAACCTCCAGATTTCTTCCACGGCTCTTGTGCCAGTCCCCATCAGCAACACGAAGGTAAACTCATCAACGGGCGGTGAAAAGTTGAGCTAAAGAGCTGACTGTAATCTCCAGATAACCATAAAAAAGCAGGGAAGAGCTACAAAATCTACCCTCTAATGATCATCCAAATTTTACTAGCTTAGATCAGGAAGCCCTAATGGAAGGTGCATATTTACCGATTAACTAAAGTGTATTAGTTTTTCTCCCTGCAGCGTATTCCAGAAGCACATTGCTTAATGCCTTAATGGGGCCTGTAACCTTGACAAGGTTTTCCAGGCTCTGTTGCAATCTAAAGGTAGCTCACCCTTCCCCCATCTACTCCTTGGCAAAACAGGCTTTTGTTTATTCTCTCCACCTCTATGTGGAACCAGAGGAAGCTGATTGCTGGAACAAAAGAAAGAAGTGTGCCATGCTTACGGTATAATATCCAAAGGAACCATTATAGTTTGGGATTGCTCTTTCCTAACTTTGGCTGGGTTCACGCCATATATATGTATGATAAACAGTTGAGATAACAAGGTAGGTCCAGCCTAAAGAAGAGAAGGATTAGGGGGAAATGTGATAACTGTCTTCCAGTACTTGAGCAGCTGTCACAGACAAGAGGGTGTTGAAAGAAAAATCTTCATCAGGGTCCAGTCCAAGCTGGGAATAATCAAAATGGAGACTGCTTTAGAAAGAAGGTTGCAGTTTATTGAAGAGAAGAGTCAGACAGAAAGATGGCTCTGGGAAAGCTGACCACGTGTAGTAGGGAGTGGTGGGTTTTTATACTTTCTTGGGCTTTTGTTTGGAGTTGTTCCTGTGGCATGAACTTCGACCTGAGTCTGAGTGTGCCTTTCTGGTATTCTGATGGTGGTGGGTTAATCCTATTATGTCCCAAAGGTCATATCCTGCTTCCCTGGGGCTGTGGCTGATGACTGTTGGATTTTTTGGTGTGAGGGATTGTTGATTGTAGGGATCTTTGTCTTTCTAATCCCAGCTTCCTGGCTCCAATCTTTCTGACAAGATTATCACATCTGCATTTCTGCAGACCTGGTTTCTGTTTGGGGCAGAGAGACTTGGGGGGGGGTTGGTTTCTGCCTTTAAGATCCTTTGGGGAAATATAATCTGCCTTTTTAATATTTCCCAAAATATTTCTTTCTCTGGATTCTTCCCACAAGGGGATTGACTTATTCTCAAAGCACCTGAGGGCAGGACAAGAAGTAATGGGTGGAAGCTTGTTAAAGAGAGACCCAACCTAGAAGTAAGGAGAAATTTTCTGGCAGTGAGAACAATTAATCAGTGGAACAACTTGCCTCCAGAAGTTGTGGGTGCTCCATCGCTGGAGGTTTTCCAAAACAGACTGGAGAATCATTTGATTGGGATGATAGGAGTTTCCTGCCAAGAAACGTCCAAGGTCCCTTCCAACCTTATGATTCTATGTTCTATGTTCCAAGCTTAAAATAAGTTTGATTGTTCTTTGATTTACTGAATGTGGTCCAGGTGACCATTTATGCTTCAGTGTGATTTCCTATGTACCACGAAAGTTAGGTAAATGACGTGTAAGCATATAATGTGAATGCAATCATAAAAAATTGTGCCTTTTTCAACTAGATGCAATGGCCTGAGAGTCAAACCTCAGTTTCTGGTCTTTACTGTAATGCTGGCTTCAGTCTTAAGACTATGTAATTTAATACATGCATACATACATACTACATAAATAAAGTAATAGGTGGATAAAAATGTCAAATCCAATCTGAATATCTGGCTCACTGTGTGATGTAACATAATAGTAAAATAAAAAAATAAAATTAATAATAATTTAAAAATAATTAAAAAGAAAACAAAAACAAACAAAACAATTCAAAGGGCGGAATCTGTGGACCACTGGATTTTTTTCTGCCATCAGTTTTCCATGTTTCTACGTATGTATAGATTATCAGCACTGTTGTGTCCTGGGCCTTGCTGAGTCATTCAGCAAGGCTCAGGAAGTCTGCAGAAAGGTTGCAGAGACCGAACAGACCACGTGTCTGCCCGGGACCCAGACAGGCGGTCTCCAGCCTGGCGCACATGCGCGAGGCGGTAGAATAGCCTGCAATCATTGGCTGTGCATCCCCTTGCACGGGGAGTATAAAAGGGCTTGTTGCCATTTGTTCTTTTGCTTCTGTTCTGTGCTTGTACCAATAAAGACATCATTTGTTGTGAACTGCCTCGTCTCAATGTCTACTTTGTGCGAACAGAACAAGCACGATCAAGTTACCCATGCAAACTCTGACAAATCATCATGGTGAAATTAGTCACACAAAAGTTAAATGATACATCATATTGGCACTGTAAGTATGAAAGAGCTACAAAATTGGAACAGGTGTTCTTAAAACTGAAACGTTTTGCACTGCCAGTATCAGACAAATTTCAGCAAAGAGATATTCTTAAAACTGGGAACGTGCATGGGCCTCCCATGTGAATGTATATTGCACCCCTTTTGATGGAGTAATACATAGAAATGTGTCCCCTGAAGATCTAAAAATACTGGCAAATTTGTAAAATTTTGTAAATTTGTAAAATCTCAAATATTGAAGCCTCAAGGAGGGATATCTGCAGGGAAAACAGAGAGACAAGTTATTATGAAAGATGCATAATTTGTGTCACCAGTGTGATGTGTAATTATGGCTGCAACAGGATGCCCATGGCCTCAAACCTCAAAGGGTGTTATCAGTAAACAGCCCATCAGGGCAACGATGTGATGATGAAGAAAATTTAGATACACAGTATTTATTCTAGGTTTGGATAGGCTACAGGTAGTCCTCAACTTACGACCACAATTGAGCTCAAAATTTCTGTTGTTAAGCGAGACATTTGTTAAGTGACTTTTGCTCCATTTTATGACTTTTCTTGCCACAGATGTTAAGTGAATCACTGCAGCTGATAAGTTAGTAACATAGTTGTTAAGTGAATCTGGCTTCCCCATTGACTTTGCTCATGAGAAGGTCACAAAAGGTGATCACGTGACCTTGAGACATAGCAACGGTCATAAGTATGAACCAGTTGCCAAGTGTCTGAATTTTGATCACATGACCATGGGGATGCTTCAAAGGTCGTAACTGTGAAAAATGGTCATAAGTCACTTTTTTCAATGCCGTAACTTTGAACGGTCATTAAGTGAACTGCTGTAAGTAGATGACTAGCTGTATTAGCGGCAAATATCTATCACAGACAGATAGACAGATATGAATGGGATGAAACAGGAAGAAGCATAGAAATAGCAGTCAGAAGTCAGAGCTTATATGACCACCTGGGGGGCAGCCATTGGAACTTCGGAACTGGGTTATAAATACCTTTTGGGGGGGTGTCTGTCATAATTTTGAACAGTTGCTAAGCAACCGGTCATCAGTTGAAGACTACCTGTATGTAAGCCCCAAACAATACATTGTTTCTGTAAGGAGGCACCAACAGGTGTTCTGCATGAACTCATTCCTACCCTAGTGCACTACTTTGGCTTCATAACCAAAGGGCTGCCCACCCCTATGAGGTGCACACATTGCAAAGGTAAAGGTAAAGGTTTCCCCTGTCCAATCGTATTTGACTCTAAAGGGCGATGCTCATCTCCGTTTCTTAGCCGAGGGAGCCAGCATTGTCCAAAGACACTTCCGTGGTCATGTGATCAGCATGACTATACACCAGGGTTGTCAAACTCGCAACATCACGTGACATGTCGTGACGTATCATGACTTTTTTTTTCCATTGCCGGCAATGGGGTGGGCGCGGTTTCACCATGATGCATCCGGCCCGTGGGCTGGCAGTTTGACACCCCTGCTATACACCAAGGAGCATGGAATGCTGTTACCTTCCCACCAAAGTGGTACCTATTTAACTACTTGCATTTGCATGCTTTTGAACTGCTAGGTTGGCAGGAGCTGGGGCAAGAACGGGAGCTCACCCTGTCATGCAATGCTTGGGTCTCAAACTGCCAGCCTTCCGGTCAACAAGCGCAGCATCTTAACCGCTAGGCCACCATGACTTTTAAGAGTCCTAATTGAAGCCTCCTTAGTGGGAGGAGCAGAGGGAGGCCTTAAGTTATAACGTTCAGCTAGCTGTGCTCTTGACAACATAGAGGGCGACACATTTCTGACTAGTGTCCACTTCTCCCACTCCTCATCCCTAAGTCAAAATACCATTAGTTTCAACTAAGTTTTCGATGGCAGTAAGATCAAAATGCAGGATTTGCTTTTATGGGGAAGAGCAGGAAGTGAATTCTCATATACAAGCGATCTGGCTTTCCATCTGTCGAAAGATGAATAACTCCAAATGTTCTGAAAGGTGGGAGGTAACAAAAGAACAATAATATTAAGATGGCAATGTGGAAACGGTAACGTACCTGCACTGATTTCAACAAGATGGAAGAAAATATTTTCTCATGTTGTTGCAAGAGAAACCGGTGAAACGGTATCATCGCTCCTGAGCTGAACATGCTTCTGACTTACCTTTCCCTTCTTTTTTTAAAACTTGCCCTGGAACTTCTCGGAAATCTTCCATTCAGTTCTAACCATATCTGATCCCACTTACTTGTTCAAGAGCAGCCAAATTTGGCTTAAGTGCTACACCTAGCTGGACAAAGTGGAAACATGGGTGTTGCATCCTGTCAACATGACATCTGCTTTACTTGCTGAAAACTTTGTCTACCACCATTCTTTAAAAAAAAAAAGGTGGCTTCCCTTCTGAATACAGGGATGCTGTATAGAATAGAATAAGAATAGAATAATAACTTTATTGTCACTTTGAATGTACACTAATCGGCATACATTAAAATGAAATTTCATTGCATATAGCTCTCAAAGGGTCACCACCTCCGATATACACTACATAAATGTGATAAAAATAAACAAACAAACAAACAAACAAACAAATAAATAAATAAATAAATAAATAAATACAGAATTATGCATATATCCACATATATTATATGACACAGAGAAACAATAGTCTAGTTCGGGTTATGTATACATGTGCATGGCGAGAAAAACGAATCTTGCGAGTTGACCAGAGGGATGGCATAGGGAACAAAGCTATTACAGAAATGGGTAGTCCTGCTAGAAATACTTCGAAACCTCCTCCCAGAGGGGAGCAACAGAAACACACCGTAAAGTGGGTGTGTGGGGTCTCTAACAATGCTTTGAGTTCTAAGCACATAGCGCTTGTAAGCAGCATCCTGAATACCAGGGAGCGAGCTTCCTATGATCTTCTCGGCTGTCCTTACCAATCTCTGTATGGAGCTTCTATCTGAGGCACTGCTGCCACCAGACCAGACAGCGATGCAGTTTATTAAAATGCTTTCAATTGTGCCTCTGTAAAAAGTGGCCAGGACAGAAGGAGAGAGATGTGCTCTCCTCATCCGACGCAGGAAATGCAGACACTGGTTTGCACGCTTCACTAAGGATGATGTGGGAAGAGACCAATTCAGATCATTAGTTATCTGCACCCCCAGATACACTGAAGTGTTAACTTAATTTTAGGAATATGTATCAATGTCAAAAGTAACTTCAACAGTCTGAATATTAATTTTAATTGGGAAACCATTTATGGACTATAATTTTGCACGCAGACTTCCCCCACAGCTGAAATTCAGATTTCTTTTAATATGACTTTAAAGCCCCTTTAAAGTTTGATCATAATAGTACTGATTTAGAATTCTTGTTAATTCTTATGACATTTTTAAGTAATTTGACTGTTAAATCTTACCAACTGTGATTTTTAATCATTTTTTTATTTGATTTTAATAGTTTTTGAAGTACTAAAGGTATATATAATTGTCTTCCTATTTGTTTCAGTTCAGTGTTACCTATAAAAGTAATGGCACACAGCTTTTCCTTTTCTTTTAACTTAAGTAACTTTTATATTTTGAACATCCTTCAATGTTTTCTGTTTTCTGCTATTATTTCTATTATTTCTTTATTACAGTTAATAATTTTTTAAGAAGTGTTTATTTTTGTTCCAACCCAAACTATTTCTAAGCGTGCAATCTCTAGCACATCACTCAAAAGCCAAATGCATTGGTCTCTGCAAGGATGACACAAGGGGCAAATGATGAAACATGTTGGGACATCTCAGTGCAAACCAAATGACTTACGTACTACATGAAACGTTGCAACACAAGTTCAAAAAGCAGGGGTTTGCATTGTGATGCCACAATATATGTGTTGCCACTTTTGTATCATTGTGGCTCGTACGGGATGTCTTCAGCCAAGGGTGTCCCTTATTTGGAAAAATGCTTTATGAACTTCCTCTAAAGGGAGAAACCTCTGGTTGGAAACTAAGATATATCTTCTCGTGAAATTCATACAGATTAAAGGTATTAAGAGTTAGGTGCAAGATTATAAATTTGTATGCAGAGGTGGTCTATTTCTTGGAATTTACATGCTCTAGAATGATGTATTCCTGCATTAGAGGGTTCTAACCCACCACTGAGTCACGGATATGTGCATTGGTGTAAAACATGTCCATAAGAATGACAGTTGGGGTTTCAGTGGACTGGCTGTGGGAAATAGGAGTTGTATCTGGCATATCTGAAGAGAGCCTGGTTGGAATGGATCGTTTTGCTAAGATTTTATATAGAAAATATATAGGAAAGTAAAATATACTTTCAAATTGCTAACCTCAAAAGATAGCATGTTTCTTGCATTCCATAGGAACCTCTGAGAACTGCCATGTTTGTGCAATTTATTGCACTTATGCTCTATTATAAAAAAATATAATGTAAGAGCAATTGATAGTGTTGCCAACATTTGCAAAGGAACCAGTGCTTCCAAAACAAAATGTACACGGATGTGCAGTAAATGAACTACATGGAATTAAATCTCTTATTTCATCTTCCTATGGGGAAGGATTTCCCTCCCCCCTCCAGCCTCCAGCAATTATTAGAAAGAAAACAGTGACTTGGCTGCAGGCCAGAAACATTGTTGATAAAATCACCCTTGTGGATTATTCAGCGTTCCTGGTTTGCTTTGGTTTGTAGAGATACCAATGACAGGTAAAGCAGGGCTGTGCGTAAACAAGCTTGTGTTGGGCTGATCCAAACGTATTTAAAAAGGATTAAGAGGCACAAATACATGCCTTTAGTACCATATAATGACGGTGATCAATCTGCCACCCTCCAGGTATTGCAAATCTTCAACAGCCAAGAACTCAGCCATCTGTGCCTGGAGGACAGACAAAAAAACCCGACAGCGACATCATGCTGATAATCATGCAAATTATGATTGTGATGTCATCACGACTTCTACCAGATATCTATGGCTAGTATACCCAATAGTGAGGGATTTGGAGTGACATAATTTCTCCTTTCTTGCCATACACTCCAACTGCTCCTTATGCCAGGCAACATGTTAATGTGAATTTTCTTGGCATTCTCATGCCTTGAAGTTTTAACACTTTTCACTAGAGTACTAGAAATTAAACTTTGGAAGCGACACACACCCTATCTCTATTGCAAATGCATATGAATAAGGTGAGGCTAAGCGACACACACCCTATCTCTATTGCAAATGCATGTGAATAAGGTGAGGCTAAGATATTTACCTCTTTATGGTTAAACATATTTTTATTTACTTACTTGCATATTTATTGTACTTCTACACCCTCTGATATTCTGAATCTCTGAATCATTCACAAAACAAAAGTTACAGTCAGAAAGAGATTGGACAACCATTTGTCTGAAATGGTATAGGGCAGTGATGGCGAACCTTTTAGAGACCGAGTGCCCCAAAACTGGCCCCCCCCCGCTCCACCCCCTGCCCCGCCCCTGCCCCGCCCTACCCCGCCTGCCCACAGGGCCACTCACCGCCTCCAGGGCCCGCCGCAGATCACCCAGGTAGCCCAGCAGCGCCATGGTGGCCACAGTCTCTGCCCACACCCCGCAGCATCAACTGTGCGCATTGGGGCGTGAGGGTAGAGTCTTGTCTATGCTGCCAGGCTGCCATGTCCTTGGCTGCGCTGCTCCGCGTGGGCCACGCTTGGGGACGACTCTCCTCCAGGGAGGCTGCTGGTGAGGAGGGGGTCGCGGACGGAGGCAAGGCTGGGGCAACAGCACATGTGCCCACAGAGAGGGCTCCGAGTGCCGCCTCTGGCACCCGTGCCATAGGTTCGCCACCACTGGTATAGGGTTTTCTGCTTGAGCAGAGAGTCGGACTAGAAGACCTTTCAATTCTATTATTCTGTTATTCTATTCTGTGCATAATAAAGCAAGGATACATTTCAAAGAGCTATGGAATAAAAGTAAAGGACTAAACAAAAAATTGCAGGAAATTAAGTGACGAAACTTTTCAGGCTGGACACCATTCATGATTGAAAAAGTCCTCTCTCAGTCTCATTTAATTCTATGACAGGATGCAAAGAAGAGTCTTAGAGGTTGAAATTAAGGTAGGAATGGATACTGTGCATATTTGAAAGAAAAACTAGGTTTTTACCGCCTGAATAATTTATTTTTAAATTAGTCAAATCTAAGATGAGTCACTGAAAATAGGGTAATTTGATTAGATTTTTAAAATCATTCTGGTGTAAGGAAACATCTTAAACTCAGGGCTGAGTCAATATGGCATATATTTATGGCATATATGCAACCATTTGTTTAGTGAGTGTTCAAAGTTACAATGGCACTGAAAAAAGCGACTTATGGCTACTTTTCACACTTATGACCATTGCAGCATCCCATGGTCACATGATCAAAATTTGGACTCTTGGCAACTGGCTCATATTTATGATGGTTGCAGCATCCTGGGGTCATGTGATCACTTTTTATGATCTTCTGACAAGCAAAGCCGTGTTATTAACTTAACAACTGCAGTGATTTATTTAACAACTATGGCAAGAAAAGTCGTAAAATGGGGCAAAACTGAGAACTGTCTCACTTAGCAACCAAAATTTGGGGCTCAATTGTGATCATAAGTCAAAGACTACCTCTACATGAAAGTAGATATACCATCACACCCTGACCTCCATATGAATTCAGTGTTCCAAAACTAACCTGAAGGTTATTTCAACACTGGTGTAAAAAACAAGGGATTCAGGGAGTCTGCGTAAAAATGCATGTTTCTGTTTGAGTCTTCATATTTAGAAGCTGAAGAGTTTGACCAGGCTGGAGACTTTTGCGCGGTAGCGACCGGTCGCAGGCTTGCAGATTCTCCGCACCCCTGTGGCTAATTTCGCCCTGCCAGGGGACCCTAAATGGGTCTAAGTCGCCCCGGAGAGGCGACAAAGAAAGAAGGGTGCTCCGGCAATTCTGGAACAGTGGTGGCCGTTCCGTTCAACTTGGGGAAAGCCTTCTAACCCAACAGGAGAAAGGCTGGCCGTATTGCATCAACCAGCCCAAGCTACTTGCAACTGAAGTCCAAAAGCACTAACCAGCACAACTGTGAACAGCGTGCTTGAAACTGGGTGAGGAATTTGATCTTCTCTTTTCTATTTTACATTTAATTTCCTGGAAAAGATCCCCAAGAAGCAAAATACCTCCGAAAGGGAAGGAGGGGGATTTCCGCCCCACCCTTATACTAACAGAAGCGGCGAATTAATCTTTTTATGGAGGATCAAAATATATGGAAGTGAAAACCTGAAACTTAAAACTTAAATCTGGATAAATCTAAAATTGTTTTAATGGTTAAGACTCTCATTTCAAAGATAATTGTTCATTTTGGAAATTGAAAAACAAATAGTTGCTGACACCTAGTGGCAGATGAAGACTATGACAGCTATGACTTTAATATAAGACTTGGCAAAGTCTGGGAAAAGCTAATCTGTGTCTGTGACCTTCAAAGCTTTAACAACAAAGAACAGCTGTGACAAAAAAAAGACAATAATCTGGGCTGTAGACAAAGAGAGAATTATAAATTTCAGGAAAAAAAATCTTTTTTGAACTATTTGGATTACAAATATCTATCCAATTGGGACTCTAAAGCTATTTACAGAGAAAAGAAAGGAAGAGAAAAACTCAAATTCTTGGCTATCATGGATCAGAGACATGTAGAAAAAACATATCAAGAAAACATAAATACGTCACAGGAGGAGATATATAGTATACTACAACTAATTCAAACAACAATGACTTTAAACCACAAAGAAATCCAAAACAACTTTGAAAATATAAATCACTCTATTTCCAAGTTAACTCTATAACAACAAAAATTCCCAGAAAACAACAGAGAAGGAGCAGATAAAACAGATAAATGGATATAGAATTGAGAATAGAGACTTAAAGATGGAACTTAACAAAACAAGGAAACATGATTTAATCCTAGTGGAAAAAAATTCACAAGAATTGGAAAAAACAACTTATTCCTTAAGACTACAAAATAAATCTGAGGACAAGAAAACAGATCGGATAAAATGGACTGTAGAGATGTCAGGAACATTGGAGAGAAAGGAAATGAGAAGAGAAGCGGAGAGAAAGAAAAAGATTTTCAACAAACATGGAAAGGCAGAAGTCCCGTACAAAGACACTTCTCCTGATTTACTTTTTATATCTACAGCAACATTTACGAACATACGGAAAAACTTTTTGATTCAGCAAAATACATTGATTAAGAAAGACACTGGGCAAAAGAAAAAGACTAAAGTGGAAACTAAGAAAATAGATGATGGGACTTACCAGAGAGAATACTTAACAAAGAAACATTTGTTTGAATATGGTTAAAGAAATAGAAAAGGTTTGGAATATATATGTCACTCTAAGAGGGATGAATTTCCTAAATATAATATAGTATGCTTTTTTCCCTTTTTTGTTCTCTTTCTTGATATGAGTAATATAAAACAGTTGAAATGACTTAGATAAAGGAAATGTTTTAGATATTTAAATCTGATTGAATTTAAGAAAATTATAATGGATAAAAAAAAGTTTTGAATAAGAGTTAAAGGACTAGATGACTAGATGTATTAAATGGAATGTTTAAAGATTCAACATATTTTTAATTATGGTTAAAAAGAATAAGAAATTTAGGAAATAAATACATATTAGCTTAGGAGGGATATATATTTTAAGTAGTATGTTATTTTTTATGCTTCTTTACTCTTACTTTTCTTTGTTTTTTTCTACTGTTTTATCTATTTCTTAAGAAATGTAAAAGTGTGAGGTGGTTCATATGGAAAAATAGAGTTAAATTCTTAAATGTAATTAATTTTTGAGAAAATCTTAACCAGTAAGAATACATAGAATTTGGTGGGAGAAACAAATTAAAATAAGGACTGTAACAGGATCTATGATAAGGCAACCAGAATGATTGAATAGAAAAGAAATATTATATTGATGTGATTATTATTTTTAGGACTATTGGGGAAAAATTATATATTTAATTGTTATCTATCAAAACAATAAGAATTGTATTAACTCAATGTTTGCAAAAGAGGATATTTTGGGAAAAGAGGAAATCAACTAAAACTATTATGTGGATTATGTATTATAGAAATCAATTGTGATTGTTTTACAAATGTAACCCAGACAACACACTGTTCACCAATTATTAAGTGATTTATGTTTTTTAAAAAATCAATAAAATATATTACAAAAAAAAAAAAAGAGTTTGACCAGGCTGGCTCTCACCACAGGGATTAAATGAAGACAATGGTACAGGTGGAAGCTGAGTCAGTTGTCCCAGAACCTGAGTTAGCCAAAAATCTGAGCCCAGAAGCATATCACAAATTGAGAAGAACAAAGAAAACCTAGCTGGCTAGGAGAACCTGAAGGTTAGTTTCCTATATTCAAAAGTTATGCTCTGTCTATCTGCTAACTGTTGGCATACAAGTGGAATAGATCCATTTTGAAATTATCTTCTACTGACAAGATTATGTAAAACAACAATAATTGATGGAACTCCGGGGAATATGCAGAAGCAAGTCCCTTATCCAAGGGACTCCGGAGAATACGCAGAAGCAAGAGAGCAAATTAATTGCTTGGAGAAATTCAGTCACCAAATATAACTGAGAAGTCATGTGTTCTTTTTCCCAAAAGGTTTCTCGGAACATATCAACTCTAGAAGTAGGAGAGCAAATACACTGTGAACAGTTGTAGATGATATTTGAACTAGATCATGGCATCATGCTGGATTGTTGTTGGATCCTATTACACAAGTGGGACATGGAGCAAAATTCTGCAGTGTGCTCAGCTTTAGGTGAACCTCTTTCGTGGTATTTCCTCTCCAGATAACCTCTTTCCTGTTCCTCTTCATTTCTCTCCCTTTACCAGTCAGCATTCTGTGGACACTGTACACACCTGGACCTCCCTGGGCTGTTTTGGGAGACTTTCTCTATATTTTTAAATGTTCCTACTGCTATAAACGTCAGATACTGGGTGATACAGCTTTGGCTCAGAAAGATCAATTCTTGAGAGTTAAGAATTTACTGCGACTTTTTTTCCTGCAGAAAAGAAAAAAACAGCATACTGGTACAGGTAGTCCTGTACAATTGAACCCAAAATTCATGTGGCTAAATGAAACATTTGTTCCGTGAATTGCTGCAGTTCTTAAATTAGTAACATGGTTGTTAAGTGAATTTGGTTTCCCCATTGACTTTGCTCGTCAGAAGGTCGCAAAAGGTGATCACATGACTCCAGGACACTGCAACCATCCTAAATGTGAGTCAGTTGTCAAGCATCTTAATGTAAATCACATGATCGTGGGGATTCTGCAATGGTCGTAAGTGTGAAAAATAGTCACGAGTCACTTTTTTCAGTGCCATTGTAACTTTGAACAGACACTAAATGAACTGTTGTAAGTCACTATGTGTTGTTGCATTTTCTACTCTATTTGCTTTGATTGTGAAGGCCGTTTTTAAAACCTTGCATTTCATTGCATAGTTCACTTTTAACAGGCCAGAAGACTTTAATGGATCAAATGGAAATAGAACTAATGAAAAAATTGTTCTTTCAGTATTGCAGTCTTTCCAACAAATATGTGAAAAGATATTCCACTAAGAGGGATCTCTACATGAGGAGCAAAAAAGTAAGATATTTTAGCATCGGTGACCCAATTAAAAAGAGAGAACAGGAAAAGCCTAATCAAAGCTAAGAGCTTTCTGGCCATGTCTAAAAACACAGTAGCTAGAGTTAGACCTGATACAAATCTTGGTTTGCTTATACATATCTAAAAGTTTGAGTAGGAGTTAATAAAGTCTCAGAACTTTATACTAAGAAAAGAAGGGATACAATTTTCTGAAAACAGTGAATGGTGGCTGAATTATTTGAAACTTTGCATCCAAGTCCAAATTATTTGGACTGGTGTCCCGTGGGCAGCTGGGACCCAGATAAAGATGTGAAATTACTGCCAAGTGATGACCTTATGAGATTGCACTGTATGGCTAAGATATTAGAGAACTGCGTGTAACTTTCAGTACTTAGAACTATGATCAGGCTTTCTATTAATAGACTTGTCCAAAGCGGATGTTCATAGATAGACTAATGGCTGGCAAAAGCATTTTAAGTGAATGAAATACTGCCCTGTATGTCTGATGAACTGTATCTTTTTGCAAATAATAATAATATATAATAATAATAATAATAAAGTTGGAAGGGACCTTGGAGGTCATCTAGTCCAACCCCCTGCTCAGGCAGGAAACCCTATACCATTTCAGACAAATGGCTGTCCAATCTCTTCTTAAAAACCTCCAGGGTTGGAGCACCCACAGCTTCTGGAGGCAGGTTGTTCCACTGATTAATTGTTCTAACTGTAAGAAAATTTCTCCTTAGTTCTAGGTTGTTTCTCTCTTTGGTTAGTTTCCATCTGTTGCTTCTTGTCCTGCCTTCAGAGAATTGATATACCAAAACAGCATAGACGTAGAACTACCAATCAGAATATTTTTCAGTTTGAATCCACCATTAGGGATGGGGCTTAGAGACAAATGCCTCTTTTGTGTGCAGATGGTCTGAAGTTCAGTCTCAATACTTCCAGGTATGTTAAGGAATGTGCCTAAAATCTAGGAGAGCTGGTTTAGTCATTATCAGCAATACTGGGTTAGATATACTACAAAGCATTTCCAGAAAAGTAAAACAGAATGGCAAGTTTGCCTGATTAATAAAAACTCAATTATTTTGAGTTTCATCTCAGGTTGATAAAAGGGGTGATCAAAATAGGTATACAGACTGTTCTGCTATCCTAAAAGAGGCAAACTAACCACCTCCTGAATTAAAAAAGTGTGAGAAAACAGGAAGAATAGAAGAGACTTTAGAGGTCATACACTTCAAATCTTGTTTAATGTAGGATCCACTGGAGCATTTCTAACCAATGACCATTCAGGTGGCAGCTTGTTCCACTGGCTAATAGCTCATACAATCAGAAAATTCCTCTTGATGCCTAACCCAAACCTACTATGGAGGTATCTTGTGGGAGGGTCTGTTCATGGTCATAGTTAGTGGGCATCTCTTTGTAATGATGTCTAGGCAGGGTGCAATTTCTCGTCACAGCTAAACCAGATGCGGCCACTTTTCTATCAAGTTAATCACCCTGCAGGAGGTTTTTCTGATGATTCTGAATAAACAAAGACGACAATGTCATGACCCCTCTGGAACTCAGGACTTTAACAGTCGTGGAATCGCAGGAAGCCTTGATAGCTCATCTGGCAGTTCTATGACTGGCTGTAATCAATATCGTTGTTCTTGTGATGTTTGATGGCCCTCTAAGTGGTGTTTTGCAATGCATAAGTTCCACTGCCATCCAGAAAGAAGTGAATGTTGAATCTATTTCAGCTCTTCCATCAATGCAATTGAAATGGCCATAGGAAAATGATGAGATGTTACTACGACATGCAAATCATCGTAGAAGAATAAAATGTAGAATAAAGAGGTGTGTCAGCTATTGACCAAATTCTTCCCAGGCTCTTATGCAGAGGCTGTTAAGAAACATCTCCAACAGTTTAAGTGGTCTCCATCTTCTTGTGGTAATCCTTCAGATACCAGTGTTCTTTCTGCAAGAAAAACACCACTGAAACTCTTTAACGCTTTTGTCCTTGGTTTCCTCACCGTCTTAGTAGCTAAGATAGTAGCTATCTTCCAAATTTGTTCTTTTTTGAACAGTAGTGTTTAGAACTAGTTACAATATTCCAGGCAGGATCTGACTAGGACAGGGTGGAATGGAATAGTTACTTCCAAGTTATATAGTTACTTCTGGGCTCTATATTCTCTCTATGCAATATAACATTTTTAGCAGCCTCATCATACTGCTGGCTTTTATTCAACTTATCTTCAACGAGGACATCCAGATCCCTTTCCTGTGTATTATTGTCAAGCCAGTTGTCCACCATCCCATATTTGTGCCTTTCATTTTTCTCACAGTGTTGAAGAACTTCACATTTTTCTCACTTAGATTTTATTTTATTCATTTCAGCCCACTGCTCAAGTCTGTCTTTTGAATCTTTTCTCTTTCATCTAAATTAACCACTTCTTCCAGCTTTGTGTCATCTGCAAACTTTGTTAGTGTTCCCTCAATTCCCTCATCCATTTCACTAATAAACAGGGCCCAGGACAGAGCCCTGTGGCAATCCACTCAGTACTTCCCTTCAACCTGAAATGGAACCATTAATAAACACTCAGCCAACTGTGATTCTATCTAATAATAATAATCGTGTCATCCAGCCCACGTTTTATGAATAATATTATGAGGCACCTTATCAAAGGCTTTGTTGAGGTCCAAATGCCATAAGTTCTCATAATAAATTCACATCTTCTTAGGCTTTCCTTTTAACATAACCAGAGACTCTTTTTTTATATGTTTTGTCCCTCTCTCCTCTGTGCCTCTTGCAATTCTGAGCTTTAGCTTTTCTGACCCAGTTTCTGGAGACTACCTTGTATTCTATTCAGTTACTGTTCCTTAATTTCATTTCCTGTACATGATCATTTTTCTTTTCATCATTTTTAAAGAGCTCTGTATGTCTCTTTTAGATTTCTGGTCTCTTTTAGATTTCTCCCGTTCTTTCTTCTCGTGGGGATTGCTTGCAATTGCATCTTCAGTATCTCATTTCACAGAATTTCCCATCTTTCCTGGACACTTTTCTCCTTCAGGATTTGAAGCTTGGCTTTAACCTACTTTCCCTTAGAGATCATCCTCATCAGTTCTTCTGAGGGTGAGTGTGCAGGTGTTACTCTTCTCAGTTCCTCCTCCTTCAAACATCACAAATTCAAGAATAACACGATCATTTTCACACAAGGTGTCCTTTACACTCACTTCTTCAACAAATTACCCATCGTTGATGAAGATTACACATGGAATAACAGACTGCCTTGATCTTTTGTCTATGTTCTGACAAATGAAGTGGTCAGCAAGACCACTTTCTACCTCTGACCCTTAGCAGAGTTCAGTTCCCAGCAGATGTCAGGGTAATTGAGACCACTCATTATCACTACTGAATGCCACTTTGAAGGATTGGTCATCTGATGCACTTGTTGGCTTCCGGGATATTTTTTTACTCTGTTTGTGCCATGCCTCTTAACTGGAAGGATTGGATTTAAAAATGACCCATGTTTCCAATTCTTCACCTTTTTTGCCTAAGGCATTATAGTCTCCATAGATTGTTTTCCAGGATCTCATCTGGCTGTGTCATCCATCCTGATGTAGATCAAGGTGAAAGGATAGTTGTTAGTAAGTTTGAAAAATCTTGGCGATTCATCACATCCTATATACAGTCACCTTGTGAGTGCCTGTACACACAACAACATATCGTGACTGCATACAGCTCCTTTCGCTTCTCTTTAGGGAATCACTCATCATGACATACATCTTCTTTCTCAGGATGGTTCTTGGGTTACTTTGATTCACGGGGTCTCAAGTGTCTTCTACAATGTTCCGTGGCATAGTTTGCTCAAGGAGCTGCTATGCACTCTCTAGCACTGGCACTGAATGATTCCTGCATCTTTGAGTCACAGGCTTTCACCCATTTATTTCTGTCAAACTCTACTGAAATTTGCTCTTTGCTCTCTCTGTTGCTTGCTCAGTGAGTTCTTCCATGTCAAATTACCTATTTATTTATTTAATTAAATTTATTTTGGGATAAACATGGATATATAAATCTTGACTGGGCTTGTACAAAATGCTGGATTGCTTTGGAGGACTTAGGAGGGGTTCATCTGTCCACAATCCCCTAAGCAGCTGCATCTTTAACCAGGATCTGAATCCAAAGGGCTGTGTAATTTTTTCTTAATTTCCAGCATCGATAGTCAAAACGTGGCTTGGACAGAGCATAGAATGTCTCAGTGAATGGCTCCCAATATTGCATAATTCACCAGCTCCAGTCACCCTTATTTTAAATATGGCTATGAACTACATGACATATCTCCCATTCTATTCTGCCTTTATGTTTCATCTACATGTTGTCAGAAGACTAAGAGAAAACAACACCCAACTTTCTTTTATCTCTTTCATAAATGGCTGAATGCAAAAAGTTCTCTTTTTGCAAGGTGGTCACAGGTCTTTCTTTATGGAAGACAAAACTCTGAGTATACTAAATTGGGATTAAAGACCGAAAACCAAAAGAACATGGATCCTTGGAAATCCTCCCTCAATAATTAACAGCAGACTAAAAAGACATATAATCCCAAACATTCTAACCTCTTTATATAAGCCAGATTAGTTATACAGGTAGTCCTCGACGTATGATCACAACTGAGCCCAAAATTTTTATTGCTAAACAAGACAGTTGTTAAGGGAATTTTGTCCCATTTTACGACCTTTCTTGCCACAATTGTTAAGTGAATCACTGCAGTTGTTAAGTTAGTAACATGGTTGTTATGTAAATCTGGCTTCCCCATTGACTTTGCTGGTCAGAAAGTCCCAAAAGGTGATCACATGACCCCAGGACACTGCCACCACCATAAATATGAGTCAAGCGCCAAGCGCCCACATTTTGATCATGTGACCGTGGGGATGCTGCAACGGTCATAAGTGTGAATAATGGTCATAAGTCACTTTTTTCAGTGCCATTGTAACTTTGAATGGTCACTCATTTAGTGTAAATCGAGGACTACCTGTATTCCTTTATTTTTTCACATTAGACATTATCTCCAAATGTGTATTTGTGCAGATAAATTAATAATGCAAATATTAAATAAACCTGTGTTGTATCCTCTCTTTTTCTGGTGATGTGTGAAGGATCACTCTTGAACTAAATGTAATTAATAAGAGAATGCAAATTTAGTTTAGATCATTGACATTGTTTTATCAACCATTGAGATGAAACTATGCCCACTGACTGCATCACACAGTTTGACCATTGGCATATTAGAAGTCGCTTTGACTAAGTTCAGTGGTGTGTGCCATTCCCAGCCTCCAAGCAAACTCTGCATGGGTCTGCAATTTTAACATTTGATTCCATGAATATCAGAAAGAGCTGCCAAGTTTTGAATTCACCTTTGTAGTCTATGACAGAGTTCCCCAACTTTTCCAGGATGGTTCCATGCAAGCAGCTCACCCATCATTTCCGCAGCTGAGTTGCAAACACCGCAGGTTGAGACCCCTGGTCTATGACTTCATTGTCATATGCAGACATTAGCAGCTGGTAGTATGTTTATATAAAACTCAGAAGCATTCCCACCATTTCAAATATTAATGGTTAACTTTCTTTTCTTTAGGAAATCAAGATATTTTCAATACTGGTAATTAACATTATTTTTATGTGCTCCCCATTTCCCTGAGCAGAATGAAGTTTTAGAATGCCACCCAATTTTACTTCCTTTAGGGGAAAATAACAAAATAACAGTCTAGTCCAACCCCTTGCTCAGGCAAGAAACCCTATACCATTTCAGAAAAAATTGTCTTCTTAAAAACCTCCAATGTTGGAGCATCCGCGACTTCTGGAGACAAGTCGTTCCACTGGTTAATTGTTCTACTGCAACTGTCAGGAAATTTCTCCTTAGTTCTAGGTTGCTTCTCTCCGTGATTAGTTTCCATCCATTGCTTCTTGTCCTGCCTTCAGGTGGTATGGAGAGTAGCTTGACTCCCTCTTCTTTATGGTAACCCCTTAGATATTGGAATGCTACTATTGTGTCACCTCCTAGTCCTTTTTTTCATTAAACTAGACATACATAATTCCAGTAACTATTCTTTATGTTTTAGCCTCCAGCCTCCAGTCCCTAATCATCTTTTTTACTCTTCTCTGTACTCTTCTCAACATCTTTCTTACATTGTGGTGACCAAAACTGGATGCAGTATTCCAAGTTTGGTCCTATCAAAGTATTATAGAGTGGTATTAATACTTCATGTGATCTTGATTCTATCATCTGGATTGTGTTGGCTTTTTTGCCAGCTGCAGCACACTACTGGCTCATATTTAATTGATTGTCCACTAGGACTCCAAGATCCCTCTCACAGTTACTACTATTGAGCAAGGTACCACCTATATTATACCTGTGCATTTGTTTTTTCTTGCCTAAATGTTGAACCTTACTACTACTGTAGTAGTAGTACTCTGTAGTTTCCTGGATCCATCTTTTTCCCCTTTTTTGAAGATGGGAATCACATCAGCTCTTTTCCAGTCCTCTGGTAGTTCCCCAGTGCTCCAGGATCTTTGAGGTATATGGTTCAACAGGCTACTAGAAAGTTATACAGTACCTAGTTTACTTACAATTGGAACATAAGTGACGGCAAGCAAATATCCTGACAGACAATTGCATACTACATTCCTCAATTTTCCAGCCTTTAACTTCTGTACTTTCACCACAAATTGTTGCTGTTGCTTCATGCACACATCTTATATCAGCCCCATTCTCTTTATTTGTAAGTGGAGACAGTGTGGAACCTTTGACACTTTGAGAGACTCCTATATAAAGCACTCATGGAAAAATATTCAACTATTTCTTCAACATTAGGCCCTACTGAGAAAAAAAATCTATATCCATTAACTGGCAATCTGTCTAACAAACTGTCCAGCCACTGTATAAACATATATTACAATTGAAAAGGCTATATACATGAGATAAATAAATTAGTGGTCTTAGATTATTATTTATATACTGGCATCAAGATATTAGTGTAAAAAGATACAGTAGCACAAAATACAGGTAGTTCTCAACTTACAACCATCCATTTAGTGTCCAAAGTTAGAACAGCACTGAAAAAAGTGATGACTCATCCTTACACTTATAATTGTTGCTGCATCCCCACAGTCACATGATCAAAATTTGGGCACTTGTGTACAACAGTTGCAGCATCCCAGGGTCATGTGATTGCCATTTGCAACCTTCCAAGCTGGCTTCAACAAGCAAATTCCTCCCATTAGGGGGAAAGCTTACTGACTCCATGATTCACTTAACAGCTGCAGTTATTCACTTAACAACCATGGCAAAAAGGTTGTAAAATTGGGCACAACTCACTTAACAACCACTTTGTAAGTTGAGTACTATCTGTACCTACAGTCTCATCAGAAATGGAAAAAGCCATATTTCAAGAGGAGGATGTAAATGAAACCACTTCATAAATATAGAATTTTGTAAGAAAAATAATTTGAAAAATAGAACCACACATCATCCTTTTCTTAAGGGAAAGTAAACCAGAACTGGATAAAATATCTAATATCCTAGCGGTCAGAAAACAAATTCAAGGTGATTCCCATTGCTTAGACTAATGGATTAGAGATAATAGGATGAAGTTTAACAGAAGAAACTGTAATCAAATCCACAAGTATAGAATGAGGAATATTTGGTCTGCCTGTCCAATAGCTTGAAATAATGAGAAACTTTGTCCTATGAAGGCAGATTGAAAGAACTGGAAATGTTTATCTCTAACATGAGGGGGGACATGATAGCAGTGTTCCAATATCTCAGGGGCTGCCACAAAGCAGAGGGAGTCAAGCTATTTTCCAAAGCGCCTGAGGGCAGGACAAGAAGCAACGGATGGAAACTAATCAAGGAGAGAAGCAACCTAGAACTAAGGAGAAACTTCCTGACAGTTAGAACAATTAACCAGTGGAACAACTTGCCTCCAGAAGCGGTGAATGCTCCAACACTGGAAGTTTTTAAGAAGAGACTGGACAGCCATTTGTCCGAAATGGTATAGGGTTACCATGAATAATATTGCATAGAAGGAAGGTAAGCCCTGTTCTTTATAATCATAGAAGGGAGAAAATGGAATAATAGTTTTACAATAATTTACAAAAAGACATATTTCTATCAGCTTTTGGGGGCAAAAAATTCCTAACAGCAAGAAAAAATTAATGGAACCAATTATTCAGAAGGATGATGGCTTTCCCTTTGCTGGATCTTTCCAGAACTAGACAGCTCTCTGATGGGCAAGCTTTAATTTGGATTTTCGCATGGAATAAAGAAGCTTCATAGCATAACATCTAATGGTGCAGTCAGGAGAGTAGGGAGCTTGGGTACATAGAAAAGGAAGCACTAAGTACAGATGATCTGGTTTGTATGCAAAGCCATAGTCAACCAATATGTTTTTTAAAGATCAGCAGGGGAGCCTCTGTGAGCATGTTGGTGGGTTCAGCTCACTGTGTGAAGAGCCAGAAAAAAAGGCCTTAGTGGCATCATTTCACATATGTAATTTCTCCATGGGAAAATACAGCTGGTCCCATATTCTGGTTTGAAACAACTGAAGGTCTTCATCCAGGCATTTGCAAGAATAGACTGGTTACTCTTTTAAAATAAACATTTCTTTATAATGCATTTTTATTACTCTGTTGCTGACTTGTTTTACAACAAGTGGTTTTATTTTGGATCATTTTATGCAATTGATTTTATTCAACATTGTTTTTAATTGTTCTTTTTGTATTCTGTTCTAGTCTCCTGCAGGAGGAAGTATTATTGTTTTTATTATTTTGCCTTTTAGCCCATCCTCAGTTTTTTGTTTTTAGAGAATAGATGAGTGCATCACAAAAGCATTCATAGAGGTATCTGATGATTTAATTCACTCACACTGCCTTTAGGGTCCGACGTAATGTTGCTCTAGGGCTTGCATCTTCAATACGATGTATATGAGCATTAGGCTCCCTGTGGTACCAAAGATGCTTTTAATGAAAATATAAATGGGAAGATGTCATGCTGTGAAGAAAAGTGCCAGCCTGAAGGATCAGATCTTGACTCAGGATTAGCAGTGAGCTGAAGAAGGTCTTATAGAGGATGCCAAACTATTTAGCATCATGAGGAGCTCCAGAAGAATCTCTTCAAAGTGGGTGAGTGCTCAGCAAAGTGTTAAAAGCAGTTCAGTTTAAATAAATGTAAAACAATGCACACTCAGGCAAACTGTGAATGAAAAACGTGCAGAGGCAAACATAATGACCAGGGGGTTTGAACACCTTCATGAAGAGATTAAAATGTTTGGGACACTTTAACTTAGGGAAAAAAAATGATAGATGTGTATAAAATCATGGAGAAAGTGAACAGGGAGAAGTTTTTCTCCCTATCTTGGAATGCTAGCAACAGAGGCCATCCAGAAGCAGAAGGGAAGAAGATTCAAAGCAGACAAAAGAAATAACAAAGCATATAATTAATTAGTAGAAATCATTACCTCAAGATGTGGGTAAAGGCCATATCTTGGATGGCTTTCAAAGGGCATGGAGGTTAATGGAGGATGGATCTATCAAGAGCTATTACAGTAATTATTTCTAGATTAAAGGTAGCATGCCTCTGAATATATGTTGCAGGGAGTTGACAGTGATTTGAGAGGGCTATTTCTCCCTCTTTGGCTCTCCACAGGCCACTATAACAAATTTTGGATTAGAATATGGCTTGGCCTGATCCCACATAATTGTTTTTTTTTAACATTATTTTTATTTCCAAGAATTCTTCTGTCCATAAATATTTTTAGAAAATAAAAGTATCTTATTGCCTATTTGTCCAGGAACAACAAATAAATATAAGTGATCTGGGAAAGCAGAAAGCATCCTGAGAGCTTCTGGGAGTGATTGCCATTTTGTTATCTGATAATGTTAGCAATGCATAGGATGCTGCTCCATACCTAGAGGATCTTTAAGACTAATAGTCATTGATAGATTTGCCCTCCATGATTTTACTCAATGTGCCATGCAAATTAGTGGCCATTATTGTCTTGTGGTAATGAATTCCACAGGTTAAGTATGAAGTTATGACTGAAAATGTATAGCAATATTAGTAGTGAATGCAATAGCTCCAGGCACTTCCATTTAGGATAGTCTTGTGGTGTCAGCTTACAAATTGCCAAAAATGTACTTCCAACTTCTGTATTTACTTTTCAGCATTGGTCTTCCACTGTAGAAGAGACTGGCCAAGCCAGGGGGAGGAGTCAAACTGGGACTTAGTCTAGAATCCCTATATGGGCCCAACAGGCTGAAGTCTGACTTTCCCTCTTGAATGCTGTTGAATCTTATCTAGTTTCACCCAACTGCAAACCGTTACTCTGAGAAGATTCTTGTGTA
This sequence comes from Azemiops feae, assembly GCA_023970755.1. Classification (NCBI taxonomy): domain Eukaryota; kingdom Metazoa; phylum Chordata; class Lepidosauria; order Squamata; family Viperidae; genus Azemiops; species Azemiops feae. The sequence continues at coordinate 2,628,120 of JALGBA010004195.1, forward strand.
GAGGCATGAACAATAAATCAGCTAATTTAATTCTTCACATGTGGACCCGCTTGTTCACTCCTGACACCCACGTATTTAAAAGCCAAAATAATAAGAACTTTTGTTTAAAAACACATTTTCCTGCAACAGTTCCTAGTTTCGTGATGTGAAATAACATTACTGTTCATGTACTTGTTTCCATATACACTAAGAACAAGATTCCCTCCTTAGTCTGGCACTGCATTCATCATCATGCCCAGCCAATATTTACTTCATCAGTTTGTTAAATAAGTTATAATTGGTTGGGTGCAAGCAACACATTAAACCACATAGTAGAGTACAAACCACAATGGTTAAGCTCATTCAAGTTGCTAAACCAAACCAAAACAAATCACATTATAGTTTAGCACATTAGGTGAACCTAGTCTGGAATTAATTTCAAAATACTCTGGGGTAAGCTGCGAATTATGTTTTGGTATCTATGAGGTTTTTCCTCTCCTGCAGTGCAAATAACAACTTTGGATGAGCAATTTTCACTAGGATTATAGTATGAGAGGTTAAATTTCCTCCTTCTCTAATTCCACTTTCTGTCTTCTGGACTATTTACTTTTTTTTTAATGTAATGCAATTTACCTTTTTTAATGCTTGAAATGTACAGATGAATTTAACATTTTGACCTTCAGCAATTTGTCAACTGGGTTTGAACAGCATGATGAGCTAATACGTGGCTAGTTAATTTGTGGGTTGATAATATATATGTATCTGGTTAGGGTGGTTTATTATTTAAGTCTAATATATGCTCCTGACTATAAGTAATAGAACATAGAATAATAGGGTTGGAAAGGACTTTGGAGGTCTTCTAGTCCAACCCCCTGCCCATGGCAGGAGATCCTATACCATTCCGGACTTTCTTTGGGTTTGATGGGATAAATACACATAATCATAGAAAGAATAACAGAACAGAATAATAGAACTGGAAGGGACCCTGGAGGTCCTCCAGTTAATTCCCGCCCCCCAAGCAGGAAACCGTACACCATTTCAGACAAATGGCTGTCCAATCTCTTCTTAAAAACCTCCAGTGATGGAGAACCCACAACTTCTGGATGCAAGCCATTCCACTGGTTAATTGTTCCGTCAGGAAATTTGCTTTCCTGTCAGGTTGCTTCTCTTCCTGATTAGTTTCCATGCATTGCTTCTTGTTCTGTCTTCAGGTACTTTGGAGAATAGGTTGACTCCCTCACATATTGGAACACTGCTATCATGTCACCCCTAGTCCTTCTTTTCACTAGATTAGACATACCCAATTTCTGCAGCTGTACTTCATGTTTTAGCCTCCAGCCCCCAAATCATATTTGTTGCTCTTCTCTGCACTCTTTCTAGAGTCTCAACATCTTTTTTATATAGTGACAACCAAAACTGGATGCAATATTCCAAGTGTGGTCTTACCAAAGCATTATAAAGTGGTACTACCACTTCACGTAATCTTGATTCTATACCTCTATTAATGCAGCCTAGGACTGCATTGGCTTTCTTGGCAGCTGCAATATACTGCTGGCACATATTTAAGTGGCTGTCCACTAGGATTCCTAAATCCCTCTTACAATTGCTGCTATTGAGCCAAGTTCCACTTCCCCCCACCCAAACTATGGACCACACCACTTACTAGTCTTTTGGAAGTCTATGAAGATCTAGACTCCATGCATTGGGGATGGCTGTTAGTTTGGAAGTTCCAGCATGGATGTGTGACAGAGATGTTTTGTGTTTTTAATGCAGTCTTCAACCTGGGTTTTTGTTTGTTTTATTGCTGATATTTTATATGGCATGTTCAACATCCAGAGTTTCATTGGATAGATAAGTAGCCTTCAAATTTGATTATTAGATTTTTATCTCATCTAGGCATCCATCTGATCTTTATATGACACCGGCCAGCTTACAATAAAATTAGATAAAATACACAATCTAAAAATAAAAAAAAATATTTGATTTATGTAGCCTTCCATCTCACCTTTATGACTCTAGGCAGCTTACAATAAAATAAAATAGATAAAATACATACAGAATCTAAAAAACATTAACTTGCAGTAACAACTTTCACAAAGTGAAGTGGAATACCTTTGGATAGCTCTGGGAGAGGGGGATAGGCTTAGTCCTAGAAGATTATCTGAAATAACTTTTTGGGAGGGGGTTAATTCGTGGTTAATTTTAAATCTTATTACATTATTTTCACTAATGAAACAGTACTTATTGTAGTTGTGGCTGAGTTTGAACGGCTTTATAAATCTTTAAATTAATCAATCAGATTCAAATTACCAGAGAACCACGAAGCTTTGCTATACAAATTATACAAGAAGGAACAGGGGGAAGGGACCTCCTTTGATATTAATTTCTGAATGGTTAATAAGTTTAAAACAGAATGTTTTGAACAAATGCTTGATTTTGTGTATCATCTTCACCCGTTAAAATGTTTTGTGTGCAAAACTGTTTTAGAAACCCCGTTCACCGGAAGGCAGTTATAAAAATATGACAGATGATTTTTTTTTTAAAAAAAGCGAAAATGCAGCGTAACGATCTATGTGAAACCGAAAGCTTCATCGTATTTGCATAACTTGGAAAGCGTGGGGGAAAGACTAAGGGTAATGCTGCCCGTTCTTCCTTTGCCAAACTTTAGGGTTATAGAAGTCTAAACCAGGATGCTTCTGCCCTTCCCAAGATGGCGGCTGGGCCGGCGAATACATAAATAAATAAATAATGCCTCCACCGCGCGCTCGTACACACTCCCAGCGCTTGATTGCTAGGGCGCACGCCGGAGCGTCTCAGCCCTGCTCCCTGCACGGCCAAGAGTTCGACCTTCCAAACATGGCGGCCACGCCATCGCTGGGCAATCCGAGCTGAAAGAAGAAAAGACGAGGAAGCGCAAGCCCCCGTCTGCGAAGAGCGCATGCGCTGAGGGAGTTGTGCGCCTGCGTGTCGCGGCGCCCGAGTGCAGTGAAATTCCGTGAAGGGGGAGGAGAAAGAGAGAGGGGGGGAAAAGAGAAAAGAAAGCTGAGGGGAAGGTGCTGGAGCGGCAGACGCGGGGCGAGCGGCAGCGTTGAGCGCCCTCCCGCGCGTTTTCTTCTGCCTCCCCCCACATACACACCTGGTCCGACGCTGCTCCTGAATCCCCTCAGAATAGTTTCTCCTCGTACTTCCCCCTCCCCCTTATCCCCCTCCCTCCCCCCGCGGCGGAGGGACTCGCGGCGCTGCTGTGGCGGCGGCGCCGGCGCTGAGAGGACGGGCGGGCAGGCAGGCCCCCGGCGGCGGGGTCGGCGCGAGCGGGGAGGGACGAGGGCTCGCCGGCTGGCTGGCTTGAGCCCGGCAGTCGTAAGAGCGGGAGGATTAGCAGCAGCAGCTGCGCCGCCGCCGCCGCCGCCCCAGACTCCCTCCCCGGACACCGGCGGGGAGAATGACGGAGCTCCAGTCCGCGCTGCTACTGCGGAGACAGCTGGCAGGTACAAGAAGGGACGGGGAGGTATTCCAGGGCCGTCTCTGAGACCCGGCTGGGCTGAAGCGTGGTGTGTGGAAGTCCGAGCCGGGAGGAGGGGGCCGGCTTTGAAACGTGGTCGAGGAGGAGGAGGAGAAATGGGGAGCTCCGTGAGGCGGGCCGGTGGGGGGGAGGGCGGGGGCGGGAGACTTTCCAAAAGAAAGTAGGAGTTGGGGTTAGGGCTGGGGTAACTGCGAGGTAAGACGCGGGGTAGGTTGAGAATAGGGCTTGGGGCGGAAGGGACCGGTGTTCGGGTCAAAAGATAGCCGGAGAAAAGTGTCTTTTGTGCCTAGGGCGGAAGACTGGAAATTTCCCGAAGAGAGGCAGTAACTTAGTGTATTTCTGGGTGGTGGTGGTGGAGGAAAATATAAGGGCATTGAGAAACTCGGAGGGTCTTTTTGTTTTTTTTATAGAGAGAAGGAGGAAGGGAGCCTTGGAAATGGAGGGAGGTTTAAATATTGCCAAGGTAGGAGGGCCCCAGGGGCAGCGATGGGCAGCTAGGCAGTATGGTGGCGAAGAGTTGGGAGGCGTGGTGCGACTAGTAGATAGATAGTAGTGGGGCCAACGTGTTTAATGAGGGAGGAAGCAGAGAGTTGCTCTTAAGTTGGGTAAAGAGTTGTGTTAGTCGAAGACTAGAAAGGGTGACTGGTCTGGAAGGAATGAGGGATAGGGAAAGGAAGGAGAGGTCATTGGAGTCATAAGAGCCGCTGGGCATTGGTGTGGTGTACCGTCGGAGAGAGCAAGGCGTCTGTAAATCGGTTGGGAGGAAGGCGTAATGGTAAGTAAGGAGTCAGGGGTGAATCTTGAAGTAACTAACAGCCTCTTTGTGGAAGTTGAAGATTCAAAGAAAGTGCCTTGCTGGCTTTTCAACAGTGTCTAATCTTCCTCAGCCTTTTAGTGCAGAGGCTGGTGGGGGGGGGGTTGAATCTGGAGCTGTTAGAAAGGGGGAGTGGCTTGGAGTATGCAGAGGAAAGCTGGAGGTGCAGAGGCCTGAGTCCGAGACGGGAAATGAAAAGTGGTAGATGTTTTTTGGTGTTAATACCAATCAGTTTATTACCTCTGTGTAAGGTCATGAGGGGAGCTGGAAAATAATAACCCAGACGGAAATAGATATTTTGTGAGATACTTGAGAATGTGAGGTAAAGTCAACAGTTTCAAGCAACTGAGAATTAACTAAGAGTGCCAGAATGAGGGAAAGCTGGAAAGGAAAAATAGGTTAAAATTTAGGATACCCTAAATAAATGAAAAGATGCTCTCTAGTCAGAATACCCAGTTTCTCATAACTGAAAAATGTATTTTCTCCAGTAATATTATAAAAGTGAACTATGTTTTAACTTCACAGGTAATCAAAACCTCTGGAATTCTCTCATGGTCCTCATTAGGATATTTTGGGTAAATGATATAGATTGTTGAATGGTTGGGACTGGGACGGGAAGCAAAAATGTCTTGTGCAGTTAAGATAGCATGAATGTTTGGTGTGTAAAGAGCAGGTGGAAGATGCGGATATGATAAACTTAACAACTAAGAATATAGAAGTTATTAGGCAGTAACTATAAGACTCAAAGATAGAAAAAACTTTGTTTCAGAAAAAGAAAACCTAATGAGTTAAGTACATTGGCTGTGTAAGACAAACAGGAGAAAACATGAGTGCTGTGATCCTATGGAAGATGCTTGGCTGTTGTGTATAAGGGCTTTATTAAGATTACACTTTAGACATTAGAAGATTCATTAATAGTTACTGGGTTCACCTGTTTAATATGCAGTCAAACAGATCTTATCTGTCTAGAGAAGATTTGTGAGCTTCTGTCTTGAATGTCTCCTCCTGTGCAGTGCAAAATGAGATTGTACATTGCCTGTTTTGAACAAAGAGTAAAGCTGACATCTGTGGAGTACAGTATTGGGGTGGGTTGCAGGGGGATTAATTATCATTGTTTCAAATTCATAATAGGGGAGCTATTGCAGTCTTCAACTTTGGGGTTACTGCCAAGTCTATTCCTGGCTGTAACTGGGAATAAAGAAGGACATAACTTATCGGAGATCTTACCTGGGAAATTGGTAATAGAACCTGAAACCTAAAAGAGGATTGCATTATGAACTTAAGGGCATTTGTAATATATTACCGGTTTCATTTTTTTATTTCCATCTACAGTTATTCTCTCCCCCTTTTTCTTTGTCCCTTGACTAACCAATCTTGCTTGACTAACATTTTAGCAAGTAATGGTGGGGGGAGGAGCACGGCTGAGCTTGGTCTGTCCTAGCAATTATATCAGACATGTAAGTATGTTGCCTGTATGGTTAGAGAGGCATTGCATATCCAGTAGCTCCATACTGTATGCTACTCACTGCCATATTAAAAGAGAAAAAAAGCAACAGCAATGTGAAATAACAGAATGTGTCAGTTCTTTTTCTCACCTCGTGAGTCCATAGAATTTTTTAAAACGTGCACATTCATACCTCTGATTTCTTTTGTCAGGAAGTTGAAACTCCTAATTAACATATTTTCAACTGATGAATCAAACCTGAACACTTTTTTCTTTTCTGGTATAGAAACTATTTTAATTTATTATAAAAGATAAGGGATAGTATGATCTGTACAAAAAGGCTTTGACTTAAAAGCATTGAATGGCTGTATAAATTAAGAATAAATTCCTGCAGTAATGTAAAATAAAGAACTTATTAAATGTTATGGAAGAATTATTTCTGCATGAAAATAGTCCATAGCTACTCCAACACAAAGTGTCTTCTAAAGTTATACAGTATTTAAACTTACAGATGTAAATGCAATCATTTGCAGAAAAAAGTTACCTGCCCTGTTATAGTCAGAACCAAAATAGGGCAGATAACTTTTTTCAGCAAAGGATTACATTTTTTTTTTACTGTTTTGCGATATAGATATATGTTTACATGGAATTTCCTTTTCAATGAATTGTGGATATTTGGGAAATTTAGTAAATACAGGTAATTCTTGACTTACAACCATTTGTTTAGCAACCTTTTGAAGTTTCAGTGTCACTGAAAAAAAATGACTTCAACTGGTCCTCATACAACTGTCGCAGCATCCACATGGTCACATAATCAAAGTTCAGGCGCTTGGCAACTGGCATGGTAGTTACAACAGTTGCAGTGTCTGGGGTCATGTGATCACTATTTGTGACCTTCCTACCATAGCTGCCTTCCAACAAGCAAAGTCAGCCAGGGAAGCCAGATTTGCTTAATGATTAATAACAGTGATTTGCTTAAAACTGGCAAAAAAGGTTGCAAATCAGGCACTACTCACTTAACAACCACCTGCCTACCAATGGAAATTCTCATCACAATTATGGTCATAAGTCAACGATTATATAAACACCTAGAGAAATACCAAACTGTATAGTGTGCTTAAATGTGTGTGTGTGTCCCCAAAAATGGAGATCTACTTCTTGATCAGTGTTAAGAAAAATATATGAATATTTGCTCTTGAGGTTTTCAGGAGGAAAGCTTGATATGAAGAAGCTTTTATGCTGAACTGTGATGGAGCAATTCATTGGGTAGCTTCAGGCATTGGAGAAAAGGAAGCTAAAAGGCTACATGGTCTTTATACTTTGCTTCTTGTCTACCCTCATTCAGCAAATCAAATATGGTGACACAGTAGTAAAATAACCACTACTTATTTTTAATGTACTACAAGAAATTGCAACAACTATCAGATGATTTGTATAACAGTATTGAATCTGGAGCACACTTAACTTTACACCATATAAAATATCATAAAGCTATACATTGGGAAACCTGAGTATCTGACCCTACACAGTTAAATAAGAACAAGAAAATCATTTTAAGAAAAAAAATCTGAATTATGATTCCAGTGTTCTTAATTGTTTCACTACTGTCGATATAGAGCAGGCATGTCAAACTGCCAGCCCGTGCGGGCTGGATGCATCATACTGAAACTGCGGCAATGGGGAAAAAGTCGCGATACGTCGCAAGTTTGACATGTCTGATATAGAGAATGTGCTGAGAGTTGTTGCCATTATCATAATACTGATAACCTGTAGTTTGGAGACTTTTCCAGGGTATTAAATTAAAGTAATTATGCTAGTCTGCTTAGGTGACTAGATAAAATTATTGTGGCTTCTTTGAAGGCCGGAATAAACTGAAGCAATCAGTCTACATGGACAGAAATAGGATAGTTTATCCTTTGAATGCTACAGGATGACTAGGTATACACAGTTCATTAAGTTATATTTGGGTTTTGCTTGGCATTTTGTGTTTAATAAGTTGTGATTATGGCTTACTGCAATATGGATCAGTTTGATGACTCTTATAAGAAACAACACTCCATCCTTCCCAAACATACGCTAGAATTCTGGCTGATGTTTCTTGATCAGAGTTGCTATTCCTTTAATAGAGACCTGCATTCAGTGGTACTAGTAGGCATGTGAAAGGCCCCAAGTTAAATCCTTTGTATAAAACTGGAGATACATTTTGTAGCCATTGCTTTGGAGAAATGCTGTCAGTTGGATCACTGATCAGAATTGGCATTAGAGAACTTATGTTCCTAATACTTTAAAACTTTTGAATTTAGGAGTTATATCTAGTATTCTCTGAAATCTAGTTTTAATTGAATATAAGGTAATATTGTAGCAAAACCTTGTTACATAACTCATTATAGTACAGTATAGATGTCATCTACATTTATTTTAGAAAACTGATATGGCAACCCATATTATGTATGAACTCTGGATAGCTAACAACAGTCAACAAAAACAATGTCATAAAAGCTCTAAATCAAGCAAAAGCAAAATAAAAAAATATTTTCTCTGATCTCCAGTCATAATTTGGGCATACCTTCAACTTCTTAATTGTATTTTCTGTTCCAGCAAGTGAAATTACATGTACCAATATTCATTGGCTCTTTCCTGCTGATCTCCTAAACTGGTAGTGGCATATGTACAAAATAATGATTTATGAGTGCTGGAAGTATGAAGGTCCCATTCTCCATCTAGTTCTGGAGTACAGGAAAAGGCCGTTACTTTTGGAGCAGTGTATATCTATGATCCCTCACTGCTCAATGTTCCAGGGTTGGAACTGAAGCATTAAGATTGTGTTAGCAGCCTAATAAGCAAGACCTACTCTTTCAGACTACAAGCATTGAGTGGCATTCTATTTGATTTTACACACATGTATGAAATTAGTTTAAATACGGATGCTCGTGATTCTAATTTCCAGCTTAGTTTGCAAGTCCAGCTAAATATGTGAACCATCCACAATAAATGCTAAATACGGATAATAAAATAAGAATAATACTGGCTTAAATTGAACATTACAAATATGGACATTTCCAAGTGTAGATGACAGTATGAATACATGGGCCAAGATTCCTTTTGAAGGTTACAAGTGCAGTAATTTTATGTGTCTATATCAATCTACACATCTATAACAGGGTGTAATATCTTTATAGATGTGAATCCTTTTTCAAACCTTTACAAAACCAAAATAGGCTCTGTTTGCTATAATTTTTTTGCAGTGAGGGCCTTGATGATTCTCTCCTTTCTACATACACATGCACAGACTAGGGAAATTCAGTCTTCCCTGTGCTAGTTTCCTATGCTTGGCTGCACTAAGAGGGAACTCCCTTGTGCAGATAATGTTCCCAGCCCCCTTCTGTTTGCTGGCACTTGCATTCCAATTTTTGCCTTAAATAATATTTTGATAACATGTTTCTCAGAAAACAATTTGGTGCTGTTTAGAGAATCATAAATGCAGTGGATATAGAAAGCCCTGTAAAAGTGCCAGGTTTTTGAGATGTTTAAAAAAATCAGACCAAGATAAATCACTTCAGAATTCTTTCCACCTTTTATATAACATATAAGCTGTACAATTAATTGAAAAACCAATCAGAAACTTTTAGGGGGAAAAATAACAATTAAAAAAGAGAGTAATATGGCTGCATAAGTGTTCATATTCTCTTATACGTAGATATGTGACACTGTTCAAAATTAACCAATCACATTCAAACTGATGCTAAATAGTACTGTACACACTTGCTATTAAAATGACTTTGATGAGCCCATATAAAGTGCAGCTGTTCTAGTGGAATTTTTCTCATATTTGTTCAGTTGCCTCTTATAGCAAAAGCCATAGTCTGCAAAGAGCTTAGAAAGCATCGAAGAGATTTCATCGTTGAAAGATATCAGTCAGGAGAAGGGTACAAAAAAATTCCAAGGCATTGGCTAAACCATTGCACACAGTGAAGATGGTCATCAACAAGTGGAGAAAATATGGTACAACAGTGACATTACCTAGAACTGGATGCCCCTCCAAATTTGATGAAAAAACAAGAAGAAAACTGGTCCGAGAGGCTGCCAAGAGGCTTACAGCAACATTAAAAGAGCTGCAGGAAGTTCTGGCAAGTACTGGTTGTGTATTACATGTGACAACAATCTCCCATATTATTCATATATCTGGACTATGGGGGTAGTGTGGCAAGACCAAAGCCTTTTGTTATAAAGATAAACATCCAACATGGCTACATTTTGCAAAAATCTGCATCAAGTCTGACAAAAGTATATTGGAAAATGTGTTATGGTTTGATGAGACCAAGGTTGAACTTTTTGACAATTCCCAAAGTATGTTTAGCACAAAAACAACACTGCACATAACCAGAAGTATACCATATCTACAGTGAAGCATGGTGGTAGCAGCATTATGCTTTGGGACTGCTTTTCTTCAGCTGGAACTGTGGATTTAGTCAAGGTGGAAGGAATTATGAACAGTTCCAAATGTCAGTCAATTTTGGCACAAACCTTCAGGCCTCTGCTAAAATGCCGAGGATGATGAGGAATTTCACCTTTCAACAGGACAATGACCTGAAGCATACCTCCAAATCAGCAAAAAAAGGTCTCACCCAAAGAAGATAAAAATTCTGTCATGACCCACCAGATCCTGGACCTGAATCCAATTGAAAATGTGTGGAGTGATTTGAAGAGGACTGTGCACAGGAGATATCTTCACAATCTGATAGATTTAGAATGGTTTTGCAAGGAAAAGTGGGCAAAGATTCCCAAGGATGTGCCATGCTGAAGATTGCATGTTGTCATAAAATCAAAAGGTGCTTCAACAAAGTATTAGTTTAACGATGAGCATCTTTATGTAGGCACATTTTTCTACTTTGCAGCCAGCGACTGGGAAAATCCACAATAGATGGGAAAGTAACAAGAAAATACAACCTGATCTTCTGTGTCTAAAAACTGAGCCAAGCTTTACCACGTCTCATTCGGGTGAAGACCAAGTCGAAAACTGGGTCTCCTAGCCCAAGGGAGAGGCGTGGCAAAGGTTGATTGACTTGGTCTCTGGGCAGGAAGACAAGGATAACCCATCTGTTGTGGATTCTCCATCGGTCATGCTGAGAAAAGGCGTTCAGGTAACACAACGCCCCTTCTACTTTTTATTGTTATTTTCCCCCTAAAAGATTCCAGTTTCTTTTTCAATTGAATTCTATAGCTTATATGTTATATTAAAGGTGGAAAGAATTCTAAAGTGATTTTTTACATGTCAATTTAACAGGTGTGTAGAGTTTCTATATCTACTGAACGTCAGAACAGACTAACTCCATGCACCACTACACAACAGAAAAAATATATCTGCATAGGCATATATCTGCATCAGAAGGTCAATGCTTTGGTTTTCCTTTTATATTTTCTAGGCGTCTCGTTCGGTATGTTTTAAAATAAAGCACTGGATTATGACCATCTCTGTGAGCCTTGGTAGCATTCTTGGGAATAGAAGTTATTCTGGAAGCTGAAGTTTAACTCTTATAAATTAAACTCTGGAAATCTGGTCAATTCCAAGGAAAGTATCCACGATAATTAGTCTGAATCACAATATAAATTGTAGGTTTCATTCAGCTAGCAGCGTTATTATTTATTTAAAAGTAGGGAAACTAGAGTTGTTTATTAAATGCAGTTACGGTGTCTGTGGAAATATGGACTCTGATCTACAGGGATTAGGGGCAAAGAACTTTGCCACTGCCTTGCTGTCAGATGATGCAGTTAAACTTATTATTAGGCAGGTTTGTTTCTTCTAAGGTTCGTTAAAAAAAATGATTTGTTAGTTCTTAGTTAACTACTACTAATTTCAGTCCTAAGTCTTCTCTTTTATGACAGTCCTCTGACCCATTCCCAGTTATTTGATATCTGACTTTTTAATAATAACGCTGGCTCTTTTTATAACCAAATGTATTCCAAAAGTATGAGCTCTTTTCTCTCCTTGATTTTTCTGGTTTTTAAATTGCCCATGATATATTTATCTATTTATTATCTGGTTCAGGTAGGAGAGCGTCTGGGCCACTCTTGAACACTATGTCTGAGCTGCCTTCTTTTAGTGATATTATGAATATATTTCTAGCATAGATCACATGTAACATAAGAAAACTACAACAAATTGCAGCAATCCAATTATAAGACAGTTCTTCAAAAAAGGAACAGCTCAGTCAACTTTACTATTGAGATTATATGCAGATGATACCACTCTAATGGCAGAAAGTGAAGAGGAACTAAAAAGCCTCTTGACGCGGGTGAAGAAGGAGAGTGCAAAAGTTGGCTTGAAACTCAACATTAAGAAAACCAAGATCATGGCATCCGGCCCTCTCAATTCCTGGCAAATAGATGGGGAAGAAATGGAGGTAGTGACAGATTTTATTTTCCTGGGCTCCAAGATCACCGCAGATGGGGACTGCAGCCAAGAAATTAAAAGACGCTTGCTCCTGGGGATGAAAGCTATGGCAAATCTAGACAGCATACTAAAAAGCAGAGACGTCACCCTGCCAACAAAAGTGCATATAGTCAAGGCTATGGTTTTCCCAGTTGCAATGTATGGCTGTGAAAGTTGGACCATAAGAAAGGCTGAGCGCCAAAGAATTGAGGCCTTTGAACTATGGTGCTGGAGAAGACTCCTGCGAGTCCCCTGGACTGCAAGGCGATCAAACCGGTCAGTCCTAGAGGAGATCAACCCTGACTGCTCTTTAGAAGGCCAGATCCTGAAATTGAAACTCAAATACTTTGGCCACCTAATGAGAAGGAAGGACTTACTGGAGAAGAGCCTAATGCTGGGAAAGATTGAGGGCAATAGAAGAAGGGGACGACAGAGGATGAGATGGCTGGATGGAGTCACTGAAGCAGTAGGCATGAGCTTAAATGGACTCCAGAAGATGGTAGAGGACAGGAAGGCCTGGAGGAACGTCCATGGGGTCGCGATGGATCGGACACGACTTCGCAGCTAACAACAACAAAAGCCTTATTAGCTGTATGGATGAAACTCATTTTCTGGGATCTCATTATCTGTAGTTTATGTACACATGATTGATAATTTGAAACCAGATATATTAAAACGTTAAAGTATCCATAGTTTTCACCTAATATTTTGTTATTTAATAGCAAACATTTTGTATATGCATATAGAACTTTTTAAGTGTTAGAAGTAGTGTGTTTGTGCAATGTATATGTGGTTCTTTTCTCTCACTTGTGATCTCTAAATTGTACCATTGAATACTAGGGCTGGATGTTATAGCTGCCCATGGACTACACATTCTCAGTCCAACTACAGCTGCCACAAATGATCTGGTTAGCACTAAATGTCCATTGGTATGTTATTGTTATTGTTAATATAATAATAATAATAATAATAATAATAATAATAATAATAATAATAATAGAGTTGGAAGGGACCTTGGAGGTCTTCTAGTCCAACTCCCTACTCAGGCAGGAAACCCTATGCCAGAGGTCCCCAACCTTTTGAGCACCAGGGACCAGCTCTGTGGAGACAGGTTTTTATGCGGATCGGAGGGGGCGTGATTTCATGTACTGCCTGCATCCTGTGGATGGGGCTTTGCTTGTTTGTGCGGACCGGTTTGTGGCATGCCGCGGTCCGGTACCAATCCATGGACCGGGGGTTGGGGCCCTATACCATTTCAGACAAATGATTGTCCAGTCTCTTCTTAAAAACTTCCAGTGTTGGAGCAATTCACAACTTCTGGAGGCAGATTGTTCCACTGATTAATTGTTCTAACTGTCAGGAAATTTCTCCTTAGTTCTAGGTTGCTTCTCTCCACGATTACTTTCCATCCATTGCTTCTTGTCCTGTCTTCAGGTGCTTTGGAGAATAGCTTGACTCCCTCTTCTTTGTGGCAACCCCTGAGATATTGGAATACTGCTATCATTGTCATCCCTCGTCCTTCTCTTCATTAAACTAGACATACCCAATTCCAGCAGCCGTTCCTTATATGTTTTAGCCTCCAGTCCCCTAATCATCTTTGTTGCTCTTCTCTGCACTCTTTCTAGAGTCTCAACATCTTTTTTACATCGAGGTGACCAAAACTGATGCAGTGTTCCAAGTGTGGCCTTACCAAGGCATTGTACAGTGGTATTAACACTTCATGTGATTTTGATTCTACCCCTCTGTTAATGCAGCCTAGAGTTGCATTGGCTTTTTGCAGGGCTGACTACAGGTGTTCGCTGATTCGTTGCTTGATTATCTTTTCCAGAATCTCCCCAGGTATTGAGATCAGGCTGATAGGTCTGTAGTTTCCTGGATCCATTTTCTTTCCTTTTTTGAAAACGGGGAACTATATCAGTCCTCTGGTAGTTCCCCAGTGCTCCAGGATCTTTGAAAGATATAGTTCAGTGGTTCTGAGATTACATCTTCCAGTTCCTTTAGAACCTTGGTGTGTAATCTATCTGGTCCTGGTGATGTATGCTTGTATGCCACCCAATTGTCAACTACTTTGGATAACTCACAGCAAAGAAAAAAAATGACAGTAAAATCAATAAAATATAAAAGGCAAAGATAGAAGATGGCAAGCGCAATGAAATGAAGGGTCTCACAATCTCTAGGCAAAGACCTAAATAACTGCAGAGGGGGGGGGGGGGCATTTGGATCTTGTGTGGAACCTTGCTCCACAAGGCAGATACTGCTATAGTGAAGGTACTTCCAGGGTCCCAACAGATGACATTGTTTAATTTGAAGGAACCCAGAGCACATCAACTCTGCAGGATATGATCTACTAGGTAAATTTTATGGGATAGAAGAGAATATTTGTAGCTCAGGGTTGAAGTGTGGAATTCTTGGTGCTCTCTGAGCTTGATTGTTTTCTTGCAGATCCTTTATTACCAAACTAGATAACATCATCAGTGCTACTAGGGAGTGGGTTTGTGCTCATTTTATATATTAATGGCTTACCATGTCAGTGTTGGTGGAGTGGTCTTGGTGGTTTCTTGATTGGGCTGTTGTTTACTGTTAGCTTGTTTGTATGAGTTCCTTGATTGTCAAGAAGCAAGAAACGTCTGCAAGAAAGCAAACAAGCTCAGAGAACAGGAAGGACTCCACAGATGTTATGGGATACAGGCAGTCTCTTTCAGTGAAATAATCAAAGAGCTGCTTGGAGTGGAAAAGCCAGTGTGAGCCTGTGGTGCGAGGAAGATAATTCTTTCCATCACCAGTCAAGTGAGCCACTCTGAAAGGGCCAGCTGCCAAGAGGAGACCACACAAAACCTAAAGACTAGGCTGACTCAGCAAGATCTATCATAACCAAGCAAGGAGGAGGAAAAACATGCAGGTACAATGCACATGCAGTGGGAGGAAGAGGGAGGAATTGCTTGTGGGAGGAAGAGGACAATCCTAGGCTCCAGAACCTAACGCCCCCTCCCCAGTTCTCATAGATTCAAGGATGCATAATTTGTGGTTTCAGTATCTATGATTAAGTTTGATTCAGATATGGAAATCATAGAGCATTTCCCTATGTATAAGGGAGTGACCCTCTTAAGTAACTATTTAGCATTAATGCTAGGTAAATATAGAGCACAAAGAAAAGAGTTTGCAGATGTGATTACAATTGGACCCCGCAACATTTCACGGTGCTTCAGATCGCCATCCTTAGGCTGTAGAGATGATAAATGGAGCTAAAGCTCTGAACAGATGCTTTTAAGACCTTAAATCTTGTAAATCACTTTAGTGATGAGAACAGCTTATTGTTGGGACTATTCAGCTTTTGTAAATCCACAGGTACAGAACTCTAGGAAGAATCTAGCCTTTGGAAGAAAATACAGATTTTTTTGTAGATCTTGACTTTCACTCTAAAAAAAAGTTCTCTGTGTGTGTGTGTGTCTTAGTGTTCTTTTTAATTCCCTGAAAATGATAAATTAATTTGTTTGATTTATCTGTGGATAAAGCTAAAAGCTACACTGGGATTAGACTGGGATAAGAAATAAATACACTACTTTTAAGAAATACATTAACTAAGCTGCCTCAATTGCAGCAGCTCTATGTGATGTACACTGATACAATGAATACAATAAAGACAGCAGGGTCAGGCCATGCAGCCTTCTGAGGGAATGCTCTTCTATGAGGCAGTGCAGCCACACAATCTTAAGACCCCATAAGATGGTATTGCTTTAACGATAGGACTGGCCTGCCAAATGTTACTGGTTGGATGGCTCTATCCAAGTCCTAAATACAACCATGATAGAGGCTTACATTTTTATAAAATAAAAGATAAAAATATTGAATTTTACGGTTATGTACTGTTAACCTATGATATACTAGTACCCGTTAACACCTACAGAAATGGCAGAAAAACAAATGTTTTGAAGACAAATACTGATTAATAACCATTGTCAGTGGATTGCTAATATTCAAAAGTATTTTATCACATGAATAGGAATCAAATCTTATTTTCTATAGAAATGGGAGTTATTTCCATTTCTGTTGTATTTTTTTTTAAAATCAAATGTATGACATTCATTCTTGAATTAAAACAAATTGTAAAATGATTTTATAGTTACTGTAATTTTTGAAATGTTATAAGGTATCAATATATTTGTGAGTATAAAACTGATTTCAGCTTGTTCTATAATAGATAATTTAAATAAAACAGTGTTATTGGTGGTTCCTATAATACTTTTGCCTCTTTTAAGAAAAGGAAACAAGTGGAACATTGATTTGTAACCTTAATAATTTTGCCTGAGGCAGAATTTTAAAAAGTTTCAGTTCCCCTTACCAAGTTATTCAGAAGTCACAGCACATGATACATTGAGAATGCCTGCTTAAATGTTTTTCCATGTTTTTCCTTCAACTTGAATTATATAACTTCTCCACAAAATTTAAATTCTATATTCATTACTTCACACTGGTTTGCTTTGACATGTACATTGCCTACATTAAATACAAAATTAAAATAAATCTAGTGATGTATGATAACATTGTGTTGCTGAAACCTGTCTAAAGGTTGGTCTTTGATAACATTATTTTATGAATAAACTAATTTTTGTAGCATAGAAAAATGAACAACTGCTCCTCCAAAGAGCTGTGATATGGACGAATAATTGTATAAATTTTTGGAGGGATTCTGCAACTGGATCAAAGACATTTTATTTATAATCACTAAGTGACTCTGGACAGCAAAAGAAAATTTAAAAAATAAAAAGAACTAAAATAATACAATAATACAAAAAATATATCACAATCTAGAACAAAGCATCTACAGGTAGTCCTTGACTTACAACAGTTCATTTAATGATTGTTCAAAGTTACAGCAGCACTGAAAAAAGTGAGTTATGACCATTTTTCATACTTAGGACTGTTGCGGCATCCCCATAGTCATATGATTTACATTTGGATGCTTGACAACTGGTTTATATTTATGACAGTTGCAGTGCCCCGGGATCATGTGATCACCTTTTGTTACCTTCTTGCAAACAAAGTCAATTGGAAAGCCAGATTCACTTAACATTGTTACTAATTTAATAACTGCAGTGATTCTCTTAACAAACATGGCGAGGAAAGTCATAAAATGGGGCAAAAAACCACTTAACAAATTTCTCACTTAGCAGCATAAATTTTGAGCTCAGTTGTGGTTATAAATCGAGGACTACCTGTATTATAATGACTAAACGATGAAATGGCCCCCTGCATACACAAGGGGCCCCAGTCCTGGCACAGAGCCAAGTTCTTTAAGGACTTACAAAAAATCAGCAGGATTGGAACCATCCTGATCTCTGGTGGGAGATTGTTCCATAAAGTGGGAACATTCTGCTACAGCAAAAAAGGCACCTCTTCTAGGCCTGCCACCTGGCAATCCTTAGCCAACAGGACCTGAAACATGCCTATCCTGCCTGACTGGATCAGATGGAGAAAAATAATTGGAGAGAAAGAGTCTCTCACATAACCCAGTCGCAAACTATGAAGAGTTTTAAAGGTTATACTAGCACCTTAAATTGCACTCAGAAGCACTTGAATTGCACCATAGGATGTCTATTAGTATTACATTTTTTCAGGTAGTTGGAAATTGTATTGTGTTTCAGTGATCTCTGATACATGGAGGCATAATACAGATGACTGGAGAACAGCAAACCCTGTTATCTTCAAAGTAACTAAATAAGATGTTGATACTGGGCAAAATTTTGAAAGAAATTAAGGAATCAGTGTGTAAGCATTTAGAAAAGACAAACAGCATAGGTTTATAAGAGCAAGTTATGCTAAAGCAGGGGTCTTCAAACTTGACCCTTTATGACTCATGGACTCCCAGAATTCCTCAGCCAGCGTGCCTGGCTGAGGAATTCTGGGAGTTGAAGTCCATGAGTCATAAAAGGGCCGAGTTTGAAGACCCCTGTGCTAAAGGAAGCTGATGAAATAGAATGACAAATAATTGACATTAGGAATGCAGTAAATATTGTTAACTTGACAGAGTATTGGACAGAGTCTCCAAGGAAATCCTGGTAGAAAAGATGATAAAATGTAAGTTGTTCTATGCTCTCATTAGATAGGTACTGAATTGGTTGAACAATCATGTTCATCAGTTCATCATGTCAGGGTGGAAGGCGATGTTAAATGATGTACATAGAACATAGAATAATAGGGCTGAAAGGAACCTTAGAGGTCTTCTACTTCAAACCCCTGCTCAAGGCAGGAGACCTTATACCATCTTGGTCAACTGGTTATCCAGTCTATTTTTGAAAACCTCCAGTGATGGAATACCCATAATTCTGGGAGGCAAGCTATTCCATTGATTAATTGATCTCACTGTCAGAAAATTTCTGCCTACTTCTACATTGGATCTGTCTTTAACAAGCTTCCACCTATTACTTTTTATCCTGTTCTTTGGTGCTTTGGAGAATAAGTCAGTACCTTTACTCTGTGACAGCCCCTCAAGAACTGGAAGACAGTTATTTCCCCCCTGTCTTTTGATAGGCTAGACATAACTAGCTCCCTCAACCATTCATCATACAATTTAGTCTCCTGACCCTTTATCATCTTCGTTGAACCTCTCTGCATACTTTCTAGAGTCTTGGCATCTTTTTGTATTGTGTGACTATAACTGTATGCAGTATCCCAATGTAGCCTCACTAGTGTGGTATAAAACAGTATTACCACTTGTGATCTTGATACTATCCTTCTGTTAATGCAGCCCTGAACTGTGTTGGCTTTTTTGGCAGCTGCAGCACATTGCTGGCTCCTATGTAAGTGGCGATCCACTAGGATACCAAGATCCCTTTTACTGCTGTTGAGCCAGGTATTGCCTATTTTATACTTATACATTTGGTTTTTCCTGCCTAAGCGCAGGACCTTACTTTTCTCACTACTGAACTGCATCTTTTTGGATAGGGCCCTATGCTCAGATTTGTCAAGATCCTTCCAAATATGGAGTCTTATCTTCCAAAGTGTTAGCAATTCCTCCCAGCTTGGTGTCTATTCCTTTGTCTAGATCATTTATGAAGATGTTGAAGAGTACTGGGCCCAAGTACTGAGACACAAACTTGAGGGACATCACTGCATGCTTCCCTCCATGTAGATGTAATTCCATTGAGGATTACAAACTGGGTGAAGTTGGACAGTCAATTGTGAATCCATCTGGTGGCGGTACTGTCTATCCCACATTGTTCTATCTTACCAAGACGTAGGCTGGGGTCTACTTTATCAAATTGTACAACATATTTGCAAATTACTTGAATGTGAGTTTATAAAATATAATCACATTTGTAGAGGATAGAAAGGTAAAGACAGCAAACACCTTAGAGGATTATATCAAGGTTCAGCAAGACCTTAACAAGCTGGGCAAAAACCAGCAAGGATTTAACAAAGATAAATACAATGTCTTTCATCTGGTTAAGTAGAGCCATAAGTATGAGGGGTGGGGAAACCACACTGGATATCATTACATGCAAAATAGATTGGATGTGTTAGACATAGCTGCAAAGTAGATGCGGTCCTAGGCTGTGTCAGGCTCAAGAAAAATAACCATTCTATTCTACATTGATCAGACCAGGTATAGAATATTGGATCCAGAATTGTGCACTGCGTTTTAGAAAAACACAGATAAAATTGTAGAGCAAGATGGTAAAGGAATTGTTGGAGCCATATTGAGGTTGGAGAAGACTGCTGAAGATAAGATTACTGTCTTCAAATATCTGAACATATCTAGACTGAATTGACTTACAGTATTCATGACTGTTCTGGATGACAAACAATGGGTTTAAATTACAAGGAAGCAGATTTTGCTTAGACATTAGGAAGAACTTCCTAACAATAAAAACTGAGAAACAGGTGGTAGATTCTCATTTATTGGAAGTTTTTAAACAGAGGCTGCATTGTTAATTATTAACTTATGGCTACACCTAACCAGATGAAAGATATTGCATTTATCTTTGCTAAATCCTTAGTGGTTTTTGCCCAACTTTCCTGCATTGGGGAAGGAGTTGGATTAGATCTTCAAAGTATCTTCCAACCCCATTCTACACTTGCATGATTGGAATTAGAATATGCAATTTTTGATTCTGAAATGTTTCCAACAAAAGAGAATATATATAGCTCAGGGTTGAACTGTGGAGTCCTTGGTGCTCTCTCTTAGCTTCCAGATGTTCTTAGGTTTGGTTCTTAGCTTCCAGACGTTTCACTGCTCAACTAGATAAGATCATCAATGTTAGCAAGTACAGGGATTTGCTCCCTGTATAAAGTAACTTGCCCTATCAGCGTTGAGGGGAATGTGGCTTTCCCCTTGGTAGTTCCTTGATTAGGGTATTGTCTTTGCTTGATTGTGGCAAGTCCTATGGCTTTAAATGTTTAAATATGTGAAATGTTTCCTGTGTCTTTTGTTCTAGGGTTTAATGAACCAAGCTTTTCAATATATTTTTTTGCCACATGTCTTACTGCACATATCCACTGTTTAAACTCAGGGACATATCTACCAAACTGGATGAGGGCATCTGTTAATTTGAGGTGAGCTATCACCAGTATGCTGATGATGCTCAGTTTTGCATCTCCACTTCAGGCTGCCTATGTGATGCCATGGACACCCCATCATGGTTGCAGGAAATTTTGGGGGCCTAGGTGGGCTCAACAGGTTTCATCTC
Organism: Azemiops feae; assembly: GCA_023970755.1. Classification (NCBI taxonomy): domain Eukaryota; kingdom Metazoa; phylum Chordata; class Lepidosauria; order Squamata; family Viperidae; genus Azemiops; species Azemiops feae. The sequence goes on from JALGBA010004195.1 coordinate 2,648,997, forward strand.
AACTTATATAAGACTGAATGGCTTTGGGTGGTTTGGATGTTCTGGTGCCAGAGAACTTCTATCCTTAGTTCTGGATGTAATGGCACTGCCTTGAATGCCCTTGAAGAATATTTGGAAGCTTAACTAGTGCAGAATGTAGCAGCATGGGTAATAAATAGTGCTGGCCACTCGGTGTATGAGATACCACTTCTTCGTGTGCTACATTGGTTGTCATTGTGCTTCTGGATGTAATTCAGGATGCTGGTTATCATCTTTAAAGCCCTTTCATGGCTTGGAACTGGGTTACTTAAGGAATTGTCTCTGCCCAATTGTTTCTGCCTGTCTGATCCAGTCCAGCAGGATGGGCATGCTCCATTAGCTAAGGAATGTCAGCTAGTGTCAGCCCTTCAAAGATCAAACTAAGAAGCCAAAGTTATGAATATTAATACTGCTTTTATTGTAGGGTTACAGTAACAGAATCTTGCAGAGTCTGAATAAGCCTCCCCACTTATCCCTTTATCTACAAGAGAACTAGGGTGGGTCAAATCTGAGACATATTCTTAAATTAAATTTCTCCTCCTTCACTTTCTGTTTGTCTGACTGTTGTCTTGGTTGCAGCTCATCTTTCTATTTCTCAAGGTTAGTCTCACAGCCCATTACATCTGGTGGGGCCCAGAAGCCTTTTTTACTGTAGGACCTGCCCTCTGGACTATTCTCCCTCTAGAGATCAAGTTGGTTCTGATTCTACCGGCCTTTTACAGTGTTCTAAAGATTCTAAGGACTTGAATATATGAAGGGTCCTGTTTCTTGATTGTGTTAATGATTAATGACTGCTGTGTATCTCTCAACTGCTATGTATTTTAATTTTTGTAGCTATCATTGTAATTATTTTTAACTGCAGGTTTTTTCTTTTAACATTGTTTGCTCTCCAGAATCACTTGTTGAGATGGATGGCTGTATAAATTGATTAAAAAAAATAAACTGTTATAATCAGCAGGGTAAATTATGAACTTGTATTTAATAGAACTTTCTGTGCAGGTAGTCCTCGACTTACAGCTATTCATTTAGTGACCAAAGTTATAGTGGCACTGAAAAAAGTGACTTTTGAGCGGTTTTCACACATACAACTGTTATAGCATATGACCTTATGGTCACACAGTTAAAATCTGAACGTTTAGCGATTGGCTCATATTTATGATGGTTGCAGGGTCCTGGGATCATGTGATTACCTTTTGGGACCTTCTGACAAGCAAAGTCAATGGAGAAGTCAAATTCAGTTAACCATGCTGCTAACTTAACAACTGCAGTGATTTAAGTTTAACAGCTGTGGGACAAAAGATTGTAAAATGGAGCAAAACTCACTTAACAACTGTCTTGCTTACCACAGAAATTTTGGGCTCAATAGCGGTCGTAAGTCGATGACTATTTGTATCCAATTCAAAATGCAGGCTTTAATATTCATTTCTCAGAAACATAATATTGAAAAAAATACTCTTTTCTGTAGATCAATTTCCTGGTTGTAAAATACTTGTAAAAACCTGACAACTAGTAACGTAACAGGATTACAACCCTAAGGATTATTTGTGCCTTCTCCATCAACTTGCTTGACTTCCATGCAAAATATGGAGTGAAATGCTTCCTTTGCTCTTTGGCAATCCAGTTCTTCCTCACCAATCTGAGATAGACATATAAAAAAAACAGAGCAGGCTGGTAGTTGATGCATAGATTGATCCTTGCTGTCTTTGCCTGCGTTATTTCTGTGGCCAAAAGGTTCACTTGAGGACCATTGTGATTCGCTTAATGACACCACAAAAAGTTGTAAAATTGGGTGAGTCGTGTGATTAGGAGCCGTGGTGGCGCAGTGGTTAGGATGGAGAATTGCATGCTAATTCAGCTCACTGCCAGGAGTTCGATCCTCACCGGCTCAAGGTTGACTCAGCCTTCCATCCTTCCAAGGTTGGTAAAACAAGGACCCAGATTGTTGAAGGCAATATGCTGACCCTGTAAACCGCTTAGAGAGTGCAGTATATAAGTCTAAGAACTATTGCTATTGCCATGACCTGCTTTATGACTGTCACGAAACAGTCCACTGTTTTTGGACCAATCCACTGTTGATTCATTAGTTACAACAAGAATTGCCCAATAGGCTTGTCATCCAAACCTGACATCATGGGCTAAGTGAGAGTGATTGGCCCAAAGTCACCCAGTCGGCATTCATGCAAGGCAGAACTAAAATCTCAGCCTCCAGGATTCTAGCCTGGAGACCAAACTACTAACCAAACCAAACCTAATCACTAGACCAAACTGGGTCTCTGATGAACTGGAAGGATTTGATTGTTAATATAATCAGGAATAAAATTAACACAACAGGGAATTGAATAAGTTTCAATTCTTCAATGGCAGACATGAAAATCAAATAAACTATTAAGGGTACTCTATAATCCAATCAATTATATTCTTTAGAAGAGTTCCATGTAATCCTTTGCAATGGACCTTGCAAGGGATGGAAACTAATCAAGGAGAGAAGCAACCTAGAACTAAAGAGAAATTCTCTGACAGAACAATAAACCAGTGGAATGATTTGCCTCCAGAAATTGTGGGTGCTCCAACACTGGAGGTAGAGATTGGATAACCATTTGTTTGAAATGGTATAGGTTTTCCTGCTTGTGCAGGGTGTTGGACTAGACTAGAAGATCTCCAAAGTCCCTTCCAACTCTGTTATTCTGTTAGTGTAGCTCAGTGGCAGATTTTCACCATTTTCTATATTGACAGGAATGTGCATGTCTCAGTAAAGGAGAATATTTGTAGTTCAGGGTAGAAATGAGGGGTCCTTGGTGCTTTCTGAGCTTGGTTGTTTTCTTGCAGACATTTCATTATCCATACTAGGTAACATCAGTGCTAGCAGAGAGTTCAGAGAGCATCAAGGATCTGTCATTTACATGTCTGTAAATTCCTGCCAATATATTCTGAGAGATTACAAGAGGCTTGTCTAAATCTTATGGACTTTCAAAAGTTGAAAGTGAGGGAAGAGGGAAAAAGAAATAAATAAGAAAAAGCATTGACTTACGGCTCCCCCCCCCCCCCCGTGCATAAGATACATAACAAAGTTATAGTATCAGTTTTTTAGTTGTGCCAAATAATAACTGCTAGCCATTTCTATAACAATAACCCATTTAATTGTCAAAACCCAAACTCCAAATTTCCTTTTTTTTCCCTCTTTCACGCAGATTAGTCAATTCATCATTAATTATATGTGCATATTGGGATGTGTACATTGAACTAATATCTTGAATAAATTGCTCTCCATTTTCTCTAAAAGTTTGTAAAAGTTGTTACAACATTTTAACTTTTTATATGACAGAAGAAAAAATAACTGGTGAATTCCTGATTAGAGAGAAATCATAAATTTTAATTAAACTAATTTTGGAAATTTCAATATTACTGACATTTCAAGTGCTGCTCTTAGCCTGTGAACCTTTTAGAGTTTCACAAATTGGTAACACAATCCAACTTGCTGTCTTCATATCTGTCTTGTAAATTAGAAGATAGTGGAATAGAAATGGCAGAAATGTCAAGTACTGAAAGATATGCAATGCTAAGGCTAGCTGTGAGAAAGATAAACAAGTGGGCCTCTGCTGAGGCAAGTGTAAAATAAAACTGCAAGTGCATGTCTTGGCAGACCCATCTCAGATGCTACAGCTATTCTACAGTGCTATTGCTGGTTATACTTTACTGACAAACAAGAAAGAGAAGCTAAGTTAGTGAGTATGGTAGATATGTTAATTGACCTGAATTATTAGAACAATTAATCAGTGGAACAACCTGCCTCCAGAAGCGGTGAATGCTCCAACACTGGAAGTTTTTAAGAAGAGACTGGACAGCCATTTGTCTGAAATGGTATAGGGTTACCTGCCTGAGCAGGGGGTTGGACTTGATGACCTCCAAGGTCCCTTCCAACTTTATTATTATTATTATTATTCCTGCCAAGTAAATCACATTTGTTTTGAAAGCAATTGCTTAATATCCACCATACTGTTTTTCCTCTGCTCAAGGACCAGGTTTTAGTCCAGTGCTTCCCTTTTTTTTTAGTTTGTTACCCAAAACTGCTTATCAGAAAATTCTTATCTAAATATCCCTGTTGTGATTGAGTAATGAATTTATGGGTCTCTTGCCAGAGAAAAAACACTTCCACATGATTTTGGATGATTACCCAGCTTTGGAAAATAATGCTTTAGTCCAACCACTTAGAATAGATGATTTGCTACAGTGTTTGAAATTTTATCTAGTTATTTTGCTAACTAAACAATTTTACTATCAAATGAGTTTCATTCCTCCTACAAACCTTTCAGTTGGTCTGATGAGTTATGAATCTAGAATATGATCAGCTTTGGATTTCTAAACAAATGTATTGTTGATTTAGTAAGTAGAATGAGAAAAAACATGGATACTTTCACATGCTAGTTAGTATATGGCAGGGGTAGGCAACCTCGGCTCTTTTATCGGGTTTAAAAGTTTTATTGAGTTTTGTAGGGTTGGGGATAAGATAGGATCGGGGTAGGGATTAGGGTTTAGGGTAGGGTTGGGATCAGGATTGGGATTAGGACAGGGTTGGGATCAGCATTGGGGTTACCCCCCAATAACATTTTCAAGCTTTAGCAAACAGACTATTGTCCGGGTACATATGCTCAGTTAACACTAATTAATATAATGGTAAATAGCTGTAGTAAATATGATAAACGATAATCATAAACAATATCAGTTGGTCAATACAAGTTGAAGTCCATGAGTCATAAAAGAGCCGAGGTATATGGTTTCTGTGTATATGTAAAATATACAAGCCACTATGAAGTACTAAAGAAATACAGTACTGTTAAAAATACTTCAAAGGTACCAACCCACAGCAGTGATTTAGAGGGATCTCCTAATACAGAGGTCCCCAACCCCCGGTCCGTGGACCAGTACCGGGCCGCAGCATGCCAGCAACCGGTCTGCACAGACAAGCAAAGCCCCATCTGCGGGATGCAGGCAGTACATGAAACCACGTCCTCTCCAGTCCGTGGAAAAACCTCTCTCCACGGAACCGGTCCCAGGTGCCCAAAAGGTTGGAGACCTCTGTCCTAATAGATTGCCTGTAGAAACAAGTACACAATTAAACCAATATATCCATGCTGCTCTTTCATACTTGAAATGACATTGCTGTTGCTTCTGGAGACAAGATATATACGGTACATGAACCATGACAGCATGGGAATTACCCTACCTTTACAAACACAGTTTCTGTTTGATATAGAAAAGTCATCACAGTAATGCTTCTGGACTTTTCATACTGAAGTGTTTAAGATCAGTTTGCTGAGATGATTAGATTAGCTGAATCTGATCTCCTAAATTCATGGGAAGTGTGGGTATGTTCAGCAGCAGCAATGTTTTATGGAAAACACGTATAGTTCTTTAAAAAATGTTTTTTATTAAGTTTCAGAGAAAGATAAAATTAAAAATTAAAAAAAATTAAAGGAGAGGGATCAAAGGAGGGAAAAGTTTAAAAAGTGACAAGAAAAAAGGGTATAAAAGATTTTTGACTTTAGTAAAGATAAAAATATGTAATAAAATACTTCTAATTTAGAGGAAAAGTATTTTAATATATATTTTATCTATATTGAAGAAAGTTGGAAATCACTTTTTGTTTTAATTGAAAAACATACAATATACAAACTAAACAATCCAAAAAACACTAAAATTATATTAAAAATAACCACTTACTCTTAGCAAAATAAATATGATCTGAATCTGCATTTATACAGCTTCTGTTTAATTCTTGGCATAACGATTGGGAAAGATTTTTGATTTAAATCCTGGTGGCTCATGGGTTGGGTTCAGATGTAATATTAAGCGACCCTTTTCTAAGCTTGTTTTCTTTTAAGTATATTTGGATTACAACTACTGTTTGATTAAAACTGATTCATGACCATTCATATTCTTGCTGTGAAAACTTTTATCAAACCAGCAGTTGAAGTGGCACAAAATACTTCATTGTTTTCACCGGAACAAGCAACCAGGCTAGCTAGAACTAACCCTGCAACAATTTGGATAACAAACTTTAATGTGTCAGTTAAGACTCTACCTTGGTCACTTCCTATATGGATTACTGTCATGCACTGTATATGGGGCTGCCCTTGAAAAATATTTGGAAACTTCACTTGGTACAAAATGCAGCAGTGTGAGCAGTTGTGTGGCACTTATTACATAGATATTTGTGTGAACACCTAGATCTGCACACATTATACGTCTACTCCATGAGCTGCACTGATTACCAAGTTGCTTCTGGGTCCAATTCAAATTGCTAGTGATAACCTATAAAGCCCTACATGGCATGGGGCTGGGTTTTTTGAGGGACTGCCACTCCACAGTGATATCCACCAGGCTCAAATGGTCCAGCAGAAGAGGTTGTGGATTCCAACCACTAGGGACCCAGGAGAGAGCCTTTGCTGCTGATGCACCCACCCTATGGAACATCATATAAGAAACATATAAGAAATAACTAGCACAACAATGATGAAAACTGTCTTGAATGCATTTGCCATAGGTGTATACTATAGACCACCCAACCAAACAGAGGAAATAGATGAACTTTTGGCTAGTCAGCTAACTAAGGTATGTAGGAAGCACATCACAATAGTAATGGGGGACTTTAATTACCCTGACATCAACTGGGAGACAAACTGTGCTCCAAATAGAAGATCAAACAGATTCCTGACAAACCTAGCAGACAACTTTGTCTCCCAAAAAGTAGAGAAGAGAACTAGGGGATCAGCCATATTGGACATAATTCTCACTAACAGAGATGAAATGATAGAAGGTGCTGAAGCCACAGGAAACTTGGGGAGGAGTGATCATGCAGTATTGGAATTCAACGTTATGCAAGCACAAGCAATAGAACATAGTCAAACTAGAGTATTCGACTTTAAAAGAGCTAATTTCAATAAACTTAGAGAGAGCTTGGGAAGGACTCCATGGATGAGAATCCTCAATGGCAAAACAACTAGAGAAGCTTGGGAAATTTTGAAAAGTGAGATGATAAAAGCCCAGTCTAGCAACGAAGAAGAAAAATAACAGCTCTCAAAAGAAATCAACATGGCTGCATAAAGAACTCTCTGATAAATTGAAAAGACAAAAAGGACAAGTATAAAAAGTGGAAAGAGGGGCACATAACTAAGGCAGAATACCAGCAGGTAGCCCGAGCCTGCAAAGATGAAGTGAGGAAAGCCAAGGCTCAAAATGAAGTAAGGCTTGCGACAAAAGTCAAAAATAACAACAACAAAAAGCTGCTTTCAACATGTAAAAAACAAGAAAAAAGTTAAGGAAATGATTGGTCCATTAGTGGGAGAAAGTGACATTAAGGTGACAAATAACAGGGAGAAAGCAGGACTACTTAACTTGTTTTTTGCATCCGTCTTTACACAAAGGGAAAAAACAGATTAGAAACACAAGTTAAGATAGGCAAGAAAATGGTAAGTGAGCAGCTGTCCACCCTAGACGAGTTGAAATCACCAGGACCAGATGGATGTGTAAGGTTCTGAAGGAACTGGCAGATGTGATCTCAGAACCATTGAACTATATATTTCAAAGATCCTGGAGCACTGGGGAACTACCAGAGGATTGGAAAAGAGCTGATGTAGTTCCCATCTTCAAAAAAGGGGAAAAAATGGATCTAAGAAACTACAGACCTATTAGCCTGACCTCAAGAAGATTCTGGAAAAAATAAGCAACAAATCAGCGAACACATAGAGGCAAACAAAGTCATTACCAAAAGCCAACATGGGTTTGTCAAAAACAGATCATGTCAGACAAATCTTATTGCATTCTTTGACCAGGTGACAAAATTAATGGACCAGAGGAATGCTGTGGATATTGCTGGAATTGGGTAAGTCTAGTTTGATGAAGAGAAGGACGAGGGGTGACATGATAGCAGTGTTCCAATATCTCAGGGGTTGCTACGAAGAGGGAGTCAAGCTATTCTCCAAAGCTTCTGAGGGCAGGACAAGAAGCAACAGATGGAAACTAACCAAAGAGAGAAGCAACCTAGAACTAAGGAGAAACTTCCTGACAGTTAGAACAATTAATCAGTGGAACAACCTGCCTCCAGAAGCTGTGAATGCTCCAACACTGGAAGTTTTTAAGAAGAGACTGGACAGCCATTTGTCTGAAATGGTATAGGGTTTCCTGCCTGAGCAGGGGGTTGGACTAGATGACCTCCAAGGTCCCTTCCAACTCTATTAATAATTATTATTCCACCCCAAGGTTATGCTGGCCCCCACCTTAATGGCCTTCCGGAAAGACCTGAAGACCTGGCTTTGCCCTCTGACCTGTGGATCAGAGAGTGTTGTGGAGCTTATAACATGGTTGTACTGTTCTTGAATGTATGTGCTCTCCCAAGAATTGTATTGTATGGCTTTTAATTGTTTAGTTCTTTTTAATTCTTGTATTGTTTATATGGCTGGTTTTTTGTTTTTGATACAGTTTAGGTTTTAATTGTAATTTGCTTAGAGTCATGAATGTGGGATGCTTCTTTTCTTTAGGATCTGTGCTTTAGGATCTGTGAAAGGATCATCATAATTGTTAGTGACTGAAAATCTTGTTTCCTGTGCCCTTTAAACAAATGACATATACTTCTTTAGGAGTCAGAATTTTGGACTGTTTATCTTAAACATGAACCAGTAGACAGATGGCTTTAAGTTTTTTCTGTTGGAGTTCTTGTTGGCTTTGGGGAGGAAAGACTTGGCAATTATTTGTAAATATTTCTCCTTTTAATTTGTTATATTTGCTTAATAAAATTGGACAATATTTTAGAATTATTTTACATTTAAGTATTCTGGACAATTAGCTATCAGTTCAAAGTATTTTTTCTTTCAGCAAGTTGTCATTTGTGTCTTTTTGGCTTCATTAAACAATATTTATCCTAGGTTATTTTTTTAATGTTCTGTGCAGAAAGTTAGCTAATGAGAAATTTACTCCTGTTGAAACGTGCATTAGATAGTGGTTGGTAGTTGGAACGGTGTTTGTTTCCTTAGCATTCACAATGTACTGGCAGAAGCATTTGTATGAAATAGAAGATTACAACTGCCACAGCAAGTTAAAAAGTTGAGCTACCATGCATTACTGCTCCTTTAACCATAAGATTTTTCCTGCTCAGTCACTTTCGTTGACTATGCTGCTTTGACTGATTTGGATTTATATTGACAGCTTGATCATCATTAAATAAAATCAACAAAGGCAACACTGCTTGCCTGGTACGTCTCTAAACTACAGATGTAATCCAAACACTATTCGTTTATGTAATAAAGCAATCTTTTTGTTTTCTATCTCAGATTGATTAAAAAAATCATTATAATTGCCTACCTGTTGTGAGTAGATAGCCAGTGTATGCACAGTCAAAACTATTTTGTTTTGTTCTTAATAGCAGTGCTACCTTGATAGCAAATATGAGTACTACTGGAATAATCACTTTTGCATTTTAGTTGTAATCTCTGTATTTTAAACATTTATATACTGCTGCCATTTGTTTTTGTTTTTTTTAAAGGAAGACCGTTTGAGACCATGCAGAAGCAAAATCTTGAGATATACAATATTTTATATTGGAATTTCAGTTTCAGTAACTGAAATAGATATTTTGCTTAGTTTAAGAGCTTGTCTTGAGAGACGATGGATGCCATTTGAAAATAGCATAATTTCAAATGATTCTAAGCTCAGAAGTTTATAGCTTCCTTGTAGAAAATTCCCAAGGATAGAGCCAAGAATTAAGCTGAATTCAAAGGTGTTGTCTCCCTCTGTAGGTTAAGCAGTTTTTTTTTAAGCAAAACAAATTCTCAGAATTTAAATGCCTTAAGCAGACTAAAATGTGCTTTTGGTATTGCTGACCTTAGTGGAGAGGCAGAACTTGGTCATATATACAGCTTCAATTACATAGCTGCTAAATTTTGCAAACCTGAAACATAGCTGTGGCATCTGTGTGCGTCAGGGCCTTGTTTTGCTTCTGTCCTTTAATGCAACTGTTGCTCTCCCATCCAGCAAATCTTAGTTCAGGCTATTTGCACAATCCTAATGAAACTCAAAATGTTCATACTATCTGTGCAGGTTGTGCATGCTGCCGGGTGAATTATTATTATTATTATTATTTTGGGGGGAGGGGGGGGAACCAGGAGGCTTTCAGTTGGATTTTCAAAATACTGGTTCACATCTTGGAAATGATAGTTTCTATACATTCTTATTCTGGTCTTTATGTCCAAACCCAGATCAATTATTCATTTATCTAGCAATAACAGTGAATAGTATCATGTCAACTTATAACCACAGCTGGGACTGGAACTTGAGTCACTGAGTTGTGTCCAGTTTTATGACCATTTTTGCTGTGATCATTAAACAAATCATGTGGTTGTTAAGTGAATCTGGCTCCCCTCAATTACTTTGCTTGTCAGAAGTTCTCTGGGAAGGTGGCAGATGGCAATTATGTGACTCTGGGATGCTGCAATTATTGTAAATACATGGCCAGTTGCCAAGCGCCCAAATTTTGATCATGTGACCATGGGAACGCTGCAGTGGTTATAAGTACAAGGACTAGTGAAAAATTACTTTTTTCAGCACCATCATAATTTCCAACAGTCATTAAGCAAATGGTTGTAAGTTGAAGACTAAAAAGCCTGTCAGTTTCTAACCTTTTGTCAACAAGATCAAGAGAAATCTTGTTAAATGCTTCATTGAACTCAGGATACATTAATGGCATTGTTACAGTCTACAGATAAATGATTCTATTAAGAAAGCAATAAAGCTTGTATGGTATGATTTGATCTTGATAGATATGTATTGGTTTATAATAATCAGTACATGTTGGCTCACAAGTCTATTTTAAAATAGAATTTTGCATAGAATTGCTGAACTAATGTGTAGATCCCTGGAGACATCTTTCTTTTCTCCAGAGGCTTAATACTGCCCAGATTCTTGAAAATATATTCCCTGCTATGGTTTTTATAAACCATCAAGGGGGTTAAGGTAGAAATACAGGTTGTAGGAAATTCTCTCTTCTAGCTCTATTGCCCCTTTCCCAGGCCCTGGATGCCATTGCTGTATTGCTGGATATCTTGGCCTCAGGCTGTTCTTAATGATTGCTAGAGAGTAAAAAGAATTTGCTGCATCGCAATTTGCCTAAGAAAGAATGGGCAAATCTGGCATGCGTGGCTGAGACCTGACAGAGCAACTCCCTGCCATTCTCACCTAATCTTATATTTGGCCACTAAGGTTTCAGTGGTTGCACAGCTGGAGACTAGAGTCAGAGAGGAGGGATGATACTGAACCTTTGTGAGAATTTTTGCTGTGACCAGAGGCTCCGCTCTACATGAAACAAGATGCAAATATCTTTTCCAATTGGATCTTGCACTGAACAAAAGGGAGCTAGATAACCTCTAGATACCTTTTAATCAGGAGTATCTGTAGTGATGGTCATTGGTTTCAAAACAGCAGGTTCGACTGAGGAATTAAAACTTATCTGTTATTATGTGCTTGCAATGCATGTAACATGCGTTAAAAAACTATGGGGGTTTGCTCTAGTCATGCCCACCATTTTGAAGACAGTGAGCATCATTAAGGAAGCTCCTGTTTCCATTGTTTCTACAATTTCGAATGGTAGATTGTAGAAACAAGCTAGGATATTGTTAATACACTGCCCAGCAGGTTCATGTCTGTTCCTAGAACTCACTGTGCGGAATGGGATAACTCATCATGGCCAACTCGCCATCGGACAATTCAACAAATATAAAAGTTAAATTAATTTCAATAGAGCCATGGCCAATAATAATAAAATTAAGTCAATCCAGAAATAAAAGAGTTACAATAATTTCAACGAAAACATGGTCATCACTAATAAAAGTAATTGAATGAAATGATTAATACATTGAATTGACCCACGGTAAGTTGTCCTGCAATGAGTTGACCGCAGTAAGTTGTCCTAGGACACCCCCACCGCCACTGTGAGCCAGGCACCCAGTTCCCCCTAGCTGTTAATTCTGGAGTCAATATATGTTAGGGTGGAATCTTTAGTAATTCAGGAATTCATGGACATTGTAATTAATATTTTGTCAATCACTTTCTGACTAGTTTGCAACTCGCCAATAACACTGATGCAAGGGGGAAAAGTACCTTTTTTGTGTGCCAGATGAACATTGCATTGGGAAGTTTATCATTGCTGGGTACTCTCATAGAAGTCGTCATTCCTCAGTAGTTTTTACCTATGCACAATGAAGAAGGTTGTTTCAAGATTCTCTCACTGTGCAAAATCTTACGGAACAGGTGGTTCTTCAGATTTCTAGTTCATTTAGAGCTTTTTCTTGGCTCTAAGTAAAATCCTTAATGTTGGGGTGATTTGAAGGATATGTGTCTATGCATTTTAAAATTAAATGTTAGTGTTTATACTTTTTAACAATAGCTCATTCTTTAAAGGGCAGATGGAATTTGATTAGTACTACTGGGGCTATTAAATAGTAGTAATGTGCATTATACAAGACAGCAAACCAGAAAACAATACAGTAATTTGGAGGGAGAAGGTCAGGTAGCTGATTAGAATTTCCTTGAGTTACTTTTTTGGTCATTTGTGAGTTTATGGTTCTTAGAAAATCAATAAATCAGAATCTTGAGAATATGGAAGCAAAAAGGAGTATTTCAAAATATTCTGAAAATTCTCTTATGTGCATGTCATGAATGAAGCATAAATATGAGTTATAACAATTTTTGTTTCAACAGAGCTCAACAAAAACCCAGTGGAAGGCTTCTCAGCAGGTTTAATAGATGACAATGATCTCTATCGATGGGAAGTTCTTATTATTGGGCCTCCAGATACACTCTAGTAAGTATTTCTAATCACACAGCTAATAGCTTGTGATGTTAGCATTTAATTTCTTGTAAATCAGCTTCGGGCTTTGATTTTGCTGAAATTGATAGCATAGCTTTTGGTCTCATTTTAAGATTTAATATAAGACTTGCATATGCATCTTAAGTATGTCAATACTCTCTGTATATCTCTTAGGGGAACAGAATATTGGCTTGCAAGATAGTCTCTAGATTGGAAATCCTAACTTGCATAGAGTTGCATTTTATGATAATGTATGTGAGAAAGTTATTGTGTGTTTGCTGATTTAGAGAAGGTGTTATCAAGGGAATAGACTTAAACTATGGAATGTATTAATATAAAAGTTAGTTACTGAATGCAATAATCTGTGTATGATAGAAGTAAAGCATGCATGCAAATAAGTACATCTTGGAGGAGGGAATAAGGCAAGGATGTGTAATAGTCTCTTGATCATTTAATGTACTTATGGATAAATCTATCAGGAATGTTTGTGATGTTTGGGATATGTCAGTTTGGGACATGTATGCTGCTGTAGTGTGCACAATTATTAGGCAAGTGAATGTTTTGACCATATCATCATTTTCATGCATATTTTCCACCTCCAAGCTGTATAAACTTGAATGCTTAGTGGATATAAATATATCAGGTGATGTGTATTTGTGTAGTGAGGGAGGATGTGGCCTTAGGAGATCAACATCCTATATCAAGATGTGCATAATTATTAGGCAGCTTCTTTTCCTCAGGCAAAATGGGCCAAAAAAGAGATTTAACTGACTCTGAAAAGTCAAAACTTGTAAAACGTCTTTCAGAGGGATGCAGCACTCTTGAAATTGCTAAGATATTGGGGCATGATCATAGAACCATCAAACACTTTGTTGCAAATAGTCAACAGGATTGCAAGAAACGTGTTGAGAAAAAAAGACGCACATTAACTCTCAAAGATTTGAGAAGAATCAAACTTGAAGCTACCAGGAACCTATTATCCTCCAGTGCTGTCATATTCCAGAATTGCAACCTACCTAGAGTGCCCAGAAGTACAAGGTGTTCAGTGCTCAGAGACATGGCCAAGGTAAGGAAGGCTGAAACCCGACCCCCACTGAACAAAAGACACATTAGTTGAAACAGCAAGACTGGGCCAAGAAATATCCGAAGACAGATTTTTCAAAGGTTTTATGGACTGATGAGATGAGAGTGACTCTTGATGGACCAGATGGTTGGGCCCGTGGCTGGATCAGTAACGGGCACAGAGCTCCACTTTGACTCAGATGCCAGCAAGGTGGAGGTGAGGTACTGGTATGGGCTGGTATTATTAAAAATGAGCTAGTTGGACCGTTTTGGGTTGAAAATGGATTCAAAATCAACTCCCAAACCTACCACCAGTTTTTAGAAGATACTTTGTTCAAGCAGTGGTACAGGAAAAAGTCTGCATCTTTCAAGAAGACCATGATTTTTATGCAGGACAATCCTCCCATCACATGCATCGAAGTACTCCACTGCGTGGCTAGCCAGTAAAGGCCTTAAAGATGAGGCTGCGGTCTGGGAAGCTGTGGTTGCTGCTGCACAAAATGTTGATCATCAACAGATCAAGAAACTGACAGACTCCATGAATGGAAGGCTTATGACTGTTATTGAAAAGAAGAGTGGCTATATTGGTCACTGGTTTTTTGTGTGTGTGGAATGTCAGAAATGTTTATTTGTACATTTTGAGTTGTTTGATTATTATTCTCACTTTAACAGATGCAAATAAATGAGTGAGATGGGCAAATTTTCATTTTTCATTTAATTGCATAATCATTCTGCACACTAATAGTTGCCCAATAATTGTGTACGCATAGATATTCTCCTAAGAAAGCCAAAATCTCACTTTTACTTTCTTAAATATTCAGGTTTGAGGTTTATTAACATTTTGAATTGACCAAAAGCACTTTAGTTGTTCAATACTTTTTTTTCCAAAATACAGCTTGCCTAATAATTATGCACACAGTGTAAAACTATTGTATATGTAACCTATAACTGGATGAAACAGGTGCATCAGAGGGCAAAACTTTTTCACCCAAGGTAGCTCAAATGGATTAACTCACAGAACGTGTCCAAAATCCAGGGGCCATGAGAGTTGAATGCATGTGTGCAAGCACAGGGAGGTCGACTAAAGGAGGCATGGAACGCATGTGAGCAAAGAAGAAAGGAAGGTGTAGTGCATGCAAGCAAAGAAAGGCTGGGGGTGGGGAAGACTTACCCAAGTGACATGCAACCTTTCCTGCCAGCTTCCCCATTAATCATATTTATGGTAAACCATCATGAAAGATCACAAATTGTGACCATGTGACTGCAGCAGATTGCAGCTGGTCACATGTATAAGCTATTTGCCAAGCATTCAAGCATTCACATTTTATTCATATGACTATGGGGGTCTTGCAGTAGCCAGAACTTTTGAGGACCAGTCGTAAGTTCTTTCATTCAGCACTGTTACTGAATGCACGGTCGTAACTTAAGGGCTATCTGTAAGTTGAACAGAAGGAGAAAATAAAGTGTTGGTAGATGGAGCTGATGAAATTCTCAAAAAGAAAGTTCTAAAAGGGTTAAACCACCAAAGACCAAGTATGATGGTGTGTCTGAATATGGTAGAAGCAAAGATAGTTTTATAAGGATTAAAGGAGGAATATATTGAATGAAAGCCAGTTTGGTATAATGGTTAAGGCATGGTGCTGGAGACCATGAGATGGTAATGATGATGATGGTGGTGGTGGTGGTGGTAATGTTGGAGGTCATCTAATCTAACCCCCTGCTCAGGCAGGAAACCCTATATCATTTCAGACAAATGGCTGTCCAGTCTCTTCTTAAAAACCTCCAGTGTTGGAGCGTTCACAGCTTCTGGAGGCAGGTTGTTCCACTGATTAATTGTTCTAACTGTCAGGAAATTTCTCCTTACTTCTAGGGTGCTTCTCTCTTTGGTTAGTTTCCATCTGTTGCTTCTTGTCCTGCCCTCAGGAGCTTTGGAGAATAGCTTGACTCCCTCTTCTTTGTGGCAACCTCTGAGATATTGGAATACTGCTATCATGTTATCCCTCGTCCTTCTCTTCATTAAACTAGACATACCCAATTCCAGCAACCGTTCCTTATGTGTTTTAGCCTCCAGTCCCCTAATCATCTTTGTTGCTCTTCTCTTTACTCTTTCTAGAGTCTCAATATCTTTTTTACATTGTGGTGACCAAAACTGGATGCAGTATGTGGCCTTACCAAGGCATTGTAAAGTGGTATTAATACTTCACGTGATCTTGATTCTATCCCTCTGTTAATGCAGCCTAGCACTGTGTTGGCTTTTTTGGCAGCTGCAGCACACTGCTGGCTTATATTTAAGTGATTGTCCACTAGGACTCCGAGATCCCTCTCACAGTTACTACTACTGAGACAGGTACCACCTGTATTGTATCGCTGAATTTGGTTTTTCTTGCCTAAATGTAGAACCTTACTTTTTTCATTGAATTTCATTTTGTTAGATTGCTCCCAATGTTCAAGTTTGTCAAGATCCTCCTGTATCATAAGCCTATCTTCTGAAGTGTTGGCTATTCCTGCCAGCTTAGTGTTAGATGAGTTCCCCATCTATCCCCTCGTCCAAATCATTGATGTAGTCCAAACGTAGGCACAAAGCCAGCTGAGTGACAGTCACTCTTTCTCAGCCCTCGGAAGGAGGCAATAGCAAACAACTTTCAAAAATATTGGCAAGAAAACAACAGGGACCTGTCTAGGCAGTTGCCAGAAGCCAATACAAAAAAAGAGTGAATAGTGTTGAAGTAAACCATGTTTACTTATATTTCCTTTTCTTTTGCTTACCTATGGTCTGGTTTTATTCCCTTCAGTGGTTTGCATAATATTGCTTTATCCCTTGTAAGTGGATATAATGGATATGTATATAGGTAGATTTATATTATGCAAATCTAAGCTAACCTTGGCTAAGCCATTACTTTAGTCAGCTCCCTTCTCTCTGAAACCTAATGAGATCCACATGCTGAAACAAAGTTGCATATGAAATGTAATGTTTCTTACACATTTGAGAAATATTTGTTTCCAACTCAATGGAATGTTGGAAAGAAATCGTGGAAAGTTGCTTGGGACTGTGTCTGTCTATAGGCAGGATAACTCCAGAAACTGAAATGAATTTGAAAATGAGCCATGCAGAAAAAAATCCACTAAAAAGGCCCAGTGTATCCCTATGAGAAACATAGTTTGCAACCATTCAGAATATTGCTGACTATTCCACTCTAAGCCACCTTCCTTTTCCCTCCTTGTCATATGGCCCAGAGCAGAGCATGTAGCCAACCCTGTGCTTCCCAGTGCACATATACACATAAAACACAGATAGGTACAACTTTAGAGAAGTGCAGATACATACATACATACATACACAGGCAACATCTTACTTTCTATCATTCAAGTAGAACTAATTTACCAACCACAATAGGCACTGGTGACTCCATTGCTAAGCAGCATGATTGTTAAGTGCAACAAAACATGACTGTGACTTGCAGTTTCCTGTCAGCTTCCCCATTGACTTTGTTGGAATCTGGCTGTGAGGTTGTAAATGGTGATCTGATTACACAAGGGCAATGCATGCCAGTTGCTGAGCACTCGTATCACAATCACATAACTTCAGCAACTTTGAGGAGTAGTCATAAGTCTTGTTTTTCAGTGCTGTCGTAAATTTGAATGGTCACTGAACAAGTGGTCAGTAAGCAAGGACTACCTGTAGTAGCATCTTCTATGGTTTGCTGGTCAAAGAATAGAAAAGAATTTCAGAAGCAATGATTTGTGTGGTTTCTATATTCAAAATAAAAAGATAATTTAAAAAATAACATATCCACAGTTAATCAAATTCTTACAGTTGGTTCTCATTTAATGACCACTCATTCAGTGACCATTTGAATTTACACCTGCATTGTATGACTGGTAGTTAGACCATACCTCATACTTACAGCCATTGCTGCATCACCCACAATCACATGATAGAAATTTGTGACTTTCCCTGCTGATTTCCCTGAATCAAAGTCAGAGGTTGCAGGCACATGAGCTGCTCACTTAATGACCTGTACGGCCCTTGTTTAATGAAGGCAACAGAACTGCTGTCTCTTCATCATGTCCCCCCCCCCAGGTAATTAAATAACGAATAGTAGGTTCTGTGAATACTAATTATGAGCAAAATTGTAGAACACCAGATAATAGACTTTCCCTAAAAGATTAGAAAGGAGCAAAAGATCAAAATTTCAAGTACAGAGATAGATATGATAATGATGTTGCAGGAAGATCAAGCTATGAAGCAATTAAACCTCTTAAGCTAAACCATGTACTTTAAAATTAATCTTAAAAAACGCTAAGGAGCAAATCCCATTAAACACAAGCCATACTTTTAAGTAAATTCCAAAAGCTCTCTGCTCAGTCTTCACAGGAACTTCTGTCCATTACACTGTAGTGTAAGTCGTAGATACAAGAAATACCATTTTTAAAATCTTATTCACAGAAACACCGCACATAACTCCAGTAGACTCCTTAACTATAAAGTAATAGTGGTTCAGCAGTTTAAATGTTGAGCAGAACCTGAGTCTGAATTACATAAAAGTAAAGTGATACATAAAGATAATGCAAATATTCATATAAGCAGGATAGCAGGCAAAATGAATCTTGCAACTTAGGGTTTTGTACATGTTTTTTTTTCTGATTTTCATCATTTAGCATATTTAACATGCTCTTGGTGCCATCCTAGGCTTCAAAAATTGAAATCTGGATGTCTAGATGTGCTTTCAGTAACAAAGATTGTCCATTTTATGACTGTTTCCAAAACAGGAAATGACAGCTCAATCTTTTGTCTGTATGATTACATATTAATTGTGATAGAGTACAGATGATAGGACCTGATATTGATAATATCACTTTCTTAAAGTGCATGTCTTATTACTATTACTCCTTGACAAGAACAAGTTCAGGCATTTGTCATTATGCTTATTCATTTAATACCCCCCTACATACCAAATGCTGTTTTAGGCACTCTGCCAGTAAATTTGTAGTTTCATTTAACAGATGATGAGAGTACAAATGAAGGTGGCCCAACAACATCTTTTATGCAACAAATGTTTCCTAGACTGTACCATAGAAACCCTACGATTCTTTTATTCCAAATGCAGGGAAGATTTTTGTTTATTCAATCTGTATTGCTGTAGGCTACACTGGAAATGTTCTTCAAATATTTAGGTCTTGCTTTTAATCCTTATCCACAAGTTGAGACTTAACATACACATCTTGATTTACTTTTCCTTTGTTTGGGGCCATATCTTAATTTCATTATATCACTGTGAAAAAAAGTTTGGTAAAAGTAGAGATTACTGGAAGATAACTCTTCTACTTGTACTAAGCTACAGTTCTAGGAATTTAGATAGAAGGCAAAAAGGCCTCAAGAGTATTTTTCCCTTGCATGGTTGTCCTGGGTTTTAAGAACCTTGTAGATCTGTTCTGAGCTTAATACTTTTGGAAATACATTTGATGGGAAAATGACAAGAGAATCTGTTCTGAACCTGCTTCCAAGGGTTGGGATACCCCGCCAACAAAGCAAGCCTACCTGCTTCTTTTTCTGTGTTCTTCATGACAGTCAAAATATTTTTATTCAGCAGGCGGTTGATGTATAAGCTTGTTTTATTCTTTAATTATGTGGGTTTGTTTAGTGTTCTACATTAGCACACAGCTGTCTTTCAAAAGACACAGGGCTTATTTGTTTGTGATCTATACTATAGCTCTTCAGTCCATGTCTAGAGATTTATTTGTGATGTTATCATTTATCCTGAGATATAGTACAGATTTGTTAGTACTCTCCCTCTTCAGTGAGCTGCCAATCAAACTGGACCATGATGGTATCTGTTTTTTAAAATGGGTGTTTCTTTCTGGCTTCTGTTATCTTGTCTGTCTGCCTGATTGCAGCCTTCACCATATATGTGTAACAGCTGCCTAGATTTAAGCCAAATCTCATGTGATTTTAAGGGAGGCATTATCATTCCATTCACTGTATAGGACAGGGGTGTCAAACTCCCAACGTCACGTGATGTGTCGCGACGTATTGTGACTTTTTCCCCCATTGCCGGCAATGGGGTGGGCGTGGTTTCAGTATGACGCATCCGACCCGCAGGCCGGCAGTTTGACACCCCTGGTATAGGATTTCCTTCCTACAATAAATGGGCTTCCTGTTCATCCTTGTGTGTTACTTCACGACCATGAAGAAGAATGACAAACTGCTCCTGATTTCATTCTTCAAATGTTTATCTAGGCCAGGGGTGTCAAACTGCCGGCCCGCAGGCCGGATGCGTCGTGCGGAAGCCACACCCACCCCATTGCCGGCAATGGCAAAACAGTCCCGATACGTTGCGCGATGTCACGTGACGTCGCGAGTTTGACATGTCTGATCTAGGCATTCACATAAACTACTATTTTCCTTTCCTTTAAATTTGGAGAGATGCTCCCTTAACAGAAACATTGTGGGGGAGGGTATGATTTTTTTTTTTAATGGCAAACATTTTGGTTGTACAATAGCTTTCCCCAACTTGGGTGCCCTTCAGTTGTGTGAATTTCAGCTCTCAAAATACTGAGTGAATATGGCCATTGCTAAGAATTTTGGTAATTGAATTTTGAGGCATAGATTGTGGAAGTCTGCTTTATACCATACCAAATGAGTTTCTGCACATGCTCAAAAACTCATGTGCAAATTCAGAAATGACTGCCCAAAGTTGCAGGTAAACAACCTACTGTTTTCAATTTGTTGGTGAACTATTGGGCCATTGATATTTTTTCATGGTTTTTTAATCTTCATGTTGGCTGTGATTCCTTATTCATTGGTTAGACTAATAATTTAGTCTTTGCCAGGAGAATGAGTGGAAAGCAAAAAAGGAAGGCAACAGTAATTTTAAAAACTGTGCAGTGTATGTTTTATGATATGCAAGAGTCTGTGTTCTTTGTACATATCATTTTGGTAATACATACTATTGGTAAGAAATGTACATAAATTTGGTTTGAGAATAGTTGATTAAAGATCAGAATCTTTTAACATTTATACTTTGATATAAATCCCATTTAAAATCAGTGGACGTTTGCAATACAGAGCAGAGTTGTTTAATTATGAAATAATGAATTTAGATTACAGTAAATACTTCATGGTTCTGGCTTATGAAATTTCAAGTATTAATTCCCACTGAGGAAGTATTGAATATATGGGAAGCAATTTAAAGGATTAAAAACATCTATTTAATCAATAATCAGTCTTTTGGATGTTGTAGTGACTATTTTCAAGCCAACAAATAACTTAAGGCTTTGACATTTTGAAGTCGATTACTGAAAATATTCTTAATTTCTTTAGTGAAGGCGGTGTCTTCAAGGCTCATCTTACTTTCCCAAAAGATTATCCTCTCAGGCCGCCAAAAATGAAATTTATCACAGAAATATGGCATCCAAATGGTAAGATATTATGTCTCATAAAATGTTATTTTCTCTCTTCTATTTGGAATGAATATGAACTACGTTAGGAATCACTGTGGGAAATTACTAGAAAGGAATGTCATATTTAGTCCAGAAGAATATCTTCCCTGAAATCAAGATGGACCAGATATGCTTTTCTGAAATAAAGACTGTAAAAGACTGTACACTATTTTCTCCTTAATATCCACTATTCCCCTAAAATGATTCCCTGAAAATTATGAAATCCATCTGAGTGCTGCCATTGTGGTGCTAAAGGGGATTTCATAGAAATTTAATATGAATTTTTAAAATGTCAAGCCCAGTAAACTGTTTTACTGTACTACACTGTACACAGTCTGTTGAAGTTAAGACTTGTGACCTCAGAAATTGTATTATAGTATTATAATAACTTGCTCCATGGGCATATGGGTTTTAGTGGCTGCTGAGCTGATCTAGCTGTGGTAAGGGCCAGCAGACCCGTTGTTCCTGCCAGGTATATAAACGTTGGGGACTAGAACTCCGGGGGGGAGGGAGAATACCCACCTCCTCAGTTACTGGTGGACATGCTGCCAGTCTAACCCAAAAATTGAAGAGAGAGAGAGAGAGAGAGAAAGAAAGAAAAGGTCTGTACAAAATGAAGTTGAATAGAGTGGTCTTAGAGAAAAGTGGGAGAAGTGTGAAGAGTCTTGTTCCCAGTTGGGAAGAGAGAAGAAAAGTCCAGAGGTGGCTTCCCTGGAAGAAGGAAGTGAAGACCCAGAGGGATAAGACCCAACAACAAAATGGAGGGAATTGGCTGGCTACAGGAGGCAGCGGCAGCATCCACAACCCAAGAAGGAAAGTTTGAGATTGGCTTTTGGCGAGGAAGCCCTGTTTGCTGGGAAATAACTAGGCAAAAGACCTTGAAAGAGGCTCTTTCCCCAAGAGAGAAGCAGTAGGTGTTCAGCTGAGCAGTTCCAGGTACAGGTAACACCACCTGAGCACGCTATAGTAAATTTTAGCCCTCTCTCTTGTCAAACCCATGAATGAGAGATAAAGAGGGCGAGAAAGGGGGAGGAAGAGGAAGAGATAGAGGGGGAAAGTCTCTTGGAGGAAGATTTGAGAGGAAACGTGACATTGGATATTGTGTTGTATATACCTGTTGTAAATGTCTGCTGTACATAACATCACTGTAAAAAGCATAAAGGCCTTCACTGTCGTGTTTTTCTGTCAGTTGCCACCCTTCAAAACAATACACCTCCAATTCAAGAAAAGAACTGTGTCACTCTGTGACATTCCATAATATTGGCACGATGGATTGAGGATCGTGACTGAAAACTGGCTCACAGCTGATCTTTGCAGTTATCTGAAATATCTTTGCTGCTACATTCTGCCTCTGAATGATCTTCCCCTTCTTTCTTTGTAGTTGACAAAAATGGTGATGTCTGTATTTCTATCCTTCATGAACCTGGTGAAGACAAGTATGGCTATGAGAAACCTGAAGAACGCTGGCTTCCCATTCATACGGTGGAAACCATAATGATTAGTGTAATTTCTATGCTGGCAGATCCCAACGGCGATTCTCCTGCTAATGTTGATGCAGCGGTATGACTCTTAATAAATAAAAATGTTCCTACCATTGCTAAAAGAAATTAGGAATTCATTTGAGTCCTTGATTAATAGATTTCTTCTGTAATAAATATTCTCTTAATAAGAGAAACAGGGCTTGAACTAAAAAAAGTGTGTTTAATAGTGTTAATCTTCAGATTTTGGGTGGCTTAGTGGAATAAAACACAAAACCCAATATACCCCACCCCTGGCAACAGTATCCAAGCAAACCACTTAATGGGTTCCATGGAATCCTTTAAATATTTTGACCTTTTAAGGCCCCATATTGTTCAGTGCCAGATTCTCTGGGAGACCACCTCTCCCTGTTTACATCTACCCATTCCATCATGTCCAGCAGAAAGGCATGTTGTGGGTCCTGTTAACCAAAGGGCATTGTTTGGTGGGGTCTAAGAAGAGAGCCTTTTCTGCCATGGTACCCACCCTTTGGAATATTATTCCTCCTGAAGTGAGATTGGTCCCAACTCTATTAGCCTTCTAAAAGGCCTTTAAAACTTGCTTCTGCCATTAGATTTGTGGATCCCATGGAAGAATGGACCCTGTGAAATGGCTGTATTGTATGTAAATTTGGAATGCTCTCTCCCCGCCTCTTGTCACAAAGGTGCTTTTTTCATGAGGCAACTGGATTTTCTTGTTTTTCTTGAAGACGTTTCGCTTCTCATCCAAGAAGCTTCCTCATCTCTGACTGGACGGTGCGGAATGGCAGGATTTATACTCCTTGCAGACAGCTGGTCATTTGCATTCTTTTAGCTGGTTATTTGCATTCTTTTAGCCTCTTGTTTCTATATTTTTTAAACTCTTATTTAATTGTATATTAATGGTTTTGCTTTTATTTTTGATTTGTTCAAGATGGAATTGCAAATTATACTTACTATGAAATTACTCAACAGGCTACAAATTAAATGTATGCTTAATTCATTGAAGACGTTAGTTGAAATATCACATGCTACTTTTTTCTCTTAAACAATATAAGAAAATAATGGGTATTTTTCTCAGGAGGTTGGAGAGACAATGCATGTTTTAAACAGTTTTCAAAATCTGTATTTTAATTTACAGAAAGAATGGAGGGAAGATAGAAATGGAGAATTCAAAAGAAAAGTTGCCCGCTGTGTAAGAAAAAGCCAAGAAACTGCTTTTGAGTGACACTTAATTCAGTTAGTAGCTTCACTTTTTTCAGGGTAAGTAATTTAACTGAGAATTCCAGTTTTAACAGGAAATACTGCAAGGTAGCATCATAAATATTACCTTTATATGCTGAGTGTTCCCCAGACAATAAGGAAAGATAGTTCTCATACTTATATGGGAAATCTCTGACCCATGAGGACCAGTACTTCACAGGGCAGCTAAGCATGGGAAACAAGTGGCTGATTATAATACTATTTATACAAAACTATAATATTTAGAGTGTTAATTTTTCCATAGAAACATTTTAACTAATATGTCTCCAGTGTTGTAGAAGCTCATTTGCTTTAACTAATTCTCAGAGAATAGGTTACATTTATTTATCAGTGTCTTCATAGTAGTTATAAGTGCTAATACTAATCTTGTAGCTGATATTTTTTTTAAAACAAGATATTGGCACTTAACTCTGAAAACTAAACATACAAATTTAGATTTACATATATGTGTGTGTATTAATGGTATTTGGGAATGACCTTGGGAGATAGGATGAAGAGGTACAGCCTAGACAATTGCAAAAAGTGTCTCAGCCCACAGAAGGAAAAGGAGCATGGGAAACATCTCAGAAGGGACATTCCCCGGTTTTCTGGAAAGTAAAAGGTGGGGAGAAATTCTTTCAGACTTGCAAGATTCTGTTACTGTAACCTTACAATAAAGGTAACGTTACCGTGTTTCCCCGAAAGTAAGACACTGTCTTACTTTCTTTTGGGCTCTGAAGTAAGCACAGTGTTTTACTTTCGGGGAGGACTTACTTTTTGCCGGTACTGGCACCAGTAGGCCACGAGCGCGCGGGGGTGGGGCGGGGCCTGTGCATGGGGTGGAGAAGCAACGTGGCGGCGCTAGCATGGTGGCGGACTAGTTGCTTCCCTCCCCCTGCCAGACACCTGCCGAAGCCGCGCAGGGTAAGGTAAAAAAAAAAAAGTTCCATCAGACTTTCTAACTTCTCGCGAGATCTCAAGAAGTTAGAAAGTCTGATGGAACTTTTTTTTTAACCGATAGTCCCACAAACATGCAGCGAAGGCTGAGAAGCGAACGGAGAAACGGAATGCAACTGAAACGCAGGTTAGTAAAAAAAACCGCTTGGGGGAGGCGAGAGCATCTGGGCGAGGGCGGGCACGGAAACCTTACGTTGCACGGTGGTGGGAGGGTGGGGCGTGTGCCCTTCTCGTGCAAGGCCAGCCGCCGCCGCATGCAAGGAAACGGAAGTTTTTTGGGGGGGAAAAAGGTCAATCAATTCCAACTTCTCGCGAAAGACCTTACGAAGTTGGAATTGATTGACCTTTTTTTTTTCCTAAAAAAACCTTCCTTTGTTTCCTTGCACGCGGCGGCGGCGGATCGTGAAGGGGAAACGGCATGGGGCTGGGAGTCAGATAAGGAAAGAAAGGCAATTCCTGGGGAGAGCGAGGATTGCTTTCCTCACCTGCCCCACTTGTTCCGAGGCCGCTTTCCACTGAGCTGCATTGCTCTTGCCAATGGCCTGATCGCCCACTTCAGCACCCTCTCTCCCCGAGCCTCTGGCACTCCACCTGCTGCTTTGGTGGCTCTGCCTACAGAGCCACCAAAGCTGTAGCCGAATGGGCAGATGAGGGGGGAACCTGCCCCACTTGTTCCACGGCCACTTTCGGGCGAGCCGCATTGCAGCGGCATTGGGCGCAATGCGCGAGGCAGCAAACAGCCGCGTCACGCCGTTTGCCCCCTCACGCGTCGCGCCCAATGCCGCTGCCATGAGGCCGTGAAACAAGCCGGGCGGAGGTAAGGAACCGGTATACCAGATCCCCCCTCCCCCATCAGCTTCGCCTCATCACAGAGGCCATCTGTGCAGGCCCTTAAGTAGGGCTTACTTTTGGAGGAGGGCTTATATTAGCCCCCCCCCCCAAAATCAGCTGGGGCTTATTTTCAGGGGCAGGTTTACTTTCGGGGAAACACGGTAATAGTCATGGTTTGTGCTTCTTGTTTGGACTACCTCAAAATACTGAGAACAAGTTCTTCACTTGGATTTTTTTGGGGGGGGGGGGCATATGAGTCTCTCAATCTGATGGGTAAACTTTCCTGCTTTACCTTATTTAACGTAGTTCTTCAAGATTACCTCAATAATTGAATTGGTTTAAGATTCTCCATGTTGTACAGATTATGGGACTCTTAATATCTTGTATGTGAGAGAACAGTTTAAACCAGAGATGGTAAAAGTTTGGGCTCGTCATACCAAAAATTCAGAAAATGCCTAACTTGACTCTGCTGTCATGTCACACACACAGATGCACACACACACACACACACACACACACACACCCCTCCCAAACAAAAGAGAAACAATTCTCTTATCTCCATCTGATCTATGCCACCCTAAACAGCGGCACTCAATGGCAGTGCTGAGGCTGGGCCTGAAGTAGAAGCCCAGACCTCAACTTCAGCCCTGGCACCATCACTACCACTCAGAAAGGCTGCTTTGTACCATTCCCCAAGGTGCGCAGGTCTTGGGGCAATGGCATGATTGCCCCACAACCCAGCGCTTCCTAGGATCTGCACACATCACTTATCTTGAGGTAGTGTTCTCTTTCTATTGACAGCCCCCACGGCCTATCTGAGGCTGCTGCAAGTCACACAAGGCTTTTGTTCTTGAAGTGTCTTCAGAGAATGCTCTTCCATAGCCTCTGCAGCCTCCCAAAACCACACGAAAGCATACCCTATCTCAGGTAGGCAACCTTGGCTCTTTTATGACTCGTGGACTTCAACTCCCAGAATTCCTGAGCCAGCCATGCTGGCTCAGGAATTCTGGGAGTTGAAGTCCACGAGTCATAAAAGAGCCAAGGTTGCCTACCCCTGCCCTATCTGAAAGCACACCCTGTTCTCATAGGACTGCCAGAGGTCCAGAGAGCTCATCCCATTCTCACATGGCCTCCACAGCTCCCCAAAATTGCACAAGTACAAGATGTGCTTTCAAGAATAATTGGATGTTGGTGTGTCACCCAGGATATTGTGGCGTGTCATCTTTGACATCCGTGTCATACATTCACCATCACTGGTTTAAATATATGGCCTTTCACTTAGCCAATGAAGATAGTCTTATATTTAACACCTTTTCCTGCGTAATTTGGGCATTGATACATTTCACTAATGCAATATTTCAGCTTATTGCATGAATAGTCAAGTCAGTAAAAGTGCTTTTAATTAGGTGTTTTAAATGGAGCTAGCAAATGGACTTTTATGGCAGTGCAACACTATAGTTTTACAAATTAGTAGTTAAAAATTCACATGTCCTAAATATTTAACTGCAAAGGGTGCTTAGTGAGTTAGAGCAGCCTAGGGGTAAATGAATTAGAACTCTGAATAGTAGTTCAGTTGCTGATCATGGAAGTTAACTGTCTAATAAAAACATTCTGGGGATTCTCATATTAATATATGTTGGAAGTACTAAAGATATGTGAAGATTCATATGAAATCTAGGTACCATGGTTGATGATTCTCTCTTCTTTTGTCTGTAGGTTTCCAATTGAGGAATATGGCACTGTTTTTCCTGCACTCTACCCACCTATTGCTGGACTTCTATTTATACCAAGTTGGCAGACACTGGCAGGAACTCGGCTGCAATAAAACATGGCAGTTATTAATGCTGACAAGGAGTCTAACAAGTGCCAACAAAGATTTGTGCATTTTGAAAACTAATGGAACTGCTTTAACCTTCAGGAAGAATTGTAAAGATGTGTACATAGCACAACATGATCCGGATAATATATATACTGTTCATGTACATCCACAAATACACCTTGTACCAAATAATGCTGTCTTGTAGTTAGAATAAGAATCGTGTAAATTCTAAAGATTTTTAGCAGATTCTTTTTTCCTCCACTCCAATTCATGGGGTTCTTTTCTTATGAGCCTTTTCTCAAATTTTCTCATGAAGCATGTTGGACTAAAAGAAATTAGGATTAAAAAAAATTCCATTTTAACTTTCCTTTTCAGCCATTAAAGCTTCATTAAAAATCTCACTTTAATAAAAATTTAATATCTTTGTAACTTCCTTCCCCTCAACATTTTTTGGGAATACATTAATAAAACATTGAGATCTCTCATTTGATTCTGATGATAAGCATTGTCATCAGGTGATGCATTTATTCTCCTTATGTTTTTACCTAGCTGTGCTCATCTTTTGGCTTGGATGTAGCAATAAGATTTACAGCCATGAATTACGCTTGAGCCTACTAGTTGTTCCCAAAAGGGCTGAGAGCATTCGCTTTGAAAGTGGTCAGCTATGTAAGTTAGCCCAATATAGGTTGAACCACTTTTTTATTTCTTGCCTGATTTGAAGTTGGATAGATAAAAGCATGCAGAGCTATAGGCTTCAAGTGAGTTCTGGTTTTGCTATCATATACTCTCCCCTATCTCACGTCTTCTTTTTCCTCTCTTTTTTTTTGCATTCTGGTCCCATTCAGATTTTCCTCACTTAATGTATAAAGAGAAATTGCAATGTATATTTTCATGTAACTTGATTTTGGAATTCTGTCACCTTCTGTAGTGAGTTCTTCCAAAATATAAATTTTTCCAATAGTTTTGTGTCAAGTTGGCTGTCTGCACTTTAAAAAATGAGAACACATTTTCAGAGAGCCTTAACAGATTTAGATTGCAAATCCTTGTCAAATGAGCATTGACAAATCCTATGTTATTCCGTGCACTATAGTTGGACTGTTGACTGGGTCAAAGACTTGCTAATGAGAGTTCTGTGAACCCAATGTATACTTTATAGTATAGCCTTAGCAATTGCATTAGACGATGAAGCATCATATTTGAGGAGACTAAAGCAGAATGCTCTTTGATAAGATTCCCTCCCACTAATGAATCAAAAATGGATAAGTTTACATTTCCATGCAGATTTTTCATTTCTTTAAAATTTGCTCAAGAGTTCTAGGTGACTCCAAAGCAAATTAGCAGGCGACAGGAAGATTAAGAGATTCCTTTATGAGAGGATATGTCCGTATAATATATTCCTTGTATTTTGCTGCAGATGATATAATACATTAATGCCCATTTAGAAAAAAAAAACAATTACACCAGCCACCATGGGGAAACTGTCCAGATGTTGCTAGGCTATCATTCCTAGCATTCTTCATTATTGGGCAGGTTGATTGAGGGCTGCTGGAATACAGTATATGGTTTAGGTACCCATCCCTGGCCAACTGAAGTAGAAGTCAATTGTAGTCTTTTAAGTAATTGAAAATGAGTAGATATCCTGATAAAAGATAGGGAGAGGGATGGATGGCAAAGCTGTCCGCATTTGTAAATTGTCAAAAAAAAAAAAAAAGTGTATGAACTCTCTTTATTAGAAGCACAGCCATTCCTATACTGTTTTATAGTGCTCTTCCTGGTCTTATCTGGCCTGCTTATTAGAGTTTAGGTACATTCATCTGTTAGCAGCTTCTGCAGCAGCTCTCATTACGTACCACTTCAGAGCAAGAACTAGAAGCAAATAGCTCGGTTGGAATTCACATGGGAATTAAAGCAGAATTCGCCTGGATATAGAAGCACTAGACCAGGGGTAGGCAACCTTGGCTCTTTTATGACTCGTGGACTTCAACTCCCAGAATTCCTGAGCCAGCCATGCTGAGGGTAAAGGGAGAGGTTTCCAAGCTGAGCCATGCTGGCTCAGGGATTCTGGGAGTTGAAGTCCACAAGTCATAAAAGAGCCAAGGTTGCCTACCCCTGCACTAGACTGAGTAATATAACATAAAGAAATACATAAAAAATCCCAAATGATTCTATATCATAATTATTTTATGACACATACACTTGTTTAATCCCACCTTCTCTATTAAGTACACAAGGAATAAATCATGCATTTTTTGTATGGGGTAATTTCTAATTCTATACATGTATTTTTCTGATAGAAGGAACATTCATACAGCAACTATTAGTGGAAGGGGTTTTTAATAGTTAATTTTACCTTTTTATTTAACTGAATATGTCTGGGTGGATTCATCTGAAGTAAACTAGCAATATGTGCCAATAGCCTCTAAACTCAAACTTTCTTTAAAACAAGCAGTTGCCATCTTTGCTTGTTTGGTTATTACTTCAGATAAAAATAAAAGGTGGGGTGGGAGGAGAAGACATTCTCCTGAGGGGGAAAAAGTAGTAGTAACCCATCACAAATGTCAGGAGACCACAATTGATATAATTGAAAGAAGCAACAATACAGTATAAGACTGGAAAAGGGGTAGTAGATTCTTGCCTTGAGTATTTCTTTAAAAAATGGAATGTTTTATCCTTCTGGCTGCATGCCCATGCAACCCAGATTACTCTATGTTGGCATGTGAATTAGAAATGGTACTTCATAAATTCACTGTCTGATTAAAAAGATATATATTGCTGCTTCTGAACTATTAGTACCTAGACATGGTAGCTTGGTTTAGACAATTGGTCAAGAACCAGATTTGCTTGACTTTTGCTAAGGAGAGCTGGGGGTGAGATATTGAAGGAGAGAAGAGGTGCCAACCAGCTGGCTATCATTTGTGCTCTTGAGTAAAATATGATGAGGGAATTTTATTGTATTTTAGGCACTTCTTCCATAATTAAAACATGAAGGGAAGCATCCCCAATTTAAATTGCATATTTCTGTAAAACAAAAGACTTTAAAGCAGATTGAAATTAAATTCATCCCATGTTAAGAGAAAGCTTAAAATTATGTTGTAGTCCAGCTGTTTTTTTGCTAGGCTTTGTTCCTAACTTTGTCTGAACTTGACAAAGTACTTGGAGGGAAGAGCAACAGGAAATCCCATGTAGACAAAGCGGGAAGCAAAAGAATTCCAGAAGGCAATGGCATACCATTTCTGTATTACACCAAGAGGAAATTGAATTCAACTCAGGAGATTTTACTGCTTACATAATACATATTCTTGTGTTCTAAGCAAGGCTGTATAAATTCCTAGCTCATTTTAAAGTACTACATTTTACTATTTAAAATCTATTATACAGTGGGGCAAAAAAGTATTTAGTCAGCCACCAATTGTGCAAGTTCTCCCACTTAAAAAGATGAGAGAGGCCTGTAATTGTCATTATAGGTAGACCTCAACTAAGAGAGACAAAATGAGAAAACAAATCCAGACAATCACATTGTCTGATTTGGAAAGAATTTATTTGCAAATTATGGTGGAAAATAAGTAGTTGGTCACCTACAAACAAGCAAGATTTCTGGCTCTCACAGACCTGTAACTTCTTCTTTAAGAGGCTCCTCTGTCCTCCACTCATTACCTGTATTAATGACACCTGTTTGAACTTGTTATCAGTATAAAAGACACCTGTCCACAACCTCAAACAGTCACACTCCAAACTCCACTATGGTGAAGACCAAAGAGCTGTCGAAGGATACCAGAAACAAAATTGTAGACCTGCACCAGGCTGGGAAGACTGAATCTGCAATAGGCAAGCAGCTTGGTGTGAAGAAATCAACTGTGGGAGCAATAATTAGAAAATGGAAGACATACAAGACCACTGATAATCTCCCTCAATCTGGGGCTCCACGCAAGATCTCACCCCGTGGGGTCAAAATGATCACAAGAACGGTGAGCAAAAATCCCAGAACCACACGGGGGACCTAGTGAATGACCTGCAGAGAGCTGGGACCAACGTAACAAAGACTACCATCAGTAACACACTACGCCGCCAGGGACTCAGATCCTGCAGTGCCAGACGTGTCCCCCTGCTTAAGCCAGTACATGTCCGGGCCCGTCTGAAGTTTGCTAGAGAGCATTTGGATGATCCAGAAGAGGATTGGGAGAATGTCATATGGTCAGATGAAACCAAAGTAGAACTGTTTGGTAGAAACACAACTCGTCGTGTTTGGAGGAGAGAGAATGCTGAGTTGCATCCAAAGAACACCATACCTACTGTGAAGCATGGGGGTGGCAACATCATGCTTTGGGGCTGTTTCTCTGCAAAGGGACCAGGACAACTGATCCGTGTACAGGAAAGAATGAATGGGGCCATGTATCGTGAGATTTTGAGTGCAAACCTCCTTCCATCAGCAAGGGCATTGAAGATGAAACGTGGCTGGGTCTTTCAGCAGGACAATGATCCCAAACACACCGCCCGGGCAACGAAGGAGTGGCTTCGTAAGAAGCATTTCAAGGTCCTGGAGTGGCCTAGCCAGTCTCCAGATCTCAACCCCATAGAAAACCTTTGGAGGGAGTTGAAAGTCCGTGTTGCCCAGCGACAGCCCCAAAACATCACTGCTCTAGAGGAGATGTGCATGGAGGAATGGGCCAACATACCAGCAACAGTGTGTGCCAACTTTGTGAAGACTTACAGAAAACGTTTGACCTGTCATTGCCAACAAAGGATATATAACAAAGTATTGAGATGAACGTTTGATATTGACCAACTACTTATTTTCCACCATAATGTGCAAATAACTTCTTTCCAAATCAGACAATGTGATTGTCTGGATTTGTTTTCTCATTTTGTCTCTCATAGTTGAGGTCTACCTATGATGACCTACCTCTCTCATCTTTTTAAGTGGGAGAACTTGCACAATTGGTGGCTGACTAAATACTTTTTTGCCCCACTGTATCTGATTTTCCAGTGCTGATCAACTAATAGCAAACTCTGATTTATGAACTGTTTTCTGGGTTGGTTTTATGATTTGTTTTAAAAACGAGTACCTTAGAACAGTGGTACCCAACCTTTCCAGCTCCGCAGACTGGCAACAGCAGCAATGACAGCAGAGGGGAGGGATTGGTTTCACATGGGCACACGCCACTTGCACATATGGAGTTTCCTGTGGTTGCCTGCCACTTGCACGGCTCAGTTCCCAACAGGCCGCAGACTGGTACCAGTCCACGGACTGGGGGTTGGGGACTCCTGTCTTAGAATACAACTTTGCACTCAGATTATTGTAATCCACTAGACTTTTAAAAACTGCTTATAGATGGTAGAATCCACTCGTCCTGCAGTGCTGCCTCAACTTTGGGTGAAGGTGGTGTTTGTTGGAAAGATGAGTGAAGAATACCAATATCACTTAGACTTATAGACCGCTTCACAGTGCTTTACAGCCCTCTTGAGTGGTTTACAGAGTCAGTATATTGCCCCCAGCAATCTGGGTCCTCATTTTACTGGCCTCAGAAGGATGGAAGGCTGAGTCAACCTTGAGCCGGTGAGAATCGAACTGCCAAACTGCTGGCAGTCAGCAGAAGTAGCCCGCAGTACTGCATTCTAACCACTGTGCCACCACGGCTCATGTCAGGAGTGTAAATCAGGCACCTACATCGGGCAGCAGTGATATAGGAAGATGCTGGAGATAGATTTATCATTTTAGCGACAATGGTAAAGGCACCATGTCATACAGCACAGCAAGCAATGATGACCCACTCCTGTATTTTATCAAGAAACTACAAAGACAATAAAAAGTGGTTGATGATGTAGCGTTGAATGATGGGCCCTTCAGTTTGGATGTCATTCAATATGCTTTTGTGGATGAGCTGATGATCTTTTGGAACGCTAATGGTGTTTATAACATAGCTACAGTCAACTACACTTTTTACTTTTTAACTATCAGAAATAGACCAAAATTAGACGCTTTCACTCAGAGGGTCATACTGTTTACTACTCGGGACATGAAAAACAAAGGAACTGTGCTGATTTCATAATCAGAAAATATACTGCAAGAAAAATACCTAAAACGATGCTCAGTCATCCAGGTCATGATTGTGCCAAAGGTGCTTTTTCAAGAGGCAACTGGACTTTCTTGTTTTTCTTTGAAGATGTTTTGCTTCTCATCCAAGAAGCGTCTTCAGCTCTGGCAGGATGGTAGGGAATGGAAGGACTTATATTCCTTGCAGACAGTCCTTTCAGCAGTTCCATTTGCATTACTCAGGTGACCCTATAGACACAGATAAACCTCCCAAGTGGCCTCAACAACTCTAAAAGAATGCAAATGACCAGCTGTCTGCAAGGAATATAAATCCTTCCATTCCCCACAATCCAGTCAGAGCTGAACAAGCTGCTTGTATGAGAAGCAAAACATCTTCAAAGAAAAACAAGAAAGTCCAGTTGCCTCTTGAAAAAGCACCTTTGGTGCAAGAAGAATACATACGTACAATGCAGTATAATGAGTAATGATAATTCCCACACAAGCTTTTCTGGACAATCCTTTAATACGATCATCCAAAATTTATGTTCTAACCATTGATACAGAAGAAAGGACTGATCAGTTTATGGTCAAGTTTCATTTGAAATTCACAGAACATACAAGTAAGACATTGCCCTCCTATGAAATCTATATACAGGGCAGGAAGCCTCAGTGGCTGGGTCGTGGCAAAACAGAGTTCAGGACAGTAAAAGAGTGAGCTTCATGTTCTTTCATTTATTCAGTTTATATGCTGAAACTGGACTGGAAAAAGGTGAGTTTGGTTTGAAAACTGGAGGAAGAAACAGCAATCCATGCTATGCTATTCTGATAGCTGAAAATGGAAAGGCTTTGCAATTTCTAGTTATGAAAGTCAAGGAGTACAGGGGGGGAAAGAAATTGCATATAAAGTTCAAATTCATGAAAATGGTACAATACTGTACGCAGTCTTAAAATGCTGACGATACTAAAGTGGTAGATAACTTCTGTTTAAAATTGTGTATCACTACTAAATACTAAACAGTCAAGAAACAGCACAGACTAGCACTTTATAGGGTAGCTATGAAGGCTTTGGACAAGATATTCAGATGTCAGGATGTGTCTACATCTACAAAGATCAAAATCATGAAGGCATTGGGTTCCTCTGTAACACTTCATAGAAACATAAGTTGGACTTTGAAGAAGCAGGATAGGAAGTATTGGCACAGATAGCTAAGAAAACAAATATAACACAGAACAAACCAATCTGTTTTCATTAGAGCCACGAATGACCAGAATCAAATTGTATCCTGGGCTTGTTATTTATTACCTAGTTCTCTTGCGTTCTCCTGAGAAGTCTGTAATGCTAGGAAAGGTGGAAGAAAAAAAAGGACAACCAGCAGCAAGACGTAGTTATAGTGGTGATGGGTGTACTGTCCAGGAAGACCTGAAGGACCAAGTTGGGAAACGATAATCCTGGGGGGAAAAATCTATATAATGGAGGTTGGTAAGAGTCGACACTGACTTTGTGGCATGTACAAAAGATGGTGGGACATCAAATTTGTTCAAGAGTCCCTTATCTGAGGAATCTACATTCCCCACTAGCTCCCTACTAGCAACACGCTTTGAGACATTGTCCAGAGATCCTCATTTCTCTCAGCTTTTTTTATTAGGCCTATAAAGTTATACAACCCCAATAAATTAATGTATATATTTGTATACCAATATATAATCAAGAAATATTCCCTTATTCCACAGGTAGTCCTCAACTTACATCTGCAATGGAGCCTGCCCATTACAGATGTAAATCATGACTGTCATGAAGCAGGTCATCATATAACTGGACACAATTTTACAATCTTTTGGGGGAGGCAATTGCTAAGTGAACACAAACTCATTGTTCATTATGGAGCATTTCTGCCAGGTTGTGGCAAAAAGGTAAATTGTGTTCACTTTACTCTAGAAAGAAAAGTGAACAACTAACCATGTACAAACTTACCTGATCCATCTTTCTGAGCCTGTATAATACAATACCAAATCTCACAAAACTGGCATCAGTCGCCACAAAAGTTGGTGCATTCAGATAATAATAAGCCTTATTAAGATAAGGTTTTTTTAGCTAATGCATGCTTCAGCAGCTGAAATACAGAGTCATCTGCTGCAGACAGGAGCCAAGGGACTCCTACTCTGCAGGCATAGTGCTTCCAAAATAACTGCATAGTTAATTTAATTAATAAATTTAATGCTGTAATATGGCTACAGGTGGCTTAAACATATAGCAAATCAGATTCTATGATTTCAGGCTTGTAAAGTAACTTCCATCATTTTTGGATCAGCTTTAACTGCTTCAGCTAAGATGATGTGTCCCAACATAACAATCCCATCAAGAAAAAAATGGCATTTGTTTAGTTAAATAAAGTCCTGTTTTATAGAATTCTCAAAAGTTGCTGTCAGTTTATCACAGAGCTTTCAACAGTTGCTGTGTAGACAAAATCAGGAAATATTTGCAAGATAGAATCTACAGCTCCAGATACTTGAGTGCCCAAATGTTACAGAATTTGTAACAACTATGATATCTTACAGAGGTTGTCAACTGGTGAGATTCTGGTATCAATTCAGTTTGCCACAAACTTTTTATGGCATCTAATTTAACAAAATTCATACACTTTGCATGGATGCAAAATAATGCTGGGATAAAATGGTACTTCTGTACCACAGCATTGTTTGCCATCAGATATTTAAACAAGACCAGTGAGCCCCACTTACATAATGACATAATGTTTGTTGCCAATGGCTGTGTTCTTCCTTAATGAACATTACAACATAGACATCTTTAACGATAGATAGATAGATAGATAGATAGATAGATAGATAGATAGATAGATAGATAGATAGATAGATAGATAGATAGATAGATAAGATAAAGATAAAGATAAAGATAAAGATAAAGATAAAGATAAAGATAAATAGAAGATAAATAACCTTTATTGTCATTTTTATATTGTGGGCACAATGGCACACATAAAAAATGAAATTTAGTTGCCCGCTCTCAAAGTGAAACATATACATGACACACACCTAAACATACTATGTACAACATATATATAGACCCACATCCCTACATATACATAGCAAATAAATATTAAATACTGTCCATCTTGAATATATAACGCAAGGAGGAAGTTTGAGAGTTCGCAAGGTTAATGCTGTATGGAATGAAACTATGGCTGAATCTGGATGTTCTGCTATGGATACCACGAAGCCTCCTCCCAAAGTAACAAGGAAAACAGGTCGTGAAGAGGATGTGTAGTGTCCCAGAAAATCTTGCGGCCCTGCTCAAGCAACGCTTCCTGTGCTATGTCCTGGATGGGAGGGAGGGAAACTGCTAATGATCTTTTCGGCCATTCTCACCACTCTCTGCACCGCCTTCCTGTCTGAAGCAGTGATGCCTCCAAACCCAGACTTGATGCTGTATCAGGATGCTCTCGATGTCCCCTGTAGAAAGTGGTCAGGACAGGGGAAGGAAGATTATGCTTTCTCATGCGGCGAGAAAATGCAGGCGCTGCTGTGCCCACTTCACCAGTTTCTCACTGTTGAGCGACCAAGTCAGCCTACTCGTTAGCTGCACACCCAGGAATTTGATGCTGGTAACCATCTCCACAGGTGAATCATTAATGCACAGAGAAGTGTGGCTGTGCCTGTCTTTTCTGAAATCAACAATGATCTCTTTGGTTTTTCCTGTATTTAAAACTAGGCTGTTTTTTCTAGATAGATAGATAGATAGATAGATAGACAGACAGACAGACAGACAGACCTTTATTGTCATTTTTTACTGTGGGCACAATGACACACATTAAAAATGAAATTTAGTTGCTTGCTCTCAAAGTGTACACATACGTAACACACATTTAAACATACTATATACAACATATGTATAGACCTACACCCTTACATATAAGTAACATATAAATATTAATCACTGTCCATCTTGAATACATAGCGGAAGGAGGAAGCTTTAGATAATATAAATATAAATATATACACAGTATTTAAATATAAACACATACATACACACACAGATGCACCACATGGAAAACCTGAAGGATCAGGTTAGGGACAGATTGCTATGGAGAAAATCTATATGGTCACTAAGAGCCGACATATCACAAATGATCATGATAGCAATAGGACTTAGACTTATATACTGTTTCACAGTGCTTTACAGCCAATCACAGTTCTCAGTGTTTCTTCCTGTTCTCCCGGTCTTCCAATTTGCTGCAGGGTCTCCTGGGACTTATAGTACACATAGGGACTATCACCTTGAAGTTCAGACTTGCGAATTTCCAAACTGCTTCTAGCTGCCTATACAGAATTTGGATAAAATCAGCCAATAGGCTTGATTCTGCTGGGCCCTTATGTTTTATGTATGCCCACAAATTGAATCATTGTTATCTCCAGTTTAAAGGGTCTCAATTTAGGAGAGCTGTGAAAAAACTACTGGCAATTAGAATAGAGAAAATACCAAGCTAGATAGACTGTGTTGATCCAGGAGCTTGGCCACCAAAACACTGTATCAAAATAACTTGATTGGTATGTTAAGTGAACCCTCGATGAGGAATTGTAACTTATTTATTGCACAATGATTAAATAAACGACGTGGTCCATAATATAATAATTCAATGCATAAACCAGGCCAGTGTTTTAATTCACATATTGCATTCAGAGCAGTGAAAGGCCATACTTATTACTACTATTATTTTTGACCTTCAAGGGCTGTAAGAAAAGTGGCTGGTGAAATCAGTGATTTCACTAAAGAACTCAAGATGGCATAAATAGCATTCTCTCCTCCTATTTTTCCCAACAGTAATAGCTTAAAGCACTCAATTTGTTCCAGCAACACAAAGGTACACTTCTGAAAATGGTGATTTTTGCAAAATTTCAGTACTATGATACAGAAATATTACTGTAAAAAAAAAAGCTCAGGGTTGTTTAAACCTGCACCAAACAATTATTTCCTTAACTATGCTTGTTGAATAAATTATAATTGGCTGAGATCTCACATCACACAAAACCATAAACTGTTTGACATATGATAACAGCTGAGTTTGTATGAGTTAAGCCAATGTAATTGTAAGACATCCAAAGTCAGTTGGGAATAAGTAGCATTAATACTTGTTAAATTAATAATAAAATAAAAAAATTATTCTATGATTTAATATGATATATGAACACATGAAACATAAAGGGAGCTTTTAATATTCATTTGGAAGAGGAGTACAATTACCCCAAATATAATATGCTTCCTCCCTTTTATTTCTATAGCTCCCTTCATCTTTTACTGTTGGACATGCCAATGGAATTTCAACATCTAGAAGGCCTTATAGTGCCCATCTCAAATTGAAACCATATTGTCTTAAAATACTCCAATCTTACTGAAGTTGATATTTACAATTATTTTATTGTTAGATTTACAGTCTACCTTTTCTAATTCCTCCTCATTTTCCCAGTAAGAATTCTGTGATATACAATTAATTTTAATTTCATTATTGTGGGGGGGGTGGGAACTTGTAAATTTCAGAAGAATCCCACACTATCTGGAAGGCACTAGATTGAGGATGTGCTAAACCAACCAGAGGTAGAACTATCCATCACTTATTAGCTTTGTATAAGAGAATAGCTAGATGTGTTGGGAGTAGTATCTTAACAATTCACTGTTAAAACTATATTATGACTTTACATGTTGTAACATGGCCTGAATTCGAGTTATAGCTATGACTGGCTGAGAATTTTCTTGGCTTAATTGAAATAGGATTTTAACCACTTGTAAAGCTATTGTTCTAGAAAAAGTAAACTGCATACTGTATACATCTTTATATTCTGCATAGGCTGAAAAGGTTTTGTAGGTTTTTATAGTTTTTTTCCCAAGTTGCTTTCTGTCAAAAAAGTATTTTAGTATTTGGATCTTTATAGTATTTTATTTATATCATATACAGGCTTTGTATAGTTTTACCTTTTTAATATCGTAAGCCACCCAGAGTTACCCTGTGGTAAAATGGGCAGCCAATAGATTTTAAAATAAATTAAATAAAAATATTTTAATATTACTCATCAGAAAAATTCTAACGGTAGAAAATGGAAAAAACTGCATTTGTTCAGAGATGCTTTGCTCTTTCGTTTACAAAAATACTCATTAGGGAAAACAAAGTTGGACTGTTGCAGTTGTCTTGTAGTCCTTAAAAATGTAAAAATAAAATATAACGGCGAAAAAGAAAAATGCCACAAATGCTAAGACAGAGGCTTAAATTAATTATGTTGATCTTAATAAAAAGCCTCAGAAGCACTATCACTAAGGTTCTTAAGTCTTCGTCCTGCTTAAGAAAAAAGATAAAAGAAAATTCAGCACGTGCTCAAAAAAATTATTTTGTCCTAAGGAAAAATAATCCCGTTTCATTTAGCAAGGTGAACTCCATGTATGCTTAAACATACTTTGCCTTCGGCTTCTAACAGTTATAAGATTTAGAAAACGGCGTTAGAGCCATTCAAAAGAAAAGAAAAGAAAAAGAAAAAGAAAACCTAAGAGGAGTAAGCAGCCGGCTAAATACAAGCAACCTTCTTGAGTCGGCAGATAGTTGACTCTGGATGCGCTTGCGCACTCGATCGTTTGACGCCTTCGTTCCTTGGCCGCCGCCACTCCGCCCACAAGCTCAGATATCGCGAGAGCTCTGTCCGAGAAACGGCGGAGGCCAACATGGCGGAAGGTAAGCGAGGTGGGGGAAGCGGCAGTAGCTGCAACTTGAGCGGGAGAGTGGATTTGCCCTGAGGCGATTTCATATGGGGTGGAGCGATTCCTTCGGGGTCTGGCGAGAAAAGACCGAAAAAGAAGGGGAGGGGCTGAACGCGCCTTATCGACAGGGGTCATCTGTATTTTTGTGTGAACCAGGGGGCGTTACCTGGCAGGGAAAGAGAATCGAATAACCTTTCCCAGCCTGACTTAAGGCTGGTCGGACTACAACTCCCATCGCTCGTAATTAAAGTGATCTGTTGGCTTTCCCGGCGGAGGAAGATGAGAGGTGTAGTATAACGCCGCCAAGCTAGAAAAGCCTGGACTAAAGAGGGACGGTCTCGGATAGTGGGGAGGAGGAAGGGTTGGGAGAGAGGAGGCGTAAAAAAAATCAGTGTATCTTTCTGAAATAAGATGTTTTAACACAGTGGTTCTTAACCTTTTTGAACGAATCGCCCCCTTGAGCCAATGAGGAAATTGTCATCGCCCCCCTCCCCCAACATAACCTCTCAATCACAACATAGGAAATAATTCTTCAATTTATGCAATTTTTTGTTTTCTTTAAAATTGTCATCAGGACATATCGATGCAAATAATTTATTTCCAGTCTTTTTCCCATATCTCAACTGTGTGAAAAATTTTGGTGCCACCCGTCACTTTATTCCCAAACTTCGTGATACATGTATTTTATTATTATCTTATTTATTCAAGACACTTAAATGTAATGACCACTGAAAACAAAATTCAATTGCAAGAAAGTGAAATGCCCGAAAAGAAAAACTAAGAATTTCAAGACGAAAACTCTGAAACTAAATTAAGATTCGAGGAAAGTATATATAGTCACGCATACTGTAAAAAGGATTAAAAAGACACAAAGAAAATATAATGTCACAGGGGACAGCCACTCAGCATGCGATGTTTCGAAAGAAGCGCTCTCCCCTCCATCACTGCCCATTCTGGCCAATGGCGCGCCACTGTATGGGTAGAGGCTGCTGCGCAACGCGCATGAAGATAAGCGATGCGTATTCACATATGTACTGCGTTCTGCACTGAAGCTAGCTGGAGGAACATTTGAAAACACAATTCAATCCACTAATAGCGAGCGATCTGATGTTTTTGTATGACAGATATACAGCGATTCACTGTACGAAAAAGTCTCAAAAGTGTCCCGAAAACCTCTCGCTCCATCGCCCCCATATTGCCCCCTTTTCATTCCTTCGCCCCCGCATTGCCCCTTTTCGTTCCATCGCCCCCCTGAAAAATGAAATCGCCCCCTGGGGGGCGATATCGCCCAGGTTAAGAACCACTGTTTTAACACACCTTGCTTCTCAGTGTGATGCTGTCAGGTTAGATTATAGCTCCCCTGCTGCCCAACCTTATCTGGAAGTGGGCTATGCCTACAATTGTACTGAAAGATCTGTCGATTTTTTTGCAGCCCACTAAGGAACTTAATTTGCTTCATTTAACTCCAGTGATTGATTAGTGAAGCTGAATATTGGCTGGCAGTGATGTGTTGAATTTTAGAGTTTCTATCTTAGAGTCGGTTTTTGACTTCTAGCTACGGTTTTCTTGGCAAGGTTTCTTCCAGAAGTAGTTTGGCATTGCCTGTTTCTTAGGGCTAAGAAGGAGTGACTGGCCCAAGGTCATCCAGTTGGCTTTGTATCTAAGGTGGGACTTGAACTTAGGGTCCTGCAGTTTCTAAACTGATACCTTAACCACTGCACCAAACTGGCTCTGATATAGAGAGAATGCGGAACTTTTTTGCTAGGAAAGCCCTTCCCTAAGAAAACTGTTTAACAGTGATCCA
Organism: Azemiops feae; assembly: GCA_023970755.1. NCBI lineage: Eukaryota > Metazoa > Chordata > Lepidosauria > Squamata > Viperidae > Azemiops > Azemiops feae. Next base: position 2,691,307 of record JALGBA010004195.1, read on the forward strand.
GACTCTTAGTATGTTTACTCAGGTTTGCTTGAATTGATTGACACAAATGCCCTTTAGTTTCTCTGCTTTCTTTCCCATTAACTTTTACTTTTAATTATTAAAGTGGCATTGCCAGGAATTTTATCTAAACCTAGGACTTCCTCTAAGCTATATGGAGGGAATAGTAGTCAGAGATTAATCCAACAATATCTGGGAACCCATAGATTTCTCATTCCTAATTTTCAGTGGTGGACTATGGGTCACCAATGTCCCAAACAAGCCAAGTCTTTCCTGGTTTTGCCTGAAATTATTGGGGATTAAATATGAACTTTCTGCTTATAAAATGATGATCTTACTGTTTGGCCCTCCCTGTTAGTTACATGGATTCTCCATAGCTGCAGGCAGAAACTTTTCCCTTGATCTCAACCATTATATCAGTGATCTCACATTTATACAAGTTTTAGATTCGGCTGTAGTCTATGAAGCAGCAAAGGTTATGAAACTTTCATCCTTTTCTAATGCTTGTTGTATGATTATTGTTTTCTCTTTGAAGTCCCCAAAAGGATAGGCTGATGATGGAATTTCAAGATCCAAGGTTTTAAATGGTTATACAGCATTCGCAGTAGGCTGAATTCACATATCATATTATGTCATGGTTTCTGTGTTATGCTATGTCACAGTTTTATTTAAAATTTGTTGAACAAGTAGTGGCCAGATTCAGCTGAATAAGCCTAAATCACAATTTACAAGCCACATTTTAAGCTAAAATCAAAATAACCAGGTGTGAATCTAGTTACCTACGAAAGAAGCAGTAAGGGGTTGTTGGCCTAAAGCAAAGGTAGGCAACCTTGGCTCTTTTATGACTCATGGACTTCAACTCCCAGAATTCCTGAGCCAGCATGGCTCAGCTTGGAAACCTCTCCATTTCTCCTCAGCGTGGCTGGCTCAGGAATTCTGGGAGTTGAAGTCCACGAGTCATAAAAGAGCCACGGTTGCCTACCCCTGGCCTAAAGGTTATTATATTTTATATTACATTACATTACTATAAAAAGGTAAAGATTTCCCTGTCAGTCATGTCTTGGTGCTCATCTCCATTTCTTGACCGAGGGAGCCCGCCAAGATGCTTAAACCTAAATCCAGGTTAATAAAATAGTTATTAAAGTCACATAACATGAATGCCCAGCCCAATAAAGTATTTGGCTTAATGTGATTGCTTGATACTTCCTACCACAATACAGAAATTGCACCTTTATGCTCATCTCCTGTTGGTTAATTTGAGCTGTAAGAAAGTATTTTGGGTGAGATAAGTGAAAAGTGATAATTGAATTAATTATCCCACATTGGTTCTTGATTGCCCTAATTCTGAATAAGACGGGATACTGAAAAGTAATTGGTCTCTTTAGAATGTATATTCTTAATGGATTCTGCCCTGAGACAAAATTATTGTAATGCTGATCTATTTGAAAGCCAGTTATGATGTCATGCTTTAATCCATTCTCAATAAATTTTGACTCATTGCTCATTTTGCCCATTTTACTTTACAGAGTTATAAATGTAACTTCTATGTTGAAAGAACATACAGAAATAAACACAAGATAGTTTAGAATAGAATGAATGTATTTTTTAACTTTTAAAGTGGAGATAAAATGTTATTCTAGTCATTTCTATAAAGGTATGTTTTTATATAGGAAACTAATTTAAAATACTTATGGTCCATTTTCCTGAAAGCTTAAATATTTCTTGAAAGCAAATGTGAAAACAGTACAGAAGCAGTTGTCAATTGGTTGATGATTTTGCAGATTTTGACTTCCTCCTCCTGCCAGAATCCTGTGTTCTCTGTTTTTCCTTGTAAGAAAGCATTGTTAGAGGAAAGGAAGAATTCTAGAATTTCACTGGAAGATGACCAACTTGTTCAGACTTCTTTTCCTCTTCTGCATTTCTTTGTAGTGTGTTTGTTTCCTGTACTGAAGTTTGGTAGCACAGCACAGCAGAAATGTTACTGTAGGGGAAGTTTTGCAAAATCAAATGGAACTTAATTCTCTGAGGCATGGTTTTACAACAAATTCTGTTATATTTTCTTAAATTATTTGTTTTTATTTCATCAGATCTAAATAAAATTGTAGTGAATAAACAATTATGAAGTAAAAGTATATGCAGCTTATCTTTAAATAATATGCATGTCATCATCTTAGAAAAGGCATCTCCTATGAATGCAATTAACGGGAATGCCTCTTTAAAAAATAAGCTGCCGGCAGTTCTTGAAAGAAGTTATATGAAAAATAAGGCTTCAGAGTTCAGCCAGTCAATTAAACACATGTTTGATTAACCACTAGAAGGATAATAGTATATCATTGTGTAGAACTACTTGTGCTTTCCAAACAGCAGCTGTTGAATATTGAATATGTCTGTGTGGCTGAAGAATAATTAAATGTTGTCATTTTTGGCAGATAAATCTAGGCTTGGTAAATCGTAGCTTTCTGGGCATCTAGAAATGTTGTACTGGATTCCTAAAAGAAGATTTAAGACAAATACTGTGCACAGTATAAAACTATCTAATAATTGCCATCAACTTGATACCTTACTTTAAAAAGTATTATTGATATTTTAAAATTTGATTTAGTTTGTTTTCCCTAAGAAATAGCTTGTGTCTATCTGCAGAGGTCCATAAAACTATGTATAGAAGCCTTTTTAAATAGTGTATGGCAAACAGTAAGCAGAATACCTGAAAATGTTTAAAAATGATAAAAAGGAAGTTAATTATCTTCCTAAATAATAACTAGGGTTCTGAAGGTGGGAATTTCAAAAGTAAGACACTTACACAGAAAAATCTTCCATTATCACTATACAGGATCAAATACAGCAAGCAGGGCAGTAATGGAAGAATATGGATAGTTTTATATGCTAATCATACGGTCCGAAATTGGCATTTTTAAAATTGTGCTTAGCTTGTTAGAGGGATGGGGGGAAACATAACCATGTAAATTTTTTTCTTCTGTTAAAAATATATTTTTATATTTAATTTCTATTTAATTTCTTTTTTTAATTAATCACTTTGAAGTATAAGCAAACAGGAAAAAAGGGATGAATAAAATACGAATAAGAGATTTCTAATATTTCCAGTACTCTGGACATTGAAGCATGTTCCTACAACTTAGCCATTGTTTCATTGCAACAATGAACTTATATACAAGTTAGTAAAGTTTAATAAAACTATCACATCTGTTTTTTCCTTTCTTCAATCCTGGCTTAAATGCAGGGACTGCAGCTTGAGAGGTTCCCCAGCCAACAGGGCCAAAGGTTGGGGATAGTCTCAGAGTTGCAGTTTAAGCACATCTGGAAGAACCCCGGTTGGGAAAGATGACTTTACATAAATGAAAACTCACTTTCTGAAAATCCACAGGCTTTTTTTTTTTTGTATTTTATAGTTGTAACTTATTTTAGTAGTAGTTTATGTAAATGAGTAGTAACTGATAAATTTCTCCTATCCTTTCTCCAATGAATTTGAGTCTTTGTGTAGCTATAATGTTTTTCAGCTTGTTAGAAAACTATGTCCAGAGGAGCAGAGAAATATTGTTTTGTAGGGCTACTCCAAGTCTCTGTACTTCCCTACCCCAGGATTCCTGTCTGACCTCCTCATTAGGAAGCCATTCAATTTGTAATTTGAATCAACTACTTGAATTTTAATTGGTCGTTGTTTAAAAGTTATATTTAGATTACTGTTGGCTTGTGATTTTATCTTGCTCATAAATTTCCTATTGGGTTGTAAATTGGAAGAGTATTTTTTTTTTGCAAGCCCACTTGAAATTCCTAATAAGCATAGTATAAATCTTTAAAAAGAAGTAAATAAGTGTAAGATGGCTCTTTTAGTATTTTTTCAGGATAGGGTGGGAATTTAGGGGATGCATACCTGATACATTAAATGTGATTTGGGAGAAAGCCAGGGAGCTTAAAATATGGAATTGCATTCAGCTGAATTCACTTTATTCGTTCCTTAAAAGCTTGAATAAGCAGGCTTATTCTCCTTTGTAGCTGGATCAAAGAGATTATGCAGATAAAAGTATTAAATGTAAAGCTAACTCATTATTCAATAAAAGTTATCTGATCAATACTGGAACCTTTAGTATCTGAAGGAAGGGAACTTGATTTTCTCACAGATTTCCTGGCATAGCTGATTTTTCCACCCCCTTCTGTCACCCAGACAGGAAATTTTGCTCTTGTTGCATTTGTAAGAATGTCAGTATTGTTTAAGTTGAAATGTTTGTAAGAATCATGTAGTTGAAGTCCAGCCTTGCTAGAAGAAAGTGTTTCTGCTTGATCATTGTGATATTGTAGATGTCTAGGAAATGTTTTGATATTTTTATTGTCTGTTGATCAAATCTCATGCTGAGTATTGTGTTAAGAAGGATTCAGGCAAACTGGAGCAGATACAAAGAAAGACACAGAAATGATAATCGGGGAACTGAAAACAAGACAATATTGAGACAATTGGGCATATTTAACTTTGAGGAAAATAGAGAGTTGTTTTCCTCACCATAGCATTCTTCAAGTACCTAAACAAATGTTAGACAGAAAAAGACTAATTTCTATTGTCTATTATTTTTGAGTGCCGAATATAAGTGATGCAGGCAGATTCCAGTTGAATATTAAGAAAAAAAAAATCCTAACTGTAAGAGCAGTTATGGCTATTATCAAAAGAGAAAGAAAGCTTTCCTAGACTTGATGTGTTCAGGCAGACGTTAAATTTTGAGGACGCTTTAAACTGAGCATGGAGCTGAACTCAATGACTTCTCTGGCCTCTTCTTACTCATAAGTTACTGTAGAACATATATGCCATTCAGAGACCACTAAGGAAGAAAGCTTACTAAAATAATGTGTTTTTTTTAATTTGTTTTTTGCCTTTATTATTTTTATAAATAACTCAAAGGCAGCAAACAATATTCCTTTCTCCTCTTATTTTCCCTACAGCAACAACCCTGTGAGATGAGATGGGCTGAGAGAGAGTAAGTGGCCCAAAGTCATCCAGTCAGCTTTGATGCCTAAGAGAGGACTAGAAGTTGTCCTCTCCTGGCTTCTAGCCTGGTGCCTTAACCCACTTAATCTTTTCTTCACCCCCTTGGAATACCTTTTGTGGCCACAAACCATAGCTCCGGATCCCCCAAGATGTAAGATTTAAATCATAACATTTCTTCAAGCCTTCGCAGAACTCCCATGACAATATTGTGACCCCCCCCCAGGGGTCCATGGACCACAGGTTGAGAACCACTGGATCAAACTGACTTACCTCCTGTTATTTATTTTTATTTATTACATATTTATGCCATCCATCTCCCCTACAAGGTGGCTCTGGGCAGCTTACCATTTTTAAAGTAAGGATGTTAGGACTAGGTTAGTTTTCAAACTTTTGTTTTTTGCTCTCATAAATTCTGCTTACCACTTCGATATTTCACAGAAGCAAAGCCAGGAAAGGAAAAATCTACTATTGACTGGCTTCAAATGACACGCTGAACCTGTGGTTTATTGAATATGTCAGTATTAAGCTTTGTTTTGCAATATCTTACAGCAATCTCTTTTAAATATTGCTGACTCCTTATATAAACTGCAGTAAAGGATTTAACCAAAACTCAGGACTAAGACTAATTCACATTGTGACTTAGTATGATGGGTACAATCGATTGAAATTGGTATGTTTGGCTATGGTCTGGTTACAACTTAAACTGGTATTCCAGTTATTGCTAAATAACTTTATTTAACAACTAATGTTGAACATAGAATCCACTAAGTATGAAATTCTTATTAAGTTTTATTGTAGGGTTGTCTCCTTGGAGCTGGCTCTTTTTATCAAAGGTCTTATTGCACCCTCCCCCCACTTTCTTACTCCAAATTTAATCTCAAAAGTGGGTAACAATGCTAGACCACATATTTCATTCAGATTCCTGAACACATTGGAAACAAGCTGCTACTATGAAGCAGCCGCCACTAATCTTTGCAACAAGTTAGTGTATTGCACATCATCCTCATTGTACTGATTGACCTTGATCTTTACCCTACTGAGTAATTCAGAAATAACATTTAAAAATGAAAGAATTGGACTAGAGAAGTTTTAGAGCTGTTTTTATACAATGTAGATTTTCTAATACTAGAATTTAGAAACTTAATTAATGTGGTGATGCAATTTTTCTTTGCTTATGTAAAAGGATTTTATATATACTGATAGTTTTTATATTACTGGTGTAAAAATCAAAGGAAATCATTTGTCTCTGTGTTTTCCCAATTTTTGGTGCATTGCATCAAAATGCAGTTAATATATCTGTGATTTTTTTAAAAAAAGTCTTGCTGTGGCTAGGGCTTGATAGAAAAGAAATGGTTATTGTTGTTGGGTTTTATAAGAAAATTGCTAAAGGGTAGAGTGATGTCTCTTTACCATCATACGATACTGCAAATTGATTCAGTAACTCAGCACCCTGACTAAACTGCTCTCACACATGGTTGGTATGCTGAACAGTTGGGTGAAATTGTATGCAGAACTTTCCCACCATCTATATTATTGGGCCAATGCATCCAGATCCAGAAGGCCTCCTCTTTTGGGATGATTCTTAAGCTTGATATTTTTTTTTTGGGGGGGGGGGGCATTCTGAAAGGTAGCAAGTACATATTTTCCCAGCTTTTCTGTAAGTAAGAGCATTACAGAATCAGGCCAAAGACCCACTGAGTCCAACATTCAGTGTCAAAACTGGATTCATTCTGAAAATTCACAGACACGGATGTGAGAAAGATAGCCGCCCTTCCCTGTCACTTGACAGAAACTAGTATTTAAGATATGCAGTTTTAAGAGGTAGTAGATACCCATTCAGATTAGTTATTGTTTCTAAACTGAACCTTGCATGAATTTGCCTTAGTCCCCTTTTACAACTTTCTAAATTGCAGGCCAATTTTGGATAGTACAAGGTTGGTTTTTTTTTTATATTATGAAGGAAAAATTCCCTTTATTGGTCTAGAATCCCAACACACATAATTTCAGTGATCCTGAATTTGAACAAGAGAGTGGGGAAAAAATATAATTCTGCTCATATCTTCATTTTCATGGCAAGCTGTAGTTTGTAGCATAAAAACTCCAAATGATGTAGTCTTTTCTCATAGGGAAGATGATTGTTTTATTAGGGATACATTTTTTTAAAGTACTGGAAGCACATGTAAAATTTGCTACATTGGAATTGTAGGAATTGTACTGTTAACATATTCAGATAGCCCCAGATTGGGAGAAATTGCAGTAGAAATTCAGTCCTGGTTTTTACTTCTTTAACTAGCAATGTTCTGCCCTGGAGTCTTCTACCAATATAGTACATATGGAACATCCTTAATTTAAATTTTGTCATTGATCTGACAGGAAGTAGGTTTCCTGAATGTCAGATAGGAATCTTCAGAAACCTTGAATTATCCTTACTTGATATCTTGGTTTCAAAATTCTTAATTTTGAGGGTTGACAATTTGAAGATTTGATACAAGTTAGGAAAAAAAGGGGAGATTATATTATAAAATATGTTAACAGTGTAATCCTTTGGATGCTTATTGAGAGGAAAATCCCATTGTATTCAAAGTAGGGATGATGGAATTACAATGAACCGTTGCAAATTAATAGCCTTACATTCATAGGAACAGACCTATAGAATTCACTCATTTTTTTCTTTTTAGGCATTTGATGGTCCTACTTTGCAATAAGCTATGTGATTCATCTGTTTAGTTCATGCATTTTGCTGATGGTGTAGACCTAATAGCCTTTATGTTTTCAGAATTGACTGAGAATAAGAATCAGCCATTTCTATCACTAATGCTTGGTATATTGGTATATTGTAGGTATAATAAGAGGCCAGTTTGGTGTAATGGTTAAGGTGCTTGTCAAGAAATTGCACAGCAGCTGTCCAAAGGAAGTCAAAGACACTGATACAAACTAGTAATTTTATATAAATAAATATATTTTACATTTATATTTATAGCAGACAAGATAGTCAGGAACACAGGAACATCGTGAGTTAAATCAAACAGCATACAGAGCACACAGAAGAAAAAGGCGGGAAAAAGGGAAACTCCCCCTTTACACCCACAGCAACCAATCGTGTAGATTGCCTCATGCATGAGTCAGCACTCTCTAACCTATCAACTACAACTGTGTGCTCTGGCCCACTGTACAATTTGCTGTTCTAAATTTAATATCGTATCACTTGAGCAATGTCGGAATTGATAAAATCATCCTTAGTTAATTGCAAAAGGCAGTTTTACTTGGAACAGCTTACATCCTGCAATGACATCTTTAATATTATTAAACACAACATCTGCCTATCTTAGGTCCTTGGAAAGGACTTAATCCAATCTAAACATCTGGCTGAGTACATGATCAACAATGATAATATAACCTGATATTCAGAGTCACTCTCACAGACTGCAGTCTGTACAGACCAGAGACTTCATAGTTGAAACATTTGGTTTAAGGTGGAAACATTTCTTCCTCTTTTCATAACATGTCATCTGAATGTCAAAGGATTGTTGGACTTTCATGATCTTTGGAATCATTTGGGTCAGTCCTAAAAATGGCAGTGCCAGGCAATGAATGTTGATTGTTTTTCCCCATGGATAATCATGACTATCTTAGTTTGCATGTACCTTGCTAGTACTGTCTACCTTTCAATGGTCCTCGTAGAGAAAAATCTAGCTATTAAACTGGGATCTTGTTCAAGCAAGTTATGTGTTATACCATTTAATTATGTTTTTTTTGTTTGCTTATTTTTGCAGAAGAGGTGGCAAAACTGGAAAAACACTTGATGCTTCTCCGTCAGGAATATGTCAAACTGCAGAAAAAACTGACAGAAACAGAGAGAAAATGTACCCTCCTAGCTGCTCAGTCAAACAAAGAGAATGCCAGTGACTCTTTCATCAGTCGACTGCTTACCATTGTGGCAGAATTGTATGAGCAGGAGCAATATAGGTAAGAGATTCCCTAAAAATGGTAGAAAGACCATGACGTGTCACGATGTATCGCGACTTTTTCTCCATTGCCGGCAATGGGGTGGGCGCGGTTTCGGCATCACGCATCTGACCCACGGGCCGGCAGTTTGACACCGTTGCCACAGGTGGTTCCTGTGGTATAACATTATTACTAATAGCACAATCAGGGTTTGCTACAACCAGTACTCAAAACAAAAGTCTTGCAATCAAGGTGCAGCTCTGATAAGATGCTTTTATTGCAGGTAATAGAGAAGCTTTTAAATTAGCTTATGCACAAGGAATTTGTCTCCAGAGCTTATGCACCTGAGACAAATTCCTTATGTGTCCAATTACACTTGGCCAATAAAGAATTCTATTCTGTTCTGTTCTATTCTGTCCTGTCCTGTCCTATCCTATCCCTAATTCCTATCCCTCGTTCTTATTTCTATTTCTATTCAGAAAGCCTGCTGCAGCATACCCAAGGTTCAAATTTTGTATCTTATTCACTTGTCCGTATATTGTAACATACTAAGAGCCATTTGTTTCTCAATAGGTGAAGCAATATTGTAATTGTGATTGTAATAAGCTACAGGTAGTTTTCAACTTACAACCATTCATTTAGCAACTCTTTGAAGTTACAGTGGCACTCAAAAAAGTGAGTTACACACAACCAGTCCTCACACTTATGATCATTGCAGCAGCCCCATAATCAAGTCAGTATTTGGCAACTGGCATGTGTTTAGGGTGGTTGCAGCATCCCAGGGTCCTGTGATCACCATTTGTGACCTTCCCAGCTAACTTCCAATAATCAAAGTCAATGGAGAAAGTTGGATTTGCTTAACAGTCACATGATTCATATAACAGTTGCAATGATTCGCTTAACTGCCGTGATAAAAAAGGTCATAAAATCAGGCATGACTCACTTAACAACTGCCTTGCTTAGTAACAGAAATTCTGGTCCCAATTGTGGTTGCAAGTTGAGGACTATAATCTAGTTTGAAGGTCTTTGCTTTTGGATATATCCCTCTGAATCTCATAAGCACGTTGGCTGCATTCATATCACATGCTTAATCTTTTTATGAAATTACCCCATTTTTCATGTTCACTCATTAAACTATAACCAAATACACAAAACTTCATCCCTTTAGTTAGGATATCACTAACTAAGCTTAGGATTTTTTGTGAATTTATCTGCCAGGTATTTAATTATATACAAACATAGCCATTGTGCATTATGGTTTATCAGTTGATTAGAAGTTTTGTTGATTGATTCTGAATGTTAATCAATGATCAAATTCATATGATTAGGCTCCATGGACTAATTTTTAAACTTTACAGTACTGACCATCTCTAGTCCTCATTGACATTTAAATCTCCAGAGTTTCTTAGTTTTAGCTTTTAATTAACATAATTGCCAACTGTGGTCTTCTAGCTGTCTTTTTCTTTTTACTGGGTGTGGTTAGGGGAAAATAATGAATAATCATTTTTCCTCCCTATTTATGAGTGTACTCTTCCTTTAGAAGACCATAGAGGAACTAGATTAAATACAGAGAGACCTACTAATAAATACAACTTGAAGGAGGATCTGCATGAAAATGTATTATCTGAATAGAATTTATAAATTAAATACAAATACACAAGAACTAGGTTGCTTTTGTGCATTAGATCTAGTTTCAAGATGTGGAATGAAATTCAAGCTATATTGTCAAAAGACTGAGACTTATCCTTTAACAAGCTGTTCTGAGCATGATTTTGGTGTATTTGCTTGAGGGATGTATTTTTGAAAATGAATTCCACACATGAGAATGAGTAGAATCGAGGATTAATGCCAAGGCCAGCTTGCTGTAATTCTGTTTCATAACTAGTGGATCGTGTAAAAATAATGGCTGGACAGGAAGTATTTTCAGTCTGTTAGAAACATTTCGTGGGTTAAACTAAGCTAAACAGTGGGTGTAACACTTTCTAATTTTCCTGGAACAGCTTCTCTCTTTTTTCCCCAAGAAACTGCAGGGTAATGACAGATAGCTCTGAACACACCTCTTCTCCAGCGTGAAAGAATGGAGAATCCACCAATGGGTTATCTTGGACCTCCTGCCCACTTAGACCAAAACAATCAAAGCTGCCACGCCTCTCTGGTTGAGGGCACGCCCCCAGTTTCGTTTTGGTCTTCAGCCCAGACAGACGTGGTAGTTTTGGCTCCCAGCGATTTGAAAATCAGGTTTTATTTAAAACTATTTGAGAATAAGGCTTTATTTAAAACTATTTGAGAATAAGGCTTTATTTAAAAGTATTCCATTGGTGGATTCTTCATTGTTTTTTCTCCTCTGGACAGCGCTGGGATCAGCGCTGTTCTAGAAGGGAAAATAGGTTTTATTCATTGTGAATGCCTTTCGTTGAATTTGTGTTCCCCCCCCACAGCTGATCGTCGCGGCTGCCGTTTTGGGCGCTGCGCAGCGATCCTATCCCAATCGGTTTTTTCCTACTTCTCCTTGCTTGTTTAGCCTTCTAGGCTTCTCTGGGGGGTGTCCCCTGGGGGTGGGAGTGCATTCCCCTCCTCTCCGGACTGCTTAGAGCCTTGGAAATTTAGGCCGATCGGCTGCCTTATTACAAGTCTGTGAGGTGCTGGGTCAATTTGGGAGAGCTGTGGATGTAAGGGGGCTGCTCCCTATTCTCCAGCTGTCCCAGGGTGCCCAAATTTACCTGTGAGTTGCGGCCTCCGTTTTTGGACCGCGTGGAGCACAGACTGAATTAGTTTCGGTTTCACCTTCCCACCTCACCAGCTTTCAGGCCGGCCTTCTCCTGACTAAGAAGAGGCTGATCAGCCTACTTTCGTTTTCCCTTGGCCCAAACATAGAAGCATTTACTTGAGCTTGACTGAGCTTAGAAGCTAAGAAGGATTGTGCCTGGTTAGTACTTGGATGAGAGATTGCCTGAGAGTTCCAGGTCTTTAAACACAATCACAGCCATTGAGCATTGCCAGTCATAGCCTGCTGCCATAGTCTGCATCTAGTGAACGGTCAATACTGAGCTTGCCGTCACTAAGTGAGACACGTGTTGATCCCGTCACTAAGCGCGAAATTGGCCTCAAAGTAGGTCTCACGCTCAGTCTCATCATCGCTGGTGACCCGCGACAGCCGTCGCTAAGTGTGAGTCTGCGCTTGCCGGTGGGCCGGACCATCACTGATCCACGTTGGAGGCAAGTCCCACTCAGGTGGGGAACAGCCGCATCTCTTGCAGACCGAGACGCTTCAGCACCCCACTGAAAAACTCTCGCTTTACAATGGCAGATAACACCGAGCCACAGGCTTCCACCTCCAGTGGGCACGGAAAGCGTAAGTCCTCTAGTCAGGAGGCAGCCGCAAAAATCAAGGCCAAGACCAAGGCCGGCCCAAAGAAAGCAGCCTCCAGGGCGGCCGACAAACAGGCCAATCGTAGGCATCGTGCCCTGGAGAGACAGTTCTCACGTGCGCAATAACTGGCTGTAGGGGAGACGGTTAAGCCGCCCCCTACCACAATGGTGGCACTCCCTTGTGACCCTCAACCTGAGCCTCAGGTCCCATGGTCACCAGAGCGGGATTTAGAAGGGGCTCCTTCAACTGGTCCTTATCAGGAACTCCTTTCCCTCTTTGAAGAGGAACAGGGACTTCAGGACCCTAAGGCTCCAGAAGCCACATTTACATGGGCCTTGCCAGTCATAGCCTGCTGCCACAGTCTGCATCTAGTGAACGGTCAATACTGAGCTTGCCGTCACTAAGTGAGACACGTGTTGATCCCGTCACTAAGCGCGACATTGGCCTCAAAGTAGGTCTCACGCTCAGTCTCATTATCGCTGGTGACCCGCGACAGCCGTCGCTAAGTGTGAGTCTGCGCTTGCCGGTGGGCCGGACCATCACTGATCCACGTGGAGGCAAGTCCCACTCAGGTGGGGAACAGCCGCATCTCTTGCAGACCGAGACGCTTCAGCACCCCACTGAAAACTCTCGCTTTACAATGGCAGATAACACTGAGCCACAGGCTACCACCTCCAGTGGACACGGAAAGCGTAAGTCCCCTAAATGTGCAACTGGTAGGATACACTCGGCTCAGCCTTCGGTACCTGAACAGGTGCCTGAACAGCTTCCTGGCCAAGACACGGATCCGCTGCTTTTAGAACCGGTGGTGTTACACAAACATATACCTTGCCCCCCCATGTTTTTAAAAAAATAAAAATTTAAAAAAATAATAATTAAAAATAATAATAAAAAATTTTTTTTAAAAATAATAATAATAATAAAAATAAAAAAAAAAATCCATTAGGGGTCAATGGGAGGCCCCAGGTGCTCCCCCCTCTACTGGGGGAATAGACCGCAGGCTGCTTGACACGGAACCAGCTCTGAATGAGGCCCTGGAGGTGCCTGAGGTTGATGAATCCTTACTACCCTTATATTCTGATTCCAGGGTACCTGGAGATATGGTGGAGGCGTTGAAGCCCGAGGATAAAAAATCCGAGGCTTCTTTCCGCAGGACACACCAAGCTTCAGCTTGGTCTATAAGAGCTTCTACCCCGGCCTCATTCTTCGCCAGGGTCTCTCTTATGTGGCTCCGCCAATTGCAGGCTAGAATTCCCCCGGAAGAGGTAAGAGTCCACCAGGACTTGATAAAGCTCATGGCCGCATCACAGTACATGGCGGACGTGTCCTTGCAGGCGGCAAGATTTTCTGCCCGGGCCATCGCATCCAACGTCTCCGCACGCAGGCTTCTATGGCTTAGAAATTGGAAGGCTGAGACTAGACACAAATGGTGCGTAGCTTCCGCCCCGTACCGCGGTGCCCGCCTCTTTGGGGAGGTCCTGACCCCCTACTGAGTTGAAAACAAGGAGAAACGAAGGGTTTTCTACCACCTTTCCAGGAGACCTGGCCGTCGTTTCTCCCCGTACACCCGTCGGCAGCCCTTTCGGACGGGATCAGATTCGGCCTCAGCACAGGTCGCCCGGCCATTTCCCGCAGGCTCGGACCGTTCTTTTGACCGGTCCAGGGACAGGGACAGATACAGACAGCAGGCTCAGGGTAAGAGACCCTTTCGAGGCAGAGGCGGCTGCCCCTTCCGTAGATCCAGGTGACTCGGGGAGGGAAGCTCCCATAGGCGGCAGACTAACTTACTTTCTCCACCAATGGGAGACCACCACCTCGGACTCTTGGGTGCTAAGCACCATCAGGGACAGGCTGTCTCTGGAGTCCGTGGCCAGGCCACCCTGGCGCCTTGTTTCCTGTCCCCTCCTCAGGAAGCCAGTCAGGAAGACCCTCCTGGGGGAGGCCATCCGGCATCTATTACACATACGAGCCATAGAACGGGTTCCAGTCGATCAGCTGAAACAGGGTTTTTACTCCATCCTATTCGTGGTTCCAAAAGCCTCAGGGGGACGGAGGGCGATACTAGACCTCAAGGGCCTGAGCTCTCACCTGTCGTACCGAAAGTTCAAGATGCAGACACTTCGGTCCATCTTGGCAAGCATACGACGGGGGGACTTTCTATTCATCCAAACCATCGGCAATATCTCCGGTTTTTGTTATTCCAACAATCATTACCAGTACAGGGCCCTCCCTTTCGGCCTATCCCCAGCTCCCAGGGTCTTCACCAAGATCCTGGCGGTACTTGCCGCACACCTACGACTAGTACCGGTGCGCGTCCAATGTTACCTGGACGACATTCTCATCCAGTCATCCTCCGCTCTGGCCGCCCAAGCGGAACTGGCCCTCACCATAAGGACCCTCCAGGGTCACGGTTTCTCAGTCAACTTTCACAAGAGTCAATTGACTCCCGCAACACGCCTACTACACTTGGGCGCGATAATAGACACAGACCTTTGCCGGGTCTATCTATCTCGAGACAGACAAGACGACATTCGAGACATGGTTCTCAAGATCCGCAGGGAGCGTGTAGCAACACTGGCTGTCTTCTCCCAGTTACTGGGAAAGATGATATCTTGCCTAGAGATAGTGCCTTGGGCCAGGCTACACTCCAGACACCTTCAATGGTTCTTGCTCCCATTCCAAAGACTGGGCACAAGCTCTTCCAACCAAAGGGTACGGGTCCCCCTTCAGACCCTAAGATCCCTGCTGTGGTGGGCCTCCCCAGAGGTGGCAAAAGGGTCACTATTCAAGGAGCCCAGCAGGCTGACATTGACCACAGACGCCAGTCTGTTTGGTTGGGGGGCCCATTTCCAATCTCAGTTGGCTCAGAGTCGGTGGTCCAGAGCAGATCTGGCACACAATATCAACTGGCTGGAACTGAGAGCCATTCATCTGGCCCTTCGCCACCTCTGCAACCAGGTGGCGGGGCAGCACGTGCTGGTCCTCACGGACAACGTGGCGGCAAAGGCCCATGTGAACCGTCAGGGCGGTACCCGATCCCGATCTCTCATGGCCGAGGCCATGTTATTGGGGTCTTGGGCAGAAAGCAATCTCCTCTCCCTGAAAGCCGAACACATCTCAGGGAAGGCAAACCGTCAGGCGGATTTTTTAAGCTGGGCATCAGTGGACCATTCGGAATGGAGCCTACATCCGGATCTCTTCAGGGAGATATCGGACAGATTCGGGTTGCCGGTCCTAGACTTATTCGCCTCTCCGGCGAACTCCCAACTTCAAAGGTTCTGTTCCAGGTTCCCCTCTCCGGGGGCGGAGAGGACGGACGCTATTCGCAGCCCTTGGCCAGGGGGACTACTGTATGCCTTCCCACCTCTCCCTCTGATCCCAGCAGTTATCAGGAAGGTATTGCAGGAACAGGCAGAGGTCATATTCATTGCCCCGCACTGGCCGAGACGACCGTGGTTTGCCGACCTCGTGAGCCTCTCCATGGTCCCTCCATGGAGGATTCCTCCAAATCGGATTCGCCTAGTGCAGGGGGCCATACAACAACCGGAGCCTCAGTGGCTGCAGTTAGCCGCTTGGCACTTGAACGCAGGGCCTTGACCCAAGAATCTTATTCCTCGGGAGTGATTTCTATGATTCAGGCCTCCCGGAGACCGGCGACCAATCGCATTTATGACTCCACTTCGAGATATTTCTGCCATTGGTGTGACAGCAATCACTTAGCTATCTCAGAGGTAACCATTCCACGGATATTAGACTATTTGTTGGAGGGTGTTGATAAAGGCTTGGCGCCCAACACTATTCGCCGACTGATCTCGGCTCCAGCCACGGTGTTTACCTGTGACACCTTAGAGCCACTGGCCCATCACCCCAAGGTACGATCCTTTTTAAAAGGGGTCACCAACAGTAGACCGCCGGTAGTACATAGATATCCCTCTTGGAATTTGCCCCGGGTCTTACAGGCCCTTACTCAGGCGCCTTTTGACCCCCTTAGGTCCTGCACTTTTAGGTCCTTGTCTCTTAAGGTTGCTTTCTTGGTTGCAGTTACCTCGGCTAGGCGCATCTCGGAGCTTGCAGCTCTTTCTGTCAGAAAAAACCTGTGTGTCTTTCACACGGACAGAGTGGTCCTACGCCTGGACCCCTCATGCGTTCCTAAGGTGAACACCATTTTCCACAGGGCACAGGAGATTGTGTTACCGAACTTTTGTCCTAATCCGTCTCATACTTTGGAAAGGCAATGGCACACACTCGATGTTCACAGGGCGTTGCGCTGTTGCGTCAAGCGGACGGAGTCCTTTCGTAGATCTGAGGCCTTTTTTTGTTTCCTTCCACCCGGCCTCCAAGGGTAAGAAGGTATCTTCCTCTACCGTTGGCAGGTGGATTAGGGCCTGTATTTCCGAAGCGTATCAGACATCTTCTTTACCAGTTCCAGGTCACTTGACGGCCCATTCTACTCGCAGTGCTGCTACCTCAGCAGCATGGGCCACACAGGCCACCATTGAGGACATTTGCAGGGCGGCGACATGGTCCTCGCCTTCCCCTTTTGTGTGCCATTATCGCCTTGATAAGTTTGCCTCGGCGGAGGCATCCTTTGGCCGCAGGGTACTGCAACAGGTGGTGCCGGCGGCAGGGACACTGGCCCAGTCTGCTCCCCTCCCATTGGGACAGTAGGGCTTTGGTAAGTCCCATTGGTGGATTCTCCATTCTTTCACGCTGGAGAAGGGGCGTTGTCTTACCTGAACGCCTTTTCTCAGCGTGATGAATGGAGAATCCACGCCCATCCCTTGGACGCAGTCAGGTCCAGTGTTTAGAGTCTGGGAGCCAACACGTCGTACAGTCATTGGCTTCGCCCTTTCGAAACTGGGGGCGTGCCCTCAACCAGAGAGGCGTGGCAGCTTTGATTGTTTTGGTCTAAGTGGGCAGGAGGTCCAAGATAACCCATTGGTGGATTCTCCATTCATCACGCTGAGAAAAGGCGTTCAGGTAAGATAACGCCCCTTCCATGAGACATATATACATTTTGAAGAAAATTGAGTTTTATGAAATTAGTCTGAGGGCCATAGCTCTGCGGCAGTAAATGCTGTTCTTAAATTACAATTACAATTACAAACTTAATACATGAATGCAGCATATATGGCTATTGTCTTAATGCTGAGCCAGGCAGATGTACTTTGTTTTGCTGGTTAAAATATTTTGAATCAAATACTTGTTGTGAGTGACTTATCCTTTTGGTGTGCAAGTCTTTTTTGCTATTCAAAACTAGAAGTTCCATTTCATATTGGTGTGTTTTTGTTGTGTAAGTTTTCAGCATTTTTATGTCATATAAAATGTCTGTCCAAATTGGGGGATCTTTTTCATTGATTTTAGTTTTAAATGGTGTGCTAACTAGACAATTAACTGTTGTCACCCTCGCTTCTCTTCCATGTTAAATGATAAATTTCTTTATAAATTGCTGTCACATCCTTCTTTTCAATACCTTCTTTCTTCCCATTTTAATTATGAACTATTTTTTTGGAATGTTAAATGAGTACCAACCTGGGTTTAAAACAAGATATTTGACTGACAGCCTCTCTCCAATTACTTCTACCTTCTCCAATGGGAGTGAGAGGAAAAACATTCTCTAGGTCTTGTTGTTTAAGAATAGCATCTAGCAGGGCCTAAAAAGTAGACTTTTTCTGTTGCAGTGCCTGCCTTTTGAAACACCATATCACCGAATCCCATTAGTTTTCAGAAAACTCTTAAGATCTGGTTGTTTAACCTAAGCATGGGTACTGCTGGGTTAGATAATTCCATGAGATTTGTTAATTTATGGTTGACTTATCACTGGATGGCCTGTCTGCCATTTTATGCTGTTTATTATTGTTTTTTGTTATTGCTATTATATGTTTTTACATTGGTGTTTTTAAGCTGGATTACTCACTGCTGTGGAATGGATGGTCATATTAATAAAATGAAATACATACAGTGTTCACTTAGTAATCACAATTGGAACAGAGAACTCAGACACTAAGTGCCACAGTCGCTAAGCAAAAGATCACATGACCACAACTTACGATATTACTTCCACCTTCTCTGTTAACTCTGCAAGCCAGTTGCAAAGTGTCCAAAAGGCAGTCATAGGACTATAGGATGCTGCAACAATCGTAAATGCAAGGATTGGTCACAATGTTTTTTTCCATCATTGTAAGTTCGAATGAGGCAGTTGGTAAGTGAGGACTACTTGTAATAAATAAAAGACAGAGGCTGGTAATTAAAAAAAAACATTTTTCCCCACATGAGCATTAGAGCATGATTAACAATATGATAATCCAAGAATGTGCCAGAATTTTTAGCCACTGGAGGGGAAAATTTGGTAGGGCTACTATATCTGTATTGAAGAGATTCAGGTGAACAGTGGATGGTAAGGAGCTGTGATGGTGCAGTGGTTAGTATGCAGTATTGCAGACTAACTCTGCCCACTGCCAGGAGTTTGATCCTGACCAACTCAGCCTGCCATCCTTTCCAGTAAAATGAAGATCCAGATTGTTGGGGGCAATATGCTGACATTGTAAACCGCTTAGAGAGGGCTGTAAAGCACTAATCAAGCGGTATATAAGTCTGAGTGCTATTGTTAGGGTAGTAAAGTTATTGAAAATGCTTACCAGTTTTGGAGCTGTCACTTTTGGCCAGAAATGTGGAAATATTGTGCCACTGAAAAGCTTAAGACTTACTGCTGAAATTTGAGGGCATACGTGAGAGGTGCTTAGAGAACTGTGTGCGTGTGTGTGGGAATCAAGACTATCTTTGTTTTAAAAGATGTGATGATTTACAGTTGCTCTCATTGCTGTCATCTTGTTATTTTAAGATTTGCAAACAAATAAAAATAGCCAGAATTAACTGAAGATGCAGCCCTTTAAAAATATTTTTTTTTTCTCAACAGAGAAGGGGATTTTACTTGACTTCCCAATGTTTTTCTTATGTGGGGGTGGCTTAGCCCTTAGTTTTGTGCTTACAAATAATAAGCAATGAGAAGTATTACCTTAGTTACCATCCCTTTTTCTTTTTCTTTTTTTTTGCTTGTCTACATTTTCTTATCAGTCTGAAAGAAGAGGTTGCTTTAGGATTCTCAGGCATTATAAAGACTTGAAAACTAGGTCAAAGTACATGAAAATCATCCATATTTACTATGTCCCCACTGTGACTCATCTGATTTCTTCCAAATTGATGTTGCAGTTAGCAGAATACCAGCTCATCTAATCCAAAGTTATGTTTGTTCTGTTTCTTCAGTGACCTGAAGATCAAGGTGGGAGACAGGTACATCAGCGCTCACAAATTTGTATTGGCAGCCCGGAGTGAGGCTTGGAGTCTGGCCAACTTAGTGTCAACAAATGAGCTAGATCTGTCAGGTTAGTTCTTTTGTGTGAGTGAGAGATTGGAGAAGTATTTCACTGCCTTGGGAAGATTAATAAAAACATAAAATGCCTTTGGGAAAAGAGGTTACATTTTTATCCTTCAAGAGGAGATGCTCAGCTTGCAAAAATGGTACTCAATCATCTAATTATGAAGCATTTGTCTTTCAAACATGCTAAGTGTTTAGTGCCAGTTAAATTGGAAGCTTACACCTCTTTAATTTTAATGACATGGGTGTTAGGTATGGCTGTCTGTTTCATCTTATTAAACAGTCTCTGAAACAGCAAAGAAATCAAGTTGTTGAAGATGATTGATTATTCCGTTGGTCTTCACAATTGCTTTCTGAAAGCATCAATGTCTTATTCTGTAAGGCAACTATTGCAACTCCAGCATTTTTCTCTCTGGAAACCTAAGTTAGGTACTTGGCCACTTCTCTGTTTCGTTTTGTTTTTTTCCTCCCTGATTGAGAAGCTTGTCAAAAATTCATGACTCTTCCCTAAAAGCTAGATTAAATTGATGGAAATCTCCAATGTGGTTCCATGTGGTGGGATGGATAGATGCAATGCCCTTTTTCAAAATTGCAATGCTCCAAAGTTTCTCTTTCCTCCTGCTTGCTTGTGTCTCTGAATGAGAAATGTGGCCAAGATATCACAATGAAAGTTGTTGCTGAACCATGCTACATTATTTGCTAGGCCAAAATCTGTGGCAGGTCTTCCTGATTTTTTTTTTTTGAGATGAGCCACTTCAGAAACAAAAAAAAAAGGACCAACAAAACCTCTT
Source organism: Azemiops feae (assembly GCA_023970755.1). NCBI lineage: Eukaryota > Metazoa > Chordata > Lepidosauria > Squamata > Viperidae > Azemiops > Azemiops feae. The sequence goes on from JALGBA010004195.1 coordinate 2,711,778, forward strand.
CTCTGCTCCCTATTTTAATTGCCATACTTACATGGTTTAGTACCGTACAAAGAAACAATTGCTGCCCTCCATCCATGCATGTTCAAAATTGCAATGCACGCAGCCCACTTTCCCTACGAATTACATCTACGGCCTGCACTATCGAAGCTATTAAGAAGCAGACCTAGAATGAAGACAAAGTCATTGCTCTGAACTGACATTTAAATGAGATAAATAGAACTGCTGGGATTTATGCTATAAAATAAGTAATTTTAAAACACCTTAGGATATGTCAGCCTTCATACTGGATAGTAGTTTCATATTTTCCTAGCCAACATATTGAATTATGCTATCTCTCTCCATTCAGGGCATAAATGTTTCAGACTGTTTTTTTTTCTCCCTACCTTTTTAATTTCTGTGCTTTTATGTTTATTAATTTTAGTGTATTGTAATTTTATTTCTATATCTAATGATTTGTATATACCACTTGAAAATGAGTGCATGAGAAGCAGTATAAAAACAGGCAAAAATAAATACATAAATAAATAAAACTATTCATTTATTATAATGTGGAAAAGTTCTTGGGAGACTGGGCAAAGAGACGCTACCGAGGGAATGGTCAAATAAGAGACAGCGTACCCTTCAGCTGGATAGTGGTTGGGGCAGGAGGCTCAGAAGAGACACTCCCTAATTTCTCAGGCTGTATAGGAGAAGGGGAGATAATTATACTTTTAGACTTGCAAGATTTTGTCAATGTAATTTAATATAAAGTAAAATTAGCTCATCTAGTTGTGATTTCTATCTGGTTTATCTCGTGAGGCTGACATTAATGTACAGATAGTCCTAGACTTACAACCTTTTATTTAGTGACCATTTAAAGTTACCATGACATTGAAAAAAAGTGATTTATGACCGATTTTCATACTTACGACTGTTACAGCATCCCCATGGTCACATGATCAGAATTCATGCCCTTGGCAACTGGCATATATTTATGGAAACTGCACTATCTTGGGATCATGTGATCACCTTTTGTAACCTTCCCAGCCAGCTTCCAATAAGCAAAGTCAATGAAGAAAGCTGGATTTGCTTAATGATTGCATGATTCATTTAACAACTGCAGTGATTTGCTTAGCTGTAGCAAATAGGTCATAAAATGAGACAAACCTCATTTAACAATTATGGTTGTATGTTGAGGACTACCTGTTTCAATCTTTAACACTCTGTGTTAAAAAGAATTTTGTTGCTTGAAAATAACTGATCTATAATGAGAAACTTTCCAGAAGACTTTTTTTCCATTTCTTTTTTTTTCTTAGAAATGTAAATTTCTGTATCTTAAAATGCATTGGGTTCCATAGCACTAATCTCATAAAGAATGAATACACTACCAATCAGATTGAAATTAGCCTAAGTTATTGGTAGATTCAGGTAGGCAGTTTTATAGGTTTACATGTACATTCCCCAAAATAGCACAACCATTAACATCTAGAAGCAAACAAAGTTATAACTAGTAGTCAGCACGGGTTTGTTAAAAACAGATCATGCCAAACCAATCTTATTTCATTCTTTGATAAAGTGACTAAATTAATAGACCAGTGAAATGCCGTTGACGTAGTATACTTAGATTTCAGTAAGGCATTTCACAAAGTAGACCTCAACCTACTTCTTGATAAGCTAGAAATAAGTGGAATAGACAACATCACCACCAGATGGATTTGTAGCTGGCTGACAAACTACTCAACGAGTAGTCCTCAATGGCACTACATCCACATCGAGAGAAGTAAGCAGTGCGGTACCACAAGGCTCCGTCTTAGGCCCAGTACTCTTCAATATCTTCATCAATGACTTAGATGAGGGAATAGAAGGGGAACTCATCAAATTTGCAGATGACACTAAACTGGCAGGAATAACCAATACCCCAGAAGACAAGCTCAGGATCCAAAAAGATCTTGACAAACTTGAACAATGGGCCCTATCCAACAAAATGAACTTTAATGTGGAGAAAAGCAAAGTTTTACATTTAGGCAGGAAAAATCAAAGGTATAAATACAGATAAGGCGAGACCTGGCTCAAAAACAGGAACTGTGAGAGGGACCTTGGAGTCTTAGTGGATGATCACTTGACTATGAGCCAGCAGTGTGCAGTAGCAGCCAAAAAAGCTAATACAATCCTGGGTTGTATAAACAGAGGCATAGAATCAAGATCATGCAAAGTATTAGTACTGTTTTGTAAAACCCTAGTAAGACCAGACCTGCAATACTGCAGCCAATTTTGGTCACCATATCACAAAAAAGATGTTGAGAGTTTGGAAAAAAATTCAGAGAAGAGCAACTAAGATGATCAAAGGCCTGGAGACTAAAACAGATGAAGAACGGCTGCAGGAATTGGGTTTGGCTAGTCTAAAGAAAAGAAGAAATAGGGGTGACATGATAGCAGTATTCCAGTATTTGAGGGGCTGCCACAAAGAAGAGGGGTCAAATTATTCTCCAAAGCACCAGAGGGCAGGGCAAGAAACAATGGTTGGAAACTGATCAAAGAGAGAAGCAACATGGAATTAAGGAAAAACTTCCTAACAATGAGGACAATTAACCAGTGGAACAGCTTGCCTCCAGAAAACGTGGGCGCTCCATCACTGGAGGTTTTTAAGAAGAGACTAGACAGTCACTTGTCTGAATGGTATAGGTTCTCCTGCTTGAGCAGGGGCCTGGACTAGAAGACCTCCATGGTCCTTCCCAGCTCTATTCTATTCTATCTGCTAAAATTAGTAATAGTGGTATATAATTTGTGTGTCCTAAAATTATTAAAGCCTATGTAAAGGGAATTTGAATTTTTCACTACTCTGATCCTCCAATTTAATATTAAATTGTTGTGTTGTGAAATGTTCAAAGATGCCAAATCAGATTCTAAATTCAAATACATCTTCTAAAGCAGGGGTCCCCAACCCCCGGTTCATGGACCGGCACTGGGCCCCGGCATGCCAGAAACTGGGCCACGCAAACAAGCGAAACCTCATCCACGGGATGCAGGCAGCATGCGAACCCACGCCCCCCCCCCCAGTCCGCGGAAGAACCTCTCTCCACGGAACCAGTCCCTGGTGCCCAAAAGATTGGGGGCCGCTGTTCTAAAGCACAGAAAGGCTGTGCATAGATTTATCCAAAAGTTAGTCTTGTTGATTTCCCTAGGATGTACTCCTGAATAAATAGATATGGGATTTTATTGGATTCCCTGCCCCCGGCGTTTTGTAATTTATTTCAGGAAAAGCCACTGTTGAAGTGCGATGAGGGCTGTTTTATTATAACCCAGATATTCTAAAAGCTTTATGCTGATTGAGTTACAGTTCTAATGCATGTGACTTGGTCTAGTACAGACCTATGTTCAAATTCCTTTTCAGCTCCATTGTTAACTGAGTAGGCTAGGACAGTGGGGTTCCCCCTTCATAATAAGCCACAGTTGTTCACACAACACGCTAAGCTACAATCTACAGACCACAGTGGCTGGGTTCATATAGGATGCTGAGGCAAACCCAAATCCACATTTGACTCTTGTAAGCAACCATTTGATGGATATGGTGTTTGTGTTAGATCAAATGGATAATAATTTGAAGATGGAGGACAGTATAATCTGTCTTTTTTCAAAGTTATTTTTTTTTCTTCATTACCATCCAACTTGTTGGTACCTATGACTTCTGAAATGAAGGCAGCAATTAGGATCTGACTATCCAGCAGGCATTTTGTTGTCTTCCTGATAGTCTGGAAAGCAGTTCTACCACATACCTAACCAAGCTCTGGAATTCAGAGATGATAAGAGCATTAGATGTAATTGCTCCTAAGCGGCCTCTCTTGAGTGTTTATGGCTCTTTCATAATTTTGTGTGGTTTTGTGATTTAACTGTATCCCTTTAAACTTTTCTAATCAGACTAAACACTGTTACAAATACCTATTCTGAGCTGCTACCCAATATGTGTTTTTCTTCCTTGAAGCAATTTACTGGTAAAATTAATAATTTTTCCTCACCCATTTTTTAAATAGATGCACAAAATATATTGGGCTGAGAGCAAGTGATGTCCAAAAGGGGGCCATGTATATAGCCAACTGCGGATTTTAATTAGGTCCTATCCTTTTTTCTGATAGGATCTGCTACCCCAATTTGCTAGCCTAATCCCCATGAAAATAGGAATTTGAAGTATTTTCACATCAATGTCACTTGCTTATAGCCTATTTTCTGGTGTTGAAATAGGATGAATGGAGAGAGAGTTGAAGAGGGCCAGTCAAATAATGTCAGGGATTGTAATGCCTTTGGGGTATTTGAACAAGGACTCCTTATTAAACCTCATAAAAAGGTAGCATGTTTTTATGGCTGCCTTGTCCCATATGCCCCTGGCTGTAAGACCCCTTCTAATATTAGTACTTCAGCCGGCCTGCTCTGCTTTTTAGAAAGTGGCCACACAGCCAGCATTCGTCTTGCAATAGTTATAAATATCATTAATAGTATTGCTATTATTAGTTTCTGAGGTTCGTGGACTGGCCCCGCCTCGTGTTAATTTCTAATAGTTTACAGCAAACAGTGTTATCATACACTGCTTTTCACCCCTGAAAAGTAAATGCCAACAGCTCTTTCAATTCATTACATCATTAATATCTTGGCCTTAAAAGAGTAACTGTGGAGGCATAAGTAATGAGAATCTGTTTATATATTCATTTTGGGTATTTCTAAATGTATATTTAGTAAACATACTATGAGGTATGTTTACCTCATAGTTAACAAATCTTGCAGCTTAAAAATCTGACAAAGAAGCATAAAAGCAAGGAATAAAAGACATTTGTTAATTCACAAGACAGTACTATACTACTCATGTCTTAACTACTATGCAGATGTACACATCATGTTTAACAAATGTTAAACTAAAGCAATATTAAATCAGAATTTTGTCACACATTTTGTTAATGTTTATAATAAGATCCGTAGGCTCTGAGAATTTGTACAATATTGAACAAAGGGAATACCTTAAAATAACAAATCAATATTTTAAAAATAGAGCTCTCCTGACAACATTTTTATTTATTAATGCCCCACTCTTCAGTCTGAGAAGGTCCAAGATTGTTTATAAATCCATCAAAAGAAGGCAAACTTCACTTCAACTTGACAATTTGAAAAAAAAATGATATAATGTAAAAAAGGGATGGGAAGTAAAAAGAGAAAGGCAGATTAGAAACACAAGTTAAGATAGGCAAGAAAATGGTAAGTGAGCATCTGTCCATCCTAGATGAATTCAAATCACAAGGACTAGATGGATTACACCCCAAGGTTCTGAAGGAACTGGCAGATGTGATCTCAGAACCACTGAACTATATCTTTCAAAGATCCTGGAACACTGGGGAACTACCAGAAGACTGGAAAAGAGCTGATGTAGTTCCTATCTTCAAAAAAGGGGGGAAAATGGATCCAGGAAACTACAGACCTATCAGCCTGACCTCAATACCTGGGAAGATTCTGGAAAAGTTAATCAAGCAACGAATCAGCGAACACCTAGAGACAAACAAAGTCATTACCAAAAGCCAACATGGGTTTGTCAAAAACAGATCATGCCAGACAAATCTTTTTGCATTCTTTGACCAGGTGACAAAATTAGTGGACCAGAGGAATGCTGTGGATATAATTTACTTGGACTTCAGTAAGGCATTTGATAAAGTAGACCACAACCTACTACTTGATAAGATAGAAAAATGTGGGTTAGACAGCATCACCACCATATGGATTCGTAGCTGCCTGACCGGCTGTACTCAGCATGTGGTCCTCAGTGGAACTGCATCTACATGGAAGCGGGTAGTGGGGTGCCCCAGGGCTCTGTTCTGGGCCCAATGATCTTCAACATCTTCATCAATAATTTGGATGAGGGGATAGATGGGAAACTCATCAAATTTGCAGAAGACACCAAGCTGGCAGGAATAGCCAACACTCCAGAAGATAGGCTTAAGATACAGGAGGATCTGGACAGACTTGAACATTGGGCGCTATCTAACAAAATGAAATTCAATGGTGAAACAAGTAAGGTTCAACATTTAGGCAAGAAAAACCAAATGCACAGGTACAGTATAGGTGGTACCTTGCTCAATATAGCAACTGTGAGAGGGATCTTGGAGTCCTAGTGGACAATCATTAAATATGAGCCAGCAGTGTGCTGCAGCTGCCCAAAAAGCCAACAACACTGCTAGGCTGCATTAACAGAGGGATAGAATCAAGATCACGTGATGTATTAATACCACTTTACAATGCCTTGGTAAGGCCACACTTGGAATACTGCATCCAGTTTTGGTCACCACAGTGTAAAAAAAGATGTTGAGTCTCTAGAAAGAGTACAGAGAAGAGCAACAAAGATGATTAGAGGATTGGAGGCTAAAACACATAAAGAACAGTTGCTGGAATTGGGTATGTCTAGTTTAACGAAGAGAAGGACTAGGGGTGACATAATAGCAGTGTTCCAATATCTCAGGGGCTGCCACAAAGAAGAGGGAGTCAAGCTGTACTCCAAAGCACCTGAAGGCAGGACAAGAAGCAATGGATGGAAACTAATCGAAGAGCGAAGCAACCTAGAACTAAGGAGAAATTTCCTGACAGTTAGAACAATTAATTAATGGAACAACCTGCCTGCAGAAGTTGTGAATGCTCCACCACTGGAAATTTTTAAGAAGAGACTGGACAATCATTTGTCTGAAATGGTATATAGGGTTTCCTGCCTGAACATGGGGTTGGACTAGGAAATCTCCAAGGTGCCTTCCAACATCATCATCATCATCATCATCATCGTTATTGTTGTTATTGTTATTGTTTGTTGTTTTGTTGTTATTGTTATCATTATGTATCATGTATCGTTATGTATTTTTAAATTTTGCATAGCAATATGTGTAATATTGTAGCCAAAGGTTATGCTTTTTTCCTTAGCTGTAAAAGGATTAATGAAATAATAGTGTCATCGGTAAAAGAGATTGCTGAACAGGCTATGGAATTAGATTATTGTTTAGGGTTTTTTTAATTGCATCCTGATAAGAATAGAGCATCCTTATTTTTATTTATCAATAAACCTTTTTCTGTGGCTGAATTCCCACAACATAATAGACCACAAATAATCCTTGACTTACAACTGGCTGCTTAGCAACTGTTCAAAGTTACAACAGACCTCTTTCCCTAAAGGTATTTACAACCCAGTTTCAGAGTTACGGCCACTTCAGTACCCCTGCCATTTTTCACCCTTACGATTGACTACAGGGACGCTGCATCGCCCCCGATCGATCTCCCTCACCTATCCCACTGAGTCCCACAAGCCTCAGCCTGCTTCAAACCTGCCCACTCAGCCATGTAAAGTAGCTTAAAGAAGGAAGTGTAGTTACAGTCTGTATGCTGAGGCCTACTTCCCATCCAGCTCCCTGATGGCCTCCCCAAGGTTTCCCTGCCTGCTGATCCTTTCTTTAGGCACCCTTGCATGGTTGAGTGGCCCGCTTCAGAGCAGGCCAAGGCCCAGGGAAATCTTGAGGGTCAGGGAGCGGAGCATCGGGTACCTCCGGCGTGGAACTGATTATCATATTTTACATAAAACTTTGAATACAGGTAGTCCTCGAGTTACGACCACAGTTGAGTCCAAAATTTATATTGCAAAGTGAAACATTTAAGTGAGTTTCGCCCCGTTTTACAACTTTTCTTGCCACAGTTGTTAAGTGAATCATTGCATTTGTTAAGTTAGTAACATGGTTGTTAAGCGAATCGGGCTTCCCCATTGATTTGCTTGTCGGAAGGTCTCAAAAGGGAATCATGTGACCCCAGGGCACTGCAACAGTCATGAATATGAACCAGTTGCCAAGCATCTGAATTTTGATCGTGTGACCATGGGGGTTGTGCAACGGTCGTAAGTGTGAAAAACTGTCATAAGTCACATTTTTCAGTACTGTTGTAACTTTAAACAGTCACTAAATGAACTGTTGTAAGCTGAGGACTATCTGTAATTCGATCACTTCTTGAGATTCGTTATCTGCATAATAGAGACCTAGCTGATCTTCCTCTTAAATCTCTCATCTTTCCAAATCACCTGTTGGTAAGTCTATTTGTGTTGACATTGGTTGGGCTCACCTGTGCTAAGCCAACAACTTTTTTTAACATAGTTTTCTCAGTAAGCCACAATTGCTTGGAATCATAGAGCTGCCAAAGCCAAAAATACCATACTCGGTTACAGTCTGATCTGTGTCTATGCCAGTGTTTCCTCCTTGGGCTGGTTGAGTGAAGACTTGTGCTGATTGGCACTGATCAGAGGTCTGAATTTTACCCATTGTTTCTTTATTGATGGGTGTTAAAGCTACTCTCTTGCAAAGCAAAACAGTGTTTTATTCCCCATAGGAATATAATAATTGATGCTCTTCCACCAGACGCTGATCCCGAGGTGGCCATGGCAATGCTGCGTTGGATTTACACAGATGAGCTGGAGCTGCGAGAAGACGATGTATTCCTGACAGAGCTGATGAAAGTAGCAAACAGGTTTCAGCTGCAACTCCTCAGGGAAAGGCAAGCTTCTGAATGAGTTGTGGTGCCTCTATTTTAATTAGCATGGCATGGCTATTTTGTCCAATGTTAATTATTGTTATTTTGCCGGCTCCTCTGAGAATTGACAGCAGACTAGAACTTGGGTCTCCCCATCCTTAGTTCATCATAGCATACTGGTCTATTTTTACTAACAGGTAAGTAGGGAGTCAGAGCAAGCAAACAGGAATTTTCCAAAGAGGCTATTAAGTTGTGGAGCTGAAGTACTGATCATTTGGCTGATTGTATGAGGCCAAATTTTGTGGATGATAGTTCACTTCTCTCTTGAAGCTGTTAGCAGAATGAGAACTGTTGGATTAGAAGGAAAGGAAAGGATATTCAAGCTGAATATTAGAAGGAATTTCTTGAGGAAAATAGCTATTAAGCAATGGAACTATCTATTTGGAACAGTAGTGGATTCCTTTTTTTTTAATAAAAGTTTTATTAATTTTTAAAAATTACAGTCTATAGTGCTTAGTAAACAACATGTCTGGGTTCAAATATTTAACATTAACTTCTTCAATATAAATCTGTTCAATACTACACAATCCAGTAGTTTTTCCCTGGTCGTCCTTTCTTCTCCATATTTTTTCCATTTCCCCCTCATTACACCATTACAATTTTTGGTACTGTTAATGTATACAAAGTTAGATATAAAGCATCTTCATCATATTTTACTAATATCATACAAATAATATCAATTCGTAAATCAATAATGTCTTCATTAATCAATATCCTGTTTTTCGTGCTCTTGTTAAGGTTTGATTTCCCATCAGTATTTGAAATATCTTTATCAGTTATGATTTTCTCAATATTAATTACATTTATATAGCTAAAAGTTTTATTCAAATCAATCCTCCTCTTTTTCTTCATATTTCCCATATCAAAAAAGAGGGGGAAAATGCTATCTTAATTCTAAATCATATCTTTATTATAAAAGACTAATTATATCTAAGGGTCATCCGTTCTTTTAATCTTATTCAAACAAGTATTTAAACATATAATGCCCCCTCTAAAAGGTCAAATCTTCTGTTTTTTAAATCTGACTCTTCTTTCTTTCTTTCTTTCTTTCTTTCTTTCTTTCTTTCTTTCTTTCTTTCTTTCTTTCTTTCTTTCTTTCTTTCTTTCTTTCTTTCTTTCTTTCTTTCTTGCTTGCTTGCTTGCTTGCTTGCTTGCTTGCTTGCTTGCTTGCTTGCTTGCTTGCTTGCTTTCTTTGCTTTCTTTGCTTTCTTTGCTTTCTTTGCTTTCTTTGCTTTCCAAGCCAGGGCAATTAGATTGCCCAGGAATTTTCTTTCTATTTTTGTAAAAATTGCCTGACATGAAGAAGACAATTTAGGTAGGGTACTTTTGGGGGGGAATTCCGCCCATTTATATTCCTTAAAGAACTCCCAGTTTCTTTCTCCCTCCATTTCTCTTTTCATTCCCTATCTCCCAAGTTGTGACATTTCCCTTAACAGCTCTATATTCTCTTTTTAAAAATCTTCTTCCTTGCCATCAGATATATTTTGCAGACCTAAGGGGTAAAAGGTCTTTTGCATTTTCCTTGTTATAGCTAAGTCTTGCAGTATTTTGTCTGTATATAGTCATTTATATTTCCCTTCTTTTATCTCTTCCATCTCTAAATCCATTTCCTCTGTTTTGTCTTCTGATTTCTGGATTATTTGTTCATACTTTGTAGTTGTTATCTGGGAACTTTTTAGTTGTAGATTTAATTTGGAGATTTGCTCGTTTATATTGTCTAAATTGTTTTTAGTCTCATTATGATTTCTTTTTATGTCCTCTTTGCATTCAACAATTTTTTGATGAATTAGTTGTAGCATAGAATATATTTCTTTCTGAAAGGTGTTTATTTTTTCTTGAGGCATCATTCCTGGAGATCCTCTAGTATCACCAGACTCAGTAAGAGTAGATCAAAGTTTCCTCTAGTTTTCTGGTCTTTATATTTATCCTTTATAATCCAATAGATTCCAAAGTATAGGTTCAGTTCTAAAAGCAATATTTTATAGTAATCCTTTGTCTCAAGTATCCCAAAAATTGTCAATCAAGCAAGGTTGTAATCCACAATGTTCGAAGTGTTCAAAATGTTCAATCTCTCTGAAAACAGCTCAAAAATCTCTCCCAGCCAGACATAGTCGAAGGTCAAATTTTTGTTTCCATCCCACTTGTTCTTGAAGTTAAAAGTCCAAGCTCAGTAGGTATTTATAGTCCAAGAAGGTCAGGGTGATAAGTATGCCAAAATATTTTCCTTTATTACCAGCTGTTCTCCCAAGCTAGGAATCACCAAGCAGCCAGGAAGCAAATTATAGTGCTATACACAAATCCACCACTAGATGTTATTCAAAGTCCATTTTCCACTCTTAAAACAAAGGATTGATTTCTTATATTTTGCCTCAATGGGATTTTTTTTGTACCAGGATGGGGGTTAAGCTGCAAGGATTGTTGACAGGTAACCATTCAGCTTCCGTTTAATAATCTTCAACAAGAAGGAATCCCACGACTTCCAGTTTGCGTCACGGCGTAACGGGACGCAGAAAGGCAGGGCTCTGCCTTTCGTGCCCGGTTTCACCTTGCTGGGGGCCCTAAAAAGGGCCTAAAATCATTCTATGATTCTTGGATTTGGGACAGAATTTTTATGGTTTTCCTCAGATGTGATTTGGTTTGTAAAATTATCTTAAGGGATAATTTGGAGGGGTGTGTGTTAAATGTTCCTCAAAAAGAATCTAGACAGTGCACAGAGAGCAACAACATAACCCAATAAATAATAAAGAAATCTATTATTCCATTAAAATTAACAATTGCACATCTAATATTCCACATCTGGTGCCAGTAATTCTCACCAATTGGGACCAAAAGTCCTTCCACAATAACCAAACAAATTCTTAGCTTGCTACACTTTATAATCTAGATTGTTTGGTCTGCTGACCACTTTTAGTCTATATTTGTTTTATTTTGTTTGTCATAGGCAGTAATAAGAGATGCCACTATATGTTCATGTAACACCTCTGTTTTGGGAGCTGAACTGGTGGCCTGATTGCTTCTGAGTGCATTTTAAGGTGCTGGTTGCCATCTATAAAATCACTTGATTATTTGAGGGACCAGCTATCTCCTATAGTTTCTTCCTGCCTAATAAAATCTGACAGAATACCAGTAGGTGCACTCCTTTCATTTAAAAAATACCATCTAGTGGGATCTTGGGAATGTGCCTAATATGTTGCTGTGCCTGCCCTCTGGCATTCCCCAGAGATTCATAAGAGTCTCAACAAGATGAATTCTAGAAGGCATTAAAGATATATCTATTTTCCCAAACCTTGCAGAATGGTGACTGGTGAGCTCTTTTAAATGTTTTTGTTCTATTTGTATGTTTTTACTTTTTCTGGACACACATTCCTTGTGGGTTTTTTTGCTGTTGTTCTAATCTTGTTAGAATGTAAAGTATCCAGAATTGTTGGGAGTTGGATGTCCTTATCTTAGTGTTAAACCTTAGTGTTAAAAGTGTTTCACTTTTCCATAGGCAATCCATATAACTTTACTATTAACATCATTCTGTGTCTTAAGTTCTTATTCCTCTTGATATATGTACCTAAACACATAGGTATATGCATGAAATATATAATGTATAATAATTTCATAAAATAGAATAAAGCTACAAAACATATAAAGTTTGTAATATAAATATTATGTATCCTGTTTATGGTACCTGTAAATTTCTTATGTCTTTACAGTTAGTCCTCAACTTATGACCATAATTGAGTCCAGAATTACAGTTGTAAGTTGTGTTCATCATTAGACAGGTCACCAGGTGACCGTGCCCTATTTTATGATCTTTTTTTGCTGCAGTCATAAAACAAACACCACAGTCATTAAATGAATGCATTGTCCACAATGGATATTTCTTGCTGGAAACCAGAAGTAAACACCAGTTTCTGGCAAAAAAAATATTGTAAATCATGTTCCTGTGACTGGATGCTGCAAAAGACTATAAATGTCGTAGGGTTGACTAAGTGCCCAACATACCTCAAAGTAACTGTTTGGGGGGGGGGGAAATGGGCCTTTTAACCACACAATGGAGTGAGAAGTTGCTGAAATCATGTACATTTAAAAAAAAATCAGATCATCTTTGAAGATCTCAACAAATACAAGGGTTTTTAACACATTACATTTGTTAATTGAAAAGGTGTTTTAAATCTGTCTCAAATATAACCTGCATCTGGATAACTATCCTGATGTCCCCTCACTTTTTACCTCACAAATCCTATATTGGTCTAGGCATTTTATGCATCTGTTGAAATAAGCTATGGTTCACAAAAACTTATATGTATCTTTTAATAAAATTTGTTAGTCAAAAAAGTTGCTCCCAGACTCTTTTTGACCTTTTTCCTTCTTGGTGTGCCACAATTTAAACATTTCTGAGTTAATTAACTGCTATTATTTTCTTGTGTTCAAAACAAATTGGAAAACATTGTTTGGAATTGGTTTTGGGCTCTGATTTATTTTGAATCTGGCTTCCATAATGCCCTGGAAAAATAATAACTGATCTAGGCCAAGAAGGAATTTGGATTCAATTCTAATAATGCAATATGAAATTGTTCTTCCTGCTGGTTCCATACCATGATGTCCTTTCTGTTTACTTTTTTTCTGGGACTAGTTCTTGCTGATCCTCTTGTATTTGCTGTCTTGATAGGTGTGAAAAAGGAGTCATGTCACTTGTAAATGTAAGGAATTGTATCCGCTTCTATCAAACAGCAGAAGAGCTGAATGCCAGCACTTTAATGAACTACTGTGCTGAGATAATTGCTAATCACTGGGTAAGCATCAAGAGATCTCTTCAAAAAGATATTTGAGGGTTTGCATCCTTATTTTTACTTCTAATTATTAGTCTAGCTGTTATCCATGTTCTATGCAAGTTCTGTGTAAACTTTGAAATTATGCTAAGATATTGGTATGTTTAATTGTTGTCACACAACTTATTTTTTGTGAACCTTATTTTGTGCCAATAGTCTATTCTATATCCCAGAACAAAGATCTTACTGTGAATGCTCTTGTGGATAAAAACAAAAAGAGAACATCCTTGTATGGAACAAGCCAGCATGTTAGAGAGAGAGATTGTTTAGCTTAACTTCTTCTATGATGTCCTAGCTTTTCACGTCCTGAGAAGTTTTATTTTTACATGAAGGACCAGCAGTTTTTTCCTCATACCAGTGGTGACTGGCTACTTAAAATAGGAGTCATAGCATTAGCAACAAAAGTGCTGTTTGCATTGAAAACATGAAGTTCTGGCCTGTCATTACTGAATTGCAGCTTAGTTCAAAACTCTTTTCTTCTGTGAAAACTTTTTGTGGCATGGGAGAAAATGCCTCATTAAAGGACATCAGCCTGCACGCTGTCTTCAAATAAATATGCTAGTAGTTTGGGATGATGAAATATGGGCAGATGTTCTTAGAACTGTGATCCAAGCCCTAGGGAAACTGTTGTGTACAAAACTACAACACTGGTTTTCTTTAGGAAAGAAGGTTTAGTGAATCAAGGGAGGGGTTTTCTTCCTTTCAAAGCAAGAAATTTTAGACATTCTTCCCCCCCCCCCCTGCAAGCTCTGGTTCTAATGTGGAGAAATTAAAGTACAGTACTTTTATAGCTAGTCTTCAAGATTTCTAATTGAAAATGGCTAGTATGTAAGACAGTCTTCGTAGTCTTCTTACACCACAGCACATATTGTGACTCAGGAGTTCCTTAATTAATGCCATTACTTTGTCATGTTGGGTATTTTGTCTTTTTTTTTTTTTTGTATAAAGTTTTATTAATTTATAGTATACGATACAATGAAAATACAAAAGTAAATAGCGGAAAAGATGGGGAAGGGAAAAGGAAATAGAGAAGTGAGGTAGGGAAGAGAAAAAAAGAAAAAATAAGGCATTGACTTCCAACTTGCTTTGGTGAAGCAAAGTATCAACGTCAAACCTCAACTTTTTACTTTTACAAAATAATATAAGCTAGCCATTTCAATAACATCAAATCTATCTAATTGGTAAAACCCAAAATCAAAATTTTCATTTTTTCCCCACCTCAAGCACAAAGTCTAGAAGCGGTTTCCACGTGGCAATAAAAGTGTTCGTATTCTTTTCTTTAATCAGTACAGTCAGTTTAGCCATCTCTGCTAGATCCATCAGCTTTTGTAACCATTCCTCCGTTGTGGGAATCAATGTAATCCTCCATTTCTGAGCACAGAGTAATCTTGCTGCTGTCAACATATATAACATCAAAGTTCCATATTTTTTCCCCAGGTCTTTGTCCATTAGCCCCAAGAGAAAAGTCTCTGGTTTTCTTTTATATTCACTTTAAGAATTTTCTGTATTAACATTTGAATCCTACTCCGATATTTTCTTGCTTTATCACACGTCCACCATAAGTGGTAAAAAGTCCCTTCTTTACCTTTACATTTCCAACATTCATTTGAAATACCTTTATACATTTTTGATAACTTGTCTGGTGTTAAACATCAACGGTACATCATCTTGTAACAATTTTCTTTGAAATTATAATTTAATGTAAATTTTAATCCTTTATTCCACATATTTTCCCATTGTTCGAGCATTATATTGTACCCAAAATTCCTTGCCCACTGAATCATACAATGTTTTACTTGTTCATTTCCCAGATTTAAATTCAATAACATTTTATAAACTTTAGCAATAATATGTTCATCACTACCGCATAGTAGGGTTTCCAGTTCATTTTTAACAAAATTAAACCCATGATTCTTTTTATCTAACTTAAATCTTTCTTTCAATTGCATATTTGTAAACCAATGGCAAACATGACCTTCTGATTCTACCTCTTCCTTGGATTTGAGGGTAGGTTCACCCAAATTAAGAGATATTATTTTACCATAGGTCCGCCAATTTGGTCTCATCACCATCTCTTTTCTAAAAAAAGGCTTCTTGGGAAACCCAAAGTGGCACCTTTATAGAGAACCTTGTTTTATATTTATTCCACACTCTCAAAATGGCACGTCTAGTAAAATGGTAATCATGCCAACCAAACCTTGATTCATGGCCTGCTAGATCCAGTAGCCTCTTATTCTGAAGGTTTACCCATTCTTTTAACCAAACCAAACAACAAGCATCAAAATACAGTTTCAAATCAGGTAAGCCCAAGCCCCCTCTTTCCTTAGCATCTTGCAATAATTTATATCTAATTCTTGCTTTTTCCCCATGCCATATAAACTTAGAGATATCCCTCTGCCTGTCATGGTTCCAATAGATGAGACCAGTAAAAGCAGAACTCCAAGGCAAGAGGTTTCCTTAAAGAACATATTTATTGGCTACAAAGTATCGGCACAGTCAAAAGTGAAACCAAGTCTGGAGTTCCCTCCCAAGCATTACAATGTTACAAAGTTGAACTTCCCACCCCAGCACTATGTAATTATCCACGTTCCCCAATAGAATACTTTGGCGGACTTTCTAATGGAAGGCTCAGCCCGCCAAAAGTCAGGCAGCAATGACCTTGGTTCCCATGGGACAATTTATTGTTTAGTCTAACCTTAAAACCACTCATCCTCCCCTCCCAGTACTGTGACAACTGAAAACGAAGGGAAAAAATGGCTTCAGCCAAGATTGTTGCAGTGTTGATGCTGCCATTGTATTTTGTCTCGAAAGCACGATATAATTCCTCAGATCTCATTCTTTTTGAGTTTATAGGTTGATCTAACTTGATGTCATTTGTGAAATTGAGAAAACTGGATATCCTCATCCATCTGCTTCCAGGTTGAGACATGTTTCTTAAAAGGATAGATATTTCCATTTTCTGAGATGAACAGATGCTTAGAATTGTTTCTTGCCTTTTTAGTAACCCTCGCTAAACTAGTAATCAGACCTCTGCTTTAAAAATATCTCGTGCCTTCCAAATACATTGGCAGTTCAACTCTGAATTCACGGTCAAAATTGTTCAGTGGCCATTCTCATTTACAGGATGATTTGGAAGACTAGGCTAATGTTTTATTGAGATCGAGATAAAATTGTATCTTTTTTCCCCCTAATGCTTTGCAGGATGATTTGAGGAAAGAAGACTTCAGTAGCATGAGTGCTCAGCTCTTGTATAAAATGATCAAATCTAAAACGGATTTCCCTTTGCACAAAGCTATTAAAGTGGAGAGAGAAGATGTTGTTTTCCTATACCTTATTGAAATGGATTCACAGGTAGGATTCGTTTATTATTTAATTAATCTATATGCTGCCCATCTCTAGAGGTGACTCTAGATGGCTTACAACTAAATAAAAGCAACATGGTAAAACATTAAAACAATAAATTTTAACATTAAAATTGGCTTAACAAAGATGGCAAGGAAGGGAGCAAGATGCACACAGGAAGGAGAAGAGGGAATCAAGCTATTTTCCAAAGCGCCTGAAGGCAGGACAAGAAGCAACGGATGGAAACTAATCAAGGAGAGAAGCAACCTAGAACTAAGGAGAAACTTCCTGACAGTTAGAACAATTAACCAGTGGAACAACCTGCCTCCAGAAGCGGTGAATGCTCCAACACTGGAAGTTTTTAAGAAGAGGCTGGACAGCCATTTGTCCGAAATGGTATAGGGTTACCTGCCTGAGCAGGGGGTTGGACTTGATGACCTCCAAGGTCCCTTCCAATATTATTATTATTATTAATTATTATTATTATTATTATTATTATTATTGTTGTTGTTGTTGTTGTTGTTGTTGTTGTTTGTTGTTTGTTGTTATTGTTGTTGTTGTTGTTGTTATTGTTATTATTGTTGTTATTATTATTATTAAGGGTCTTGGTGCATTAACCACCTCCAGTATGCCACGTTCCCATTGGGGAACCAGGTTAATTGGCAGAGTCAGGTTTTCAAGGCCTTTGAGAAGGCCAAAAGGGTGGTTGTGGATCTTTCCACTAGCGGCATGATGTTCCAAATGGTGGTAGCCATGACAAAAGAGCTTCTTCTGGATCCCATCAGCCAGACTTCCTTGACTGATGGGATCTGCAGCATGCCTCTTTTGCGGTGGATGACTGGGATGAGATGGTTCCTCAGATAGCCTGGATGAGGACGAGATGCTCTTGCCTCCACAATCTGTAAGACATGAAATTTTGGATTATTTCTAGCACACATGCGCTCTGTATTTTTTTAAAAGGGAACAATTGCTAGCAACTGATAACTAACAAAAAAGTGAAGAAACTAAAGGATAAAAATTAATCGTTTTTGCTTTGTTTATTTGTAATGAATCGAATTCAGTGTTTCCTTAACCATTTTAAGATGTGCAGATTTCAATGCTGACTGGGGTATTCTGAGAGTTGGTCCACACATCTTAAAATGGCTAAGGTTGGCAAACACTGATCAAATTGAACTTTTAGCAATAGCAATAGCACTTAGACTTATATACCGCATCACAGTGCTTCACAGCCCTCTCTAAGCAGTTTATAGAGTCAGCATATTGCCCTCAACAATCTGGGGCCTCATTTTATCGACCTCGGACAGATGGAAGGCTAAGTCAACCTTGAGACTCGAACTGCCGAACAGCTGGCAGTTAGCAGAACTAGACTGCAATGCTGCATTCTAACCACTGTGCCTCCATTGCTGTATATAAAGCTGTTCTATATATTGAGGCCATTGATCTATGTAGCCAGTTTCTCCTTCTTTCTGATTATCAGTGATTCTGAACTCTAGCTGAATCGTAGATCTTCTGCCAAATGGAATATGTTTCTTTATTAAGCTGTGGCTTCTCCCATCTAAAAGTGTATTCTGCCCTTTTGGTTTCCCTTCATTTGTTGATTTTCTTTTTATTTGTTCCTTTGGAAACAAATATTTGAATCCTGGTTTAAAATACTGGTAACTGCTTTTGTTCCTGGTGGTATTACACTGGCTGATATCTGTCCACTGTTTTTGTTCCTGCAGCTGCCTGGAAAGTTAAATGCACTGGATCGTAATGGAGACCTTGCTTTAGACTTAGCACTTTGTCGAAGGCTGGAAAGCATTGCAACTACCTTGGTGAATCACAAAGCAGATGTGGATATGGTGGACAAGAAAGGCTGGAGTTTGTTGCACAAAGCAATTCATAGGGGTAAAGATGCTTATACAGATCAGGATGGGTTGAATTTAATAGTTGCAGGCCTTTGAATTTCTCAACGAGACAAATCACCAGGAATTCAGAGTAACTATTGCTGCGTTCAATAATGTGATAAGACATTTAGCTTAACTATGGTTTATTGCACATGGTTTCATATATCATGCAAGGTTAAAAGCGATGTTAAGTTCATATGATTGCATTTTGGCTTAATATAATCTCACGTCTTTAAGACTGAATTGGGTTTTAGTATAGATAGTCCTTGACTTTCAACCACAAGTGAGCCCAAACTTTATGTTGCTAAATGAGAGTTATTGAGTTTTGCCCCATTTTATGACCTTTCTTGACAGGTGAATCACTGAAGTGAATCACTGCAGTTAAGTTAATAATACAGTTGTAAAATCAATCGGGCTTCCCCATTGACTTTGCTTGTCAGAAAGTCAGAAAAAATGATCACATCACTCCAGGACACTGCAATCGTCATAAATATGAACCAGTTGCCAAGCATCCAAATTCTGATCATGTGACCGTGGGGATGTTGCAACAATCATAAGTGTGAAAATCTGTCCTAATCGCTTTTTTCAGTGCTGTTGTAACTTTGAACAGTCATTAAACAAATGGTTGTAAGTCAAGGACTACTTGTACCATATACAGATTCCTTTCTTCGGGTCTACATAGGTAATGGGGTGAGCAATTTTAAAGCAGAAGCAGTGGGTGATCCTGGAAGACTCTACCCCTATACGAGGGATTACAGGGTCATAAAAAGAATATATATATATATGTGTTTTCTGAGGTTTTCATGGGTATTTGTATGTAGGTCTTTGGTAATTCGGCTTTTCTCCCGCGTAAAATTGAAAGTGTCTTGGCGACGTTTCGACGAAGTCTCATTCGTCATCTTCGGCCTCGTGCTTCTAGGAGCAATGTGTGATCGCAGCTGTTTCTTCCTTTTAACTGCCAGTGGGGGTATGAACTGATTGGGTGGGAGCTTGGCTGTGTTCTGATTGGGTGGAGGTGTGTTCTGGTTGGTTAGGGGCTTGGCTGTGCTCTGATTGGATGGGGGGGTGGCTGTGCTCTGATTGGATGGGGGGTGTTCGGTGGGGGTTTTCAAATCCCCCTGCGACTCAGACTAATCCGAGCACAACAAAGCCCCCACCCAAACAGAACACACCCCCATCCAATCAGAGCACAGCCAACCCCCCATCCAATCAGTTCATACCCCCACTGGCAGTTAAAAGGAAGAAACAGCTGCGATCACACATTGCTCCTAGAAGCACGAGGCCGAAGACACTAGCCTGAAGATGACGAATGAGACTTCGTCGAAACGTCGCCAAGAAACTTCCAATTTTACGCGGGAGAAAACCCGAATTACCAAAGACCTACATATATATATATATATTTGTTTTCTGAGGTTTTCACGGGTGTTTGTATGTAGGTCTTTGGTAATTCGGGTTTTCTCCCGTGTAAAATTGGAAGTGTCTTGGCGACGTTTCGACGAAGTCTCATTCGTCATCTTCAGGCTGGTGTCTCTTCGGCCTGTGCTTCTGGAAGCAATGTGTGATCGCAGCTGTTTCTTCCTTTTAACTGCCAGTGGAGGTATGAACTGATTGGATGGGAGCTTGGCTGTGTTCTGATTGGGTGGAGGTGTGTTCTGATTGGTTAGGGGCTTGGCTGTGCTCTGATTGGATGAGGGGTTGGCTGTGCTCTGATTGGCGGGGTGTGTGCTCTGCTTGGGTGGGGGCCCTGTTGTGCTCAGATTAGTCTGAGTTGCAGGGGGATTTGAGATGGAGAGCTGCATTGCTGTTGTTTGGCTTCGCGTTCGTGGTCGTGCCACATCTTCAAGGTGGGTGTCTTTAAGGTGGGTGTATTTTTAAATTGACTTTAAAAATACCAGAACTATTGCCAAAACTGAACACTTTAACAACAGAATAATCAGAGAAGCCATCGAGATAGAAAAACGCCCACACAGCATGAATAAACGAGATGATACCTCCCGCCTACCAGCCATTTGGAAACCCAGCCTTATTTACAGACGAATCCCTAGCACAAGGAGCAACACTGGACCCACACTCACGAAGACCACACATGATGTCACCACCACACATCCACACAAAAAGCAGACTCAAACCCGCACCGATGATGAGGCACAACCGCGGACCAGAAACCAGACCACAGCTGCATCATTGGCCATTTTAAACCCCTCCATTTCATACGTGAAGCAAACTGACACCCACCTTGAAGATGTGGCACGACCACGAACGCGAAGCCAAACAACAGCAATGCAGCTCTCCATCGCAAATCCCCCTGCAACTCAGACTAATCTGAGCACAACAGGGCCCCCACCCAAGCAGAGCACACACCCCGCCAATCAGAGCACAGCCAACCCCCCATCCAATCAGAGCACAGCCAAGCCCCTAACCAATCAGAACACACCTCCACCCAATCAGAACACAGCCAAGCTCCCATCCAATCAGTTCATACCTCCACTGGCAGTTAAAAGGAAGAAACAGCTGCGATCACACATTGCTTCCAGAAGCACAAGGCCAAAGAGACACCAGCCTGAAGATGACGAATGAGACTTCGTCGAAACGTCGCCAAGACACTTCCAATTTTACACGGGAGAAAACCCGAATTACCAAAGACCTACATATATATATATATATATATATATATATATATATATAGGAATTGGTTGCCATGACACTGAGAGCAAAAGAACAGATATATATATATATATATTTGCTCATTTGAAATTGACTCATTTCCTTCCTTGACATCATTAGAAATATTTATTGCATAACTTCTGTATGGCTTGGGGGATATGTGCATGTGTGTCCAGGACCTCAGATTTTATACATCTAATATAAAGTAGCCCATCGTGATTTTGAACCTGGAGCTTTGGCGATGCTTCGGAACCTTTGTAAACACAACACAGTATATCATCTGTCTTGGGCTTGGAGGTGAATCAAGCTTGAACTTGAATTGATCCAACTACAACTTACAAATCCAACTTACAAATATATGAAGGATCTAGCTAACCTAGGATGGAGTATAGAAGGTTATGTTTTAGAGTTGGGGGCAATGTCCCTCTTCTGGTGGGGTACAGTGAAGAATGAGGGAGTTTTCATGAATGCACAAATTCTATCAAAGTCACCAAAGACTTTCCACCTCACCAAACCTGAGGTTCATTTGTAGGGAAAATGGCCAACATAGTACTCCTCTCTTCTTGCTGCTTTCCCTCTTATTCCTGCTGTGTCTGTTCTCCAATGGACCTTCGTCCTCCATTGATTTGCATACAGAATTGTATGCATTTGCTGACAGTGAACTTCAACCCAGGGAGACTCTCCATAGCAGTGCCCATTGCATAGCTGGGAAAGCTTCTCTAATTTAAGGTCTCTTGTTATGACCGTGACAAGTCCCTGGGCCAATGCCAGATGTTACATTGCACTTTATATTGCACTGGAGCTTTGCACAATGTGTGGTGTTTGTATATTCTAAGTTTTTAGCGTGCAAGAGGAAAACTGTCTTGAGAACTAGTATGGTCAGATAGGAATTGGTTGCCATGACACTGAGAGCAAAAGAACAGAGCAGGAACATCTTGAATTACATCGTTTTCTGACAGTGGGGAAGCATCTTCTGTTCTGCCCCTGAGCTAAATGCCTATAGAAAATGAAAAGCATCTGAATCGTAGTGTGTGCCCACTATGAACATACTGTCAAGCATCAGCAGCAAAGTATCTATTGTTGGCAGTCTTGTTTCTACTAGTTTTATTCTTTTTCTGGTTGTTCAGGAAACTTCAAAAGAGACATATTAGACTGCCAGTGGAATCAATTTGGTTCAGATCCGCAACCTCAAAGGCTGAAAAATGTCATGGTATCCCTTCTATTGATATAATTGCGCCCTTGTCATACCACCCCCATCCTGCCTTTAGTAGCAAAAGAAATAAAGCGTGCTCCCTTTGGATGCAAAAAAAGGAAAATTGCTGGATCCAATCTTAGTCTAACCGGGAACAAAGATTTATTTTTTCAGGCTCATGCTGGAGCCCATCATTGGGGAACTTCTATCTCTCCAGAATGTGTACTAGGCTGTTTTATGAGTTGTATTTATATGGTTGCTGGTGGTGTGTAGCTTTTAGTTGTTAATTAAGAGTGTTGATGGCTCATGAGCGAGTGGTTAGACAAGGAGACCCGAACTCATTGGTAGCCTCACATGGCAATGCATAAGGACATGCATTCAGTTTTGCAGCTACTAAGATTGTTGGCCAAGCAGGAATAAAAACAGCCAGAGAAATGATTGAAGCCTGGGGAATGGGCCCCTTATCAGTTAATAGGAGGGCTGATCTACCACTAGCCTATCAGGTACTTAGGAGCGGAGGGCGGAGCAGCACAAGGAAATAACAATCAATGACTTAATAGCCAGCCCTCCACACCAAAAGCTTGGAAGAATAAACCTTTGGTCCCGGTGACTGGCTCAGATTAGACTCTGTAACATTATCCTGGAACACTTATATTTACCTTCTTTTGCAGGAAAATTACACTTCTCTATTTTGATGTATAGTACAAAATGCTTGCATGTTAGGAGCATGCGTAGATATTATCAAATGTAGTCCTCATGGAGTGCTCTTTCATTTTGGCTTAGCAGTTCACCAGAGTTGGTGCTCCTCATCAGAGGATTAGGATTTTGACTGTGGTAGCAGTGCTGGAGTTTGAAATTGTGGAGCTTGGGGCATCTTGTTCTTCCCTCCACTGATTGCGGGGATTAACTTTTTTCCTTACTATACCAAGGTTGCAGAAGCAGCTTCCCATTGTCACTTCCATTGGATCTCTTTGTGGCTCTAAAGTATCCCTGGGCAGCCATTTTGGCCAGGGTTCACACTGAAAAGAGGGGCTGGGATGCAGAGGCAAGCCTAGAGTGGGTTTTTGTATATAATTTGTTTTTCAGTTCGTGGACCCTGTCAGTGGAGGGAAGACCAAAGGGATCTTGTTCCCAGTTTATTTTTCACAGTGATAAACCTATTAGTTCAACTGTTCAGCTTAAATGAAGGGGAACCAAACTGTCCATTTCCAGTTATGGGCAGGACCACAAGAGAAAGAGAGTGAGGGTTTGCTTGGGAACTCAGCACATCTCACGTCCTGATTGTCTACGTGCAGTTGCAGTTCCCTTGCTCTATTTTCCCCAGTCTTTTCTTGGCCAGGCCAAGGACTGTGGCTGTTTGGAGAACTTGCACAAACCGTACCTGATTCATGGCAGAAATATGCCCTCCGCCCTCCCCAAATGTCTTCTTCTGGACTGGGATGCAGGGGCTGGGATGCAGAGGCATTTCTAGTGTTGCTTTACATACTACTTGTTCATTAAGCTGTGGATGAGTGAAAACTGAAAACATGCAGAGATACGTTCCTCTTTTTTCCCCTCTTAAAACATGCTTCTGTTCCTGGCTCCCAGCTGTCTCCATCTAAGAGACTCTCTGGTCCAGATTTTCCTAGCCTGACTTCATTAAAATCTTTAGGAAAGCCTGTTTTGAGAGTTTGCCCATGTTTTACACATCACTCTGGTGTTCTGCCAGTTTGAAAGATTCTCCCTTTGGCAGGCTGAGAAAGCTGTAAGGGACAGAAGAAACAGTATATGCACAAACACAGGGAAATTGTCTTTGTTGGTTGCTTTGTGCCCTCTACTGTCAGTCTTATTTTGCGTAATGCTGATGTTTTGTCCCTTTTGTCCCATTGCCTGTGTCTAGGAAAATTGAACTGCCAAAAGGGAAGAAAGTTAATAATGGATTCAGAGATACATTCAGCAGTTCCTCCTTCCCTGCATGTGTGATTTCTGTCTCTTTCAACTTTTGTCGTAGACAGAGCTGGCATCATGATCATAAACCTGTAATCAGGCTCTTGCTGAGTTAATCTGCCTTTACTGCAAAGTTAACATATAGTCTGGGCTATGGCTAAACTATAAGATAGTTCATTGTCTTTGGTTCAGTGTGTTGTGAGATCCCAGTTGTAGAATAGTCAATAAATAAATCATGGTTGAAAAACTATGGCTTACTGTAGGGGTAAGTCTTCAAATCTTTTCAACCACTCTCATGTTTTAATGACACTGATCGCTGAAAATTGGCAGTATTTTCAGAAACATGCAGTGTAATCCTTAAATAGGTTTAGCATAGATTTAACACATACAAACAGTGATATTGAAGGCAGCTTCTGATCACTGAAATGTGGATAGTCCTACTGTGGGTGTAATGTGGGACCCAGGACATAGTTCCAAGAAGCCTAAAATTTAATCTAAGTAATCTAAAGTATAATCTCCCTTTCTATCTAAATGGTCTGCTTCAAGGGCCTTCCAGTAGTCAAGATTATTTACTCTTTTTTTTTAATAACTCCTTTTATCTCTCACTGGGATATGTTTGTATATGGGAATATATATTTTTATTAAGAGTCTTAATGGAGGAGCTTTTCGTTATTAGGAAACTAGGCTATATGTACCTAGCTAATTCCTTGGTTTGCAGAAAATGATTTTCAGTGCTTGGTTTTGAATGTGAGGGAAAGGTGGGGAGGGACAATGACTTTTACTTCACCTGTTGAGATATTTGTCATCATTTTTTCCCTACTCAAAAGGAGATAAATTTGCTGCTAATTTCCTGATTAAAAATGGTGCCCGGGTGAATGCTGCAACACTGGGAGATCAAGAAACTCCCCTGCATCTTGTGGCATCCTATAACTCCAAGAAGCACAAACCAGAAGTAATGTCGGAGATCGCGCAGATTGCGGAGTCCCTCCTAAGGGCAGGAGCCAATCCCAACATGCAAGATAGTCGAGGAAGGTGACTATTGGGTAGCCTGCTATCTTTGTACTTGTGACTGTTACTCATGAGGTTGATTTGAACACATGAAGCTTTTCCCAACCTGAACATCCTCCAGAAGTATCTGCCAAATCCCAGCATTCTCAGCATTTGCTATGTTACAGAGAAATTATGGGAATTGGAATCCACACATTTGTACCAGTTTTCTCCATTCGGACATCTCAAGGCTGTTGTAGAATATCAGTTAATAACTCCATGTAGCTCACTGTTTCACAGTTCTCATTCAGACAGGACCCCAAGTTCTTTGGACAGCAATCCTTTAAGTTGGGAGATGCTGGGGATTGAATTTGGCACCTTCCGTTAGCCATTTGCTCTATGTTGAACTGAATCTCAATAATACAAAGACTTGATTTTCATTACCTTGGATCAAAGCCTTAATTCTAACATGGTGTCTCCAGAAAGCTTTTCAGCATAAGATGCTATCCTTCCCAGACTTCATCTGGAATTGAAGGAAAACCAATTAGCATGCTTTATCAATATTTACTATAGGTTTATATTTGCTATTTAAAAGTCCACTGAGGATTTTGGGGAGGGATCCCAAAAAGAGATTAGATAGAATTTGTTAAAGATAGTTTAGGTCATTGTAGGGGTTGTACCTACAATTATACATTGTTCGTAAAGTTCCTAATGACCTTACATAATAACTAATTCAGTATTGCTTAAAGATAGCACAATACAGGTAGTCCTCAACTTACAATCGTTCACCTAGTAACTGTTTGAAGTTATAGTAGATTCCTCAAAGCTGTCTACGACCCGGTTCTGAGGTTCTGGTGGCCATACACCCCCAGTTGCATGACCGCATGTTGGGTGCTATTGGCTAGCCTGCATTTACAGGCGTTCACAGCATCTTGGGGCCATGTGACTGCATTTTGCAACATTTTTGCTGAAAAGTTTGCCAATTTTTGGCAAAAGCAGCCCATAGCAAACAATGGGTTTGCTTTACAATCGCCACAGTTGCTTAATGGCCACCACAAAAAAAGATCATAAAAATGGCTCTGACAATGTAGTGACCAATATTATGATGGTCACAACTTAGAACCGTAATGGACAGGCTCCATTACAGTCATAAGTGGAGGACCACTTATACATGATTTGACTTTCATCACTGGATAATGAGAAGTTACTTGGGTGTCAGATATCATGTCTAAGAATGAAATCTATCAGAAGGAGGCTGCATGAGTTAAAAATGGGAGAACTTAGTTAACCGGTTAAATTTTTTTTTTTTCTTTCTTTCTATACTGTGTTTCTATTTCTTGTAAGCTGCCTAGAGTCATTGTGAGCAAATAGGTGGCCATATAAGTTTCCTAAATAAATGAATAATAAAAAAAAAATAACATGGATGGCATGTCAAACATTGAAGTGATATGGATCTTGTTGGAACATAAATCTAAAATAAATTGCCTGTCTTCTGAATAATATTTAGTGATAGTTGTATTTTTAAGTAGTCAGGATATAAATAAAACTGAAGCCATTAGAGCTAAATGAAGGAGGAGTCTCTAGTTCTCTCTATGGAAGGTTGCTTTTATGACCTTGCATTTGAAATAACTTTTCCTTCCTTCCTTCCTTAGAACTCCATTGCACTCATCTATTGTTGTGAGAAATGACCAAGTATTCAGTCAGCTGCTGCAGTGCAAACAGTAAGTTTGTGGAAGCCAACAAAATATGGACAAGTTGAGGAAGGTTTATCTGTTGGACTGTTATTTTAAATAATGTTGTTAAGAACTATTTGTTACAATTAGGTTACAGCCTGGAAGAATTACTTGCATTTATCAGAAACTGTAATAACAATTAATCTTATAAGTCAGTAATTTTGCCTGATATTCTTTGGTTTCTCTATTTATTGTAATTACTTTCTCTGGAAGGCAGAAAATGCAAAATGTAGCCAGTGAAAGCCCAGTAAATAGGTGAGATTCGGGGACAAACACTCCCCTAATAGTAGGTGGTCCTGATTTTTACTGTTTTGGAACAAAGACCATCTCTCCAGCACAGTGGAAAATAAGACTCCATGGTTCTTCTTAGACTTGATCTGGAACTGAAGGACCACGAAGGAAGTACCGCCCTATGGCTTGCGGTTCAATATATTACCATGTCTTCTGACCCGTCTGTCAACCCCTTTGAGGATGTCCCGGTGGAGAACGGCAATTCCTTTGATGAGAACAGTTTTGCCGCCAAACTCATCCAACGAGGGAGCAATACTGATGCTCCAGATACAGTGACAGGTGAGAGAGGGGGAGACTGGCAAGAAATTTAAGAGTGAGGCTTAGCGGGGAGGGCTGGCTGAATTCGTACTTACTGCTCTAATTTTCTCTGCTTGTTGGCGGTTGCTTTTAGGAAGCTGCTTGCTACAGAGAGCTGCGGGGGCCGAAAATGAAGCTGCAGCACTCTTCCTCGCCACCCATGGGGCCACAGTTGATCACAGGAATAAATGGGTAGGTCTGGAGAAAGGAGGAATATTGCATGCAAATGGAGTGTGGTTGGTCTGTCCCGAAGTAATTTTCGATGCAGTTCCTTTTGTACCATGTCATGGGATATGGATCAATAACACGGAAGCTCTTATTGCAAAATGTAATGGTAAAAATATAGGTAGTCCTCGACTTACCATAGTTTATTTAGTGGCTGTTTGAAGTTGCAACGACTCTGAAAAAAGTGACTCGTGACTGCTTTTCATACTTATGACCACTGCAGCATTCCCATGGTCACCTGATCAAAATTCAGATGCTTGGCAACTGACTCATACTTACGACAGTTGCAGTGTCCTGGAGTCATGCGATCCCCTTTTGCAACCTTCTGACCAGCAAAGTCAATAAGGAAGCCAGATTCACTTAACAACCATGTTATTAACTTAACAACTGCAGTGATTCATTTAACAACTGTGGCAAGGAAGGTTGTAAAATCGGGCAAAAGCCACTTAACAACTGTCTCATTTAGCAACAGAAATTTTGGGCTCAGTTGTGGTCGTAAGTTGAGGAGTACTTGTATTGTTGTTAGAGAATAGATAATATGCCTTGATTTCATCCTCAGTCACATCTTGTAATCAACAATCAAAAGACCCAAGCATTTAATTCTTTAACTGTAAAGCTATAAAGCTTCTGAAACTTCATATCTTGCCATCTTTATAAGGCATCTCCTGAGCGACCCGGATCATATGTGAGACCATCCAGGGCAATTAAATTTATTTCCTTAGCAATATGTCTACCTGTATAATTTGCGTTGTTCATTCTTCAGCAAGGTTCCTTGAATGGCATTCTGATCTGAATAATAAAAAAGTGTGTGCATTTATACATTAAATGTATAATACAGTGAACAAGAAAAAGGAAGAGGAGGAAAAAAATAGTTTAGATAGAAATCCATAAATTACTGAGTTTTTTAATTATGACCAGGTGGGATGAAAACAATTCAAGTAACCTTGTTTGTTTCCTTTCAATTTCTTGTGCATTACAAGTAGCCTTTGACTTATGACCAGTCGCTTAGCGACTGTTCAGAGTTACGACGGCCCCCCAAAAGGTACCCATATCTGGCTTCAAAGTTTCAACGATGGCTGTCTCCCCTGCAGTTTCATGTTTGCATTTTGGGTGCTTGACAACCATTTACTACTATTTGCAGTGGTCTGCAATCACATGACCACAATTTATGACATTTTTCTTTGCCAGAAATTGGTGTTTATTTCTTGTTTCCAACAAAAAATGCCCATTGCAGAAAACAGGTTTACTTTACAACTGCG